>BLBF01000080.1:6677032-6710569 GCA_015471245.1 Laticauda colubrina
AGCATGCAGTACGGCTGGAGGGTGCCACCCAGCACCATCAGCTTTGTGGTCAGAGAAGTGGTGCAGGCCATCATCGAAGAATACAAGGAGGAGCTCCTCCAGTGCCCCTCCACTGAAGAAGGATGGAAGAAAGTTGCAGAGCAGTGGTATCAGAAGTGGAACTTCCCCCACACCATTGGAGCCATCGATGGCAAGCACGTGGCCTGCAAAGCTCCAGCCAACTTAGGGTCCACTTATCACAACTACAAGGGCTTCTTCAGCATCATCCTCTTCGCCATGGTCGATGCTGACTACAAGTTCATGAACATCGATGCTTCAGGTAACGGCTCATCTTCAGATGCCCAGGTATACAACGACAGTCACCTCAAGGAGGGGCTGGAAAGCAACCTCATGGTGGGCTTCCCAGATCCAGACCCGCTACCCAACGACACATAAGATGTGCCCTACTTCATCGTGGGGGATGACGCCTTCTCCCTCACAACCTACCTCATGAAGCCCTACACCTCCAGATGCCTCACCCGAGAAGAGAGGATCTTCAACTACAGGCTGTCCAGGGCAAGGCGGGTGGTGGAGAACGCCTTTGGCATCCTGGCCAACAGGTTCCAGGTACTTCTCACCAACATGCAGCATCGCCCAGAGACCATGAGGAGGATCATGGAAGCTTGCTGCATCCTGCACAATCTCATGTGCACCCGCTACCCAGTCTTGCAGAACAGGCTCGTGGACCTCCAACAAGGCAATGGGGACATGGAGCTTGGGGAATGGAGGCAAGGGCAAAACCTGATAGACACTGAGGATGTGCAAGGGCCCAACAGAGCCTCACGTGAGGACAAGAAGCAGCGCAACCTCCTGAAACACTGGTGCAACTCCCCAGCTGGAGCGGTGGAGTGGCAAGAAAGGATGACAGATGATTAATGGATGCTTCCTTCAGCCTGTCTCATCACACGGATGAGATTGGGCCATGTATGTTTGGTCAGGCTACAATGAACAAGGTGTTTAATAAAGAGTTGTGTTTATGTTGACATGTGTGGATAATTATTACATTATTATTGATAATAAAGGGCCATAGGGGTGGCAGTTGGGAGGGTGGACCATACAGTCCCACTATGCTTGCACTGGAGGTTTATCTATCCCACAGCTATTACATATCCAAAAAGTATCCCTGCTCATTCCACAGGTATCCCTTCCCATCCCACAGGTATCTTAACCCATCCCACATGTATCCCTTCCCATCCCACAGCTATCTTAACCCATCCCACAGGTATCCCTTCCCATCCCACAGCTATCTTAAACCCATCCCACTGCTATCTTAACCCATCCCACAGGTATCCCTGCCCATCCCACTGCTATCTTAACCCATCCCACAAGCATGCAAAGGCTAAACCATTTCTAAAAGTTTCCACCCAGACTTTATTGAAAAAAATAAATGAAGCAAGTGTGTGAAACAAAGATAAACTTTATTAATAACAAGCTGTAAAATAAACATGACCCAAGTCAAGTGTCCAAATAAAGTCCACAAATATCCAGGCAGCCCATCTCTGGCACTCCTCTTGGTCACTCGGAGGTGCGTGCCCAGGCTAAGATTTTAGGGAACAGGTGCTGTGGAGGTGGGTGCTGCTGCAGTGCTGGTCTGAGGTGTTATTGGAGTGCCTAGCCCCGAGAGGACAACAGGGGATGGTGTGTTGAGGAAGGTGTCGGACAGCTGGCTCAGCCCCACGATGCTGAGAGGTCCTTCCTCCATGCCATGGGGTGTCAGCCCCAGTAATGAGGACAGATGTACTGAGGCCAGGCTTGGCTGTGGGATGGAGGAAGGAGCAGTGTAGTGGGGCTGCCTGCTCTGCAGTGGGGTGAGGACTGTCGAGGTTGGCATCGGTGGCATCATTGGAACCGGTGGTAATGGTGTCACCCGATGACTCTGTGCCTGCATCTGTAAAGGCTGCTGTCTGTGCTTCTAGACCTCCAGGTAGCTGTAGCCCTGGCAGGTGAGGGGGTGTGAGAAGCCTTGGTATGGGAGGGACATCACCTGAGGTAGAGGAGCAGACCTGGACTGGGTAGAAGCAGGTGCCTCTGGGTCTGGAGGGTTGTTAAGCAGCATGGTGATCCTCTCCTTCACCACCTGGTACTGGGGATCCGCCATCTCCTTGGGGGTCTGGTTCACATAATTGAGGAAGGGCTTGCGATTGGAGGAGGAGGATTCGATGGGGACCAGCTGAGAGAGGAGACCTATGCTGGTGCGGATGGTGTCCCTGATCTCCACCAGGACCTTGTGGCTCTGCCCCTCCTGCGGTCCGGCTCTCTGCCTTACTGTGGTGGCGAAGGTGTGGGTGGATGCGGCTTCGGCAGCGGTGGACTCGATGTCTCCTTTCTCCCACCGCACCAGGGAGTCCTCCTCGCTCTCCACCACGCTTTCAACACCTGCCCGGGGGTTCTCCGCCATGGCACGCTCCACAGATACCTGCATGGAGACAGGGACTGACTCTCGGCCACCAGAGGACTGGCTCCCAGCAGGCTGCCGGAGAGAGAGGGTAGAGATTTGGGCTCCTGGTGCTCCTCGGTGGCGGACTTCACCCTCCAGGAAGCTGCACTTGGCCATGACGTAGTTCTCTCTGTCCATCAGCTTAACCCTGGCCTGGCCAGATTTTTTGCGGTGCAGCTTCCCGTACCAGGTGTGCATGTGCTTCCACCAGCCGAGGAGCACCTCCGAAGTGTAGCCCAGACTCTCCGCCCTCTCTCTCCAAGCAGCCTGCTTCCGCTTGGTGTCCCTGTACAGCCGGTGTCCCTTCCGCCACAGATAGTCATTCTCTCTCAGCCACTCCAGCACCTCATCCTCGTGCGCTTCCTCGATGTAATACTGCCTCCTCTCCCGTTGTTGCATACACCTCTTCCTCCCTTTGGCAGGACCAGATGGGCCCTCATCAGAGGGAGTTTGAGATTGTATGGGCTGCTCCTCCACACCAACAACATCATCATCATCAGCAGCAGCAGCAGCATCCTCACCAGCAGGATCATAATCAGCATCATCATCATCATCAACAACATAATCACCAGTAGGATCATAAGCAGCAGCAGCAGCAGCAGCAGCAGGACCACCACCACCACCACCAGCAGCAGCAGCAGCAAGACTAAGATGAGCAGCAGCAGAGTAAGCACCAGCAGCAGGGTCAGCAAGACCAGGAGCACGAGCAGAATGAGCAGGACCAGCAGGACCAGCAGGACCAGCAGGACCAGGAGCAGCTTCAGCAGAGTACGCAGCAGAAGCACCACAGCCAGGAGCAGCTACAGCAGAAGCCCCAGCAGAAGCAGAGTCAGGGACATGGGGTAGGAGGGTGGCCCTGTCCCTCTTGGCAGGGATGGCGGCAGGTTGCTGAGTCTTTCGCTTCTTCCCCCTGGTTGTGGGGTTGCTGGCTGGCAGGAAGGCTTGCAGGAAAGTTGGCAGGCACCAAGGCTGGCAGGAAGGCTGGCAGGAAGCCTGTTAGGGAGCCTGGCAGGAAGGCTGGCAGGAAAGCAGGCACCAAGGCTGGCAGACAGACTGGCTGGCAGGGAGGCTGGAAGGCAGGCTGCCAGCAAGGCTGGAAGGGAGGCTGCTCAGGAGGCTGGGAGGCAGGCTTGGAGGCAGGCTGGCAGCAAGGCTTGCAGGCAGACATGCAGGAAAGGAACTCAAAGTGTCCAGCAGCAGGTGTTTCCTCGGAATGCTAGACGTGCGAGCTGCTTCCCTTTATATCCGGGGGGCTTGCGCAATGCATCCCCCCCGCATGCGCAATTAACGCTGTGCATCTGTTAGGCTTCCGCTGTGCATCCGCTAGGCTTCCGCTGTGCATCCGCTTCATCCGTTCTGCGTCCGTTCTGCATCCACTCTTTCCGTTCTGCGTCCGCTTTGCTGAGGCCCCCCGGAAGCCCTGCGGACGCAACATTCGCTGGGCTTCCGTTCCGCATCTGCTTTGCATCCGCCTTGCGTCCTCCCCGCGTCTGTGTTATCCACTCCAATTATGCAAATTTTCACCCCTTTTGAGTGCAGATACAATGGATGTAACATTTTTCTCTTCTGTTGTGTCCGTTTTGCATCTGTTGGGCAGTGTGACACGGCCTTTAGTTGTAGGTTGATTCTCTCCTTCGTTTCCATCCATTGTTTCCTGTCTTGCTGAAGCATATCCTTGTTCTGCTGAAGAATGGACTTCTTGTGAACTGGATTTGTATACAATAGCCTTGGAGGGGAAGTGGTATCTAAGTGTTCTTTGCCTATTTATGGAAGATAAACTACCAAAGAGTAACAAGTCATTGTGAAGCTGAAGGAAAAGGATGAAGAGTGAGGAATTGAAAGAAAGGGACAGAGAGACTGGTGAGATGGAAATCTCATAGCATTTGACAGCCATGCTCAATTCTTCCCAGAGGATAAAGTCACCTGGGGGAAACAAAAGAAGAGAGAGACCATGAAACTTGAGCATTTTTTTTTCCAGGATTCTTCAGAGCTCCTAGAAGTTTATAAGGAACAGCAAGAGGTGTCAGAATACAAAACAAAAGCTGCAGTTGACAACTTGGTTATTTAGAGAGTTTAGTGTATTGTTCAGGATTAGAAAAGGAGGCCATTCTGTAGAGCCAGTTGGAGTTAGGATTCTCCCTGCCTCTCAAAAAGATCTAGACTGTAATTGATTTATGTAGTCATTATGTAGTCGGTTCTAATTTACATGAAAGCTGTGGCATGACCTGTGAAGTAAAGACAAGAATAGAGAAAGCTGGAACAGCATTCTTCAAAATGAAAAAGGTCTTCTGCAGTCATGACATAAGCCTAAGACTGAAAACCAGGCTTGTCAGATGCTAGATCTTTTCTGTCCTACTCTATGGAGTGGAGAGTTGGTCTCTGACAGAAAGCCACTTGAAGAGACTAGAAGCATTTTAAATGTTGATTTATAGAGAGTTGTTACATACAATCTGGGTTGACAAAATCAGAAATGAGGAGGTGATAAATCACCTGAAGCCAAAGGAAATCATCAAAACTGTAAAAAAGCAAAAGTTAGAATATTTCGGACATGTGATGCAAAAGCCAGAAAAATACAGCATCCTTCACTTTCCAGGGAAAGATTGAAGGTAAATGATGTCCAGGCAGAAGAAGAACATTATGGCTTTAAAATCTAAGGGACTGGTTTGGACAAAATTCAACAGTATTTTTCGTGTGGCTATTAATAAAAATAGGATTGCCAACATGATTGCCAATGTCTGATGATGGATATGGCACAAGAACAAGTCATTAAATGAATTTGCATGATTCTCATCTCTAGGCTACTTTCTTTTCCAACTCATCAAACTCCACCATAGTGTTTCTACTCAGTGATACTCTAAGGTTCTGAAACAAAAACAGGATTAAATTCACAGCTTTAACTCAGCCATTCCAAAATATGAACATTGGTTAAATTTTGCCATTGTGTTGTAGATTTGTTTGTGTGTTTGAGATCAACCCACATTCGTGGAATCATCAAGTCATGGGTGAAGGTTTGGATATTTCCTTGCAGGTTTTGCTGGTTCAGTCAGAATCTATTGACCACTTTGTGATTGTGAACCTTCCAGGTTTTCAGTCCACAAAATACCCCCAAACCCTAATACTACTATCTGTATGCTTCATATGCTTTTATTGGAATGCAATGCTTTGTTTGCTCCCAATACATCATTTCTTGTTAATGCCAAAATATTTTACTTGCATCTCATCTGTCTACAGAGCATTATTCTAAAGTCTGTTGGGTCATCCAAGTGGTCCCTGGAAAGCTTGGGATGAGTTATGTTGTCTTTTTTTTCTGGACAGCAATATTTTTTATCCTTATCTGTCCTTTTTGTATTTCTTTCGATTTTGATTCTGCTCTTTTTCCCCAGAGGGAACTCAAAAAAAATTGGCTCTATTTATACTCACTTAACTGTTAAGTGTGCCTAAATACCAATTCTCCTCCTCCTCTCTCCCCTCCTTCTCCTTTCTCCTTCTTCTCTGTTCTCCTTTCTCTTCCTCTTCTCTTCTTCCTCCATCTCCTCCTCTTTCCCATCCTTCTTCTTTCTCCTTCTCCTTTCTCCTTCCCTTCCCCATCTCTTCCTCCTCCTCTCTCTCCTCCTTCTCCTTTCTCTTTCTTCTCCTTTCTCCTTCCCCTTCCCATTCTCCTCATCAATCTCCATCTCCTCCTCTTTTTTTCCTCCTTCTCCTTTCTCCTTCTCCTTCCTCCTCCTCCTCTTCTTCCATCTCTTCCTCCATCTCCTCCTCCTCATCTCCTCCTCCTCCATCTCCTTCTCCTCATCTCCTCTTTTCTCTTTCTCTTTCTCTATCTCATCATCTCCTCCTCCTCTTCCTTTATCCCCCTCCTCCTTTCTCCTTCTCCTTCTTCTCCTTTCTTTTCTTTCTCCTTCTCTTTCTCCTTGCTCTGATAATTTCTGTACTTTTTTTCTTCTTTGTTATATGTATGACAGAAATGTGATTTTGCTGGGGAAGATGGCATTTGCAATACATCTGTTGGTCTTTCTATTATTGTTTTGCACTGTCATCAACAAAGCAAATGGTACAATGACATCTCTACAATGTAAGCGCTGACATTATTCTCCTCAGCTAGGATAACATCAGTTTGCATAGCCCCATTGTTATCAGCAGGCAACAGGTATGTCAACAACAGAAACAGACTTGATTTAAGGACAATCAATGGTTTAAGGGGGGAACCTATTAAAAAAAATATTGGGCTGCTTCAAGTCACTACTTTATCTCCTTGAAAGTCCATAATTTCAACATCTAGCAAAATGAGTGAGGAGAAATCCTGGTGTTCTCTTGATCTTGCTGGATATTCCTTCTATATAAGCAATAATATTAATATACAGTATATTATTAATATAAATATAAAGAACTGAAAGGATCTATTTTTGGAATAGCCAAATGTGTGCCAAAAGAGTGGGGATGGGGGAGCAAGTCTTTATTATCTTTCCATTTTCTGAGGGCGGGGAGTTTTAAGAATAGAAGAGGAAAAACCCACACTGTATCATGCTCCCATTAGAATTTGACTCTGAGGGAGAGGAGGAACAGCTGACAGGGAGTGGGATTGTGGCTCTGGAGGTTGTGGAGGAAACTGGGGAAGGGCACAGGCTGGCTGGGTATTCAAAGGAAAACCCAGGCCCATCCATTCTTCATCCTGGGGCATGCAGGAAGGAACAAATAAGGGAGAAACATGAATGGGGTGGTCTTTGGGGGAGGAAAGGGGCCTGATCCCCTTCATGTGCTGCAGCTGTAAGGATTGTTTAAAAGGAGAAATTTCACATGGGCCACTGCTGGAAGCAAAGCGTGAAATAATTCTAGTCTTTCAGTTCTTATCTGAGTTTTGGCATCCTTCCTAGCGTGTGTATTTTGATATCTGTGGATGTCTTCAAACCCTTATCCTGCCTTGTCTCCTTAATTGCTTAATTACTTCAGTGTGGTCTGTGTTTTCTATTTATAATTTATATGTATTTTGAGTTTGAATGGATGTTCTTCTTTTTCTCAACTATTTGTGGGGGAGTTTTTTCTCCAGTCAATGATAATTAGACCTTTGAAGCCAAGTTGAAGGAATTAAAGGAACTTCACTGTTTTTTGTGATTTTGTTGCTTTTGTATCCAACCCTGGGTCATCACATACTGACTCTAAGGCTTGAATATAATTCTCCATATAAAACTTTTTTCTTTTTTTTTTAGCAGCAAACCATGACAGTATTTGTGACACCTGGATATTATATCTTCATCTTCAATTACTGGGGTGGCACAGTGGCTCAGCAGTTAAGACACTGGGCTTGTCAGCTGATAAGCTGGCCTCCCAGGTTCAAACATGCAAAAAAAAAGTCTCAAAAGATAGATCACAAAGAATATGATCTGATATTTGTACTTTGGGCTGAGAGATGGGACCAGTTTTTCTAATCTGTGATCCAATCAGATTGAAATCTGATCAGCCACCTCTCAGCACTCCAGAAAACCTCCACTCCAAACAAATAACTCTGAGATATACATCCTCTCCAAAGTTATTTTATTAGAGTAATACACTGGCACATCTGGGAAATCCCAAATCTGAAAGTTCCGGATTTCCTTGCAATAAGTAAAAATTACAAATCCACTCCTTGCACCCATCATCGCATCATATGTCCCAATCACCATCCATCCCAGCTTGAGATGTCCTCTTGACCAGGTGCAGAAATAAGATGACCTTGATTTAGAAGTAGAATGCTATTATGTCTAACCACATACACACCAAGAAATCCCCCCATCCCATTTTCCCAGGCTCAAAAAAGTGGCAGTGTTGAAGCATCTGGTGCTAATTTGACTTACAAAGCTGACACCACCTCTGGTCCAGCTATAGACTTGTAGAAATTCCCTGAGCTAATTTCCAGAATCCCTAAGAAAAGGAAAGAATAACAGGACAGATGCACACTGAAGGATTTGTTCCAAGATATAATGTAACACCTTATATGCATTCTGAGTAACTCATCCTCCAAAAGCAGAAATCCAAGGCAGGTAGATTCCTCAAAGAACATGTTTATTGGACACAACATAATGGCACAGTTAGTGAAAACCAACTCTAAAGGTCCTCATGGTTTTTCTCCTAATTAAAAGAGCAAATACCTCCCCCCCCAGTTGTCACCAGTCACATTATTCAATGAAGGTAACTGGGAAATTCTTGGTCACTCCTCTCCTTCACTTGCCATCTGTTGAGATGACCTTGGTTCCCACAAGAAAACTTTTTGCTTTGACTGGTAGCCTATCTATCTGCTTCCCCCCCCTTTCCCTCATGTTCATGGCAACTATGAAGCAGGCAAAGATGGCTTCAGCCAGGTCAGCTTCAGAGTTGACATAATGTAGGACAGAGACAGGGATATTGTGAGAGAGCTCATCCCTTCCGTTATTTCTATTGCTTTCTTTCTTAATTCCATTTAAAGGGCTCATAATTGCTTAAAGGGGTACAATCACAAGTATTTACTTCCAAGCAGACAAGCAGAGCTGCCTTACTCCCATGCAAGCTGTGTTATCTGGAAGCTGTAGTCTCCACATGTGCTGATGGCATCCAGATGCATAATGCTCCATTGGGAATTTCCTTGTACCTTTCTAGTCTTTTCCCTCCTTCTTCTTTATTTTTCAGATCTCTTCAGTTTTCACTCTATGAGCAGCAGTTGCCTTGCTTTAAACTATATGAAACCGCTTTGGAAAAAATAGGAATTTTTTATCCAATGAATAATGAGTGAAAATTATAATGTGCCAAGTCCAGTATGAGCAAAGGATAAGATCAGGTTACAAGAAAGAGAAAAGGCTCTATCTGTTTGTCTGTCTGTTTGTCTTCTGTCTGCCTGCCTGCCTGCCTATCTATCCATATGTAGTATCTACCTCTCCATCATCTACATACCTCTCTATAATTTCTCTCTCTCTCTCTCTGCATCTTTCTCTTTCTACATCTCTCTTTCCCCCTTTCTCCATTGTCTACCTACTCTAATTTATCTCTCTCCCATTCTCTCTTCTTCCAGCATCTCTATATTTTTGTCTCTAGATGTCTGTCCATCCGTCCATCCATCCATGTACAGTATCTATATTTCCATCATTGACATACCTATCTATAATTTATCTTTTCTTTTATATACATTGAGAGTATTTGCACCAAGACAAATTCCTTGTGTGTCCAATCACACTTGGCCAACAAAGAATTCTATTCTATTCTATTGTATCTCTTTCCCACTCTCTCTTCTATCATTTAATCTTCTCTCTCCTCTAGCTATCCATCCTTTCTGCATTTCTTTTGGATAGCCCGAGCAGGAGCTGCCAGGTTCTCTCTGAAATTGACTTGGAGCAAAGTTTCAGTGGCAAGGTTCACTGATGAACCTCAACATACAAGGAAAGTTATGCATCTCCTTAAGTGCAGGAAGGAAGGTTTGATGAAATGTTTGCACACCAGGCTCAGTGAAGAAGAAAGACCCCTCTGACATTTAGCTAGGAGGGAAATGTGGGGAGGAGAGCAAAAGGAGGAGAGATCTGCTGACAGTTTTCAAGTCCCAGAAAAAGATGCCATGAAAGAAAAAAAAAAGGGAGATGAGGGAGAGGGGGAGGGGGAGATCACCTATCAAAGGGAGTAGAGAAGGCATTTCATATGCTTGGCTTAGAGGCTGTAACTTGTGACATAAATAATTCTCTTATAAGGAAGATCAGACTGTTTTCCTGCAAAGCTTAGAGGAGATGCAGAAATGGTTGAGGAGAAGCATTTTTGCTGCTCCCTGCAGCTGAAGACAATTGAGGCCGTGCAGGGGTGGGCTTCAAAAATTTGAGCAATCAGTTCTCTGCCTGGTTGCTGGGTAGGCGTAGCCATAGTTGGTGTGGCCTATTTGGCCTCCTGCACCATGGCAGGGGGGGCATTTTTACCTTCCCTGGGCTTGGGAGGCTTTCCTTAAACCTCTGGGAGGGTGAAAATGGCCTCCCTGGACTCCAGGGGACCTCTGGAGGCCGTAAACAGGTCCATTCCCTGTCTTCTGGAACTTCCAGGAGGCCTGTTTTTCACCCTCCCTGAGCCTTCATGCAGGCCTTGAACTTACCTGACATCCAAAATGGGCCACGTGGAGATTTCTGGGAGGGGTGCAGTGGGGTGGGTGGGGCCATGTAGGGGTGGGATTTGCCAATATACCGAACTGGTCACTAAAAATGATAAAATTAGGTACCGGTTCATCTGAACCAGGGTGAAGCAATAGCAGCCCATCCCAGAGCAATGTCCAAGAATGGAGAACATTGATGATATGGTGCATGACACTCCTGTGTCTAAATATCTATGGAGATTCTCAATCATCCAGGTCATGGTTGTCCCAAAGATGTTTTTCCAAAAGGCAATTGGACATTCTTTTTTTTTCCTCCTTTGTAAACATTTTGCTTCTCATCCAAGAAGCTTCTTCCAGTTCTGTTTAGTTTTATTCAGAACTGAAGAAGCTTCTTGGATGAGGAGTGGAATGTTTTAAAAGAAAAAAAAAAACAAGAATGTCCAATTGTTTTTTTAAGAACACCTTTAGGTCACTTTTGTGTCACTCATCCAACATAATATTATTGTCAGGATTCCAGCAGTTACTCCAATTAAATCATGAGCCTTGATCCACACTCCCAAAACTAAAGAGGATTTATTTGAAGTTAACATTCTACATCCGGCATTAACCTGGGCATAGCCAACTCTGAGATATGCAATTCACTGTCACCCTTGATCCTGCTTTCCCCCACCCCCCCACCCCTCTGGGTGTATCATCCAACAAAAAATATCCATAGCCAAGAGTCATCAATCATGTTCTCTGTTAGGGATAACTTTGTTCACCCTAACTGTTTTAGGTGAAATACTAACTATGAATCATAGTTAGTGTATGCAGCTTTAACTGTAAAATAGCAACTGTGGGTGTGGTTATGAAAACCATATAAAAGTAGCAAGGCTACAGCTTGCTCTCTCTCTCTGGCTTTGATGATCCATGATTACTGCTTGGAAGCAAGACTGCATTGCTCGAACGGGAGAGACAACGGACTGATTTATGAGAACTGACAATAGGATATTCTACATGGACTTTGCTAACTGAATATCCCTGAATGGACTGACTACATGGTAAATGAATATAGGACTGTTTTTGACTATGCTATAAACTTATACTGGAATAAAATATATTCTTGATAGCACAAGCGTATCTGTTATTTTTACTGTATGTTAATAAACATACAAGCTTAGCTCACTCATTTATCTGTGTGCCTATCTGACTAACGCTGCACATTCTGTTTAGCTTGTCTACCTAACCCTGGTTGGGGAACCCAGGCTTAACATTCTCCAATTAGAGCATTTTGTACATACATGTTTTATAGTTGACAATTACATTGGACAGTGAAGAGTCCTTGGTTGTGTTCTCTGAGCTTAGTTGTTTTCTTGCAGATATTTCAGTGCTCAAACTAGACATGTTATCAGCACTGATTAACTGATTAAAAGGTTTGGAAGGGACCTTGTAGGTCATCTAGCCCAACCCCCTGCCCAAGAATGAGACCCTACATCATTTTTGACAAATGGCAGTCCAATTTCTTCTTGAAAGCTTCCAGTGATGAAGTTCCCACAATTTCAGGCAAGCTGTTCCATTGGTCGATTGTTCTCATTGTCAGGAAAATTCTCCTTGTTTCCAGGTTGAATCTCTCCTTGATCAGTTTCCATTGGGTAATGAAATGTCTGCAAGAAAACAACCAAGCTCAGAGAACACCAAGGACTTGTCAAGTCCTAGGGAAATCAGGAGAGTCAGACAGTTCAAATGAGTAGAAAGATTTGTTGCAATCTTAAGCTCTCTACAAAAATCTGAGCTACTAATTGTCAAGAGAGAGTTTAAAAAAACATTCAAGATGGACTGGACTTCGATCTCTTATGGGCACGCAGGGACTCAGAGCTGATGATACTCCTCCCTCAGGTTCAGCCTGGTCATCTCCTACAGGATCCTTCCTTTCAACCCTGAGCTAAAAATATTCTCATTTATTGATATTGGACAGTGTTCTGCATCTTATTCAGCTTCACAGCTATTCCAGGAACAGATGGTGCCTTGGTTGGCTCTCTCTGTGCTTCACCTTACAAGTATTCATTTGTGTTGTAAATATGGACTATAATTTATCTTTTTTGGTGTCACATCTTCAGTAACACCTAATATTAAAAAGTAGAGACATCTTTCCAACAAAGGCCCATATAGACAAATGGTTTTCCTTGTCATAGTATATAGCTGTGAAAGTTGGACCACAAGGAAGACTGAGCACTGAACAATTGATGCTTCCAAATTGTGCTGCTGGAGAAGATTCTCAAGGGTCCCTTGGATTTCAAGGAGATCAGATCAGTCAATCCTGAAGGAAATCAACTCTGTGTCAACTCAGAAAGCATTCCTGTGCCTGTTTTAAAGTTCTAACAAACAAAAGGGGAGGGGAAGAAAATATGAAGGAGTAGGGCAGCAGTTTAAAACCAGAAGTATATTCCACCTACTGGATCTTCTGCCTGTGAAAATCCTTAATTGGAGAATGTGATTGATGACACCCATCCTGTGAATGTGCTTCATTGGAGAATATCACCCAGGGGGGAGGGGGAAAACAGGGTCACACGTGACTGTAAATTACATATGTCAGAGTTGGCTTCATACAGACAAATGCTGGACATGTTGCTCCTCATAAATCATCTTTTCACACCACTTTGGGAGAATCGATTAACTTTCTGAGCAGTTTGGTGAACTGGTTGTTGGAAGAATTCATCAGGGCTGAGAACCAGCTATTAAATTATTTGAATCCCATCACTGTCCATGAGGGTGTGAAGAGACAGACACAACTTAGCCACTGAACAGCAACAATCTTCAGCAATCATAGTGAGTTTCCTAGATAAACTGATTCAGAAGGAAGCAAAGATGTGGCTCTGAGGAATATCAAATATGGAGTCTAGATGACCTCCGAGATCCCTTCCAGACCTATAATACCTATTAAGGTATTGACAGTTTAAGAGCTGACTAGCTGTTCTAAGGCTGCTGTAAATGCTGATGCAATGAGAATGAGTCAGAAGGGTATTGCCATTTTAAGACTGAGGTTGGGTCAGCAGAGTTATTGCCACTTTAAGAAGCTGTTTATATAAGTTAAGCCATGAGAAGGCATATCTTTCTTCTCCTCATGTTCTATCTCCATTGTAGTTCTCCCTGCAGAGTAATGAAGACTAATTGCTTGCCTGATATGTGTCTAACACATATATGTATGTATATAGCAGTCTGGTATATAAACCCCTGTTAAAAGACAAAGACTCTGTGCATTTGTGTTCCTGGGTTGTCTCACAACAGTAGTCACACTGCAAACACTCTGACAGATTCTCTGTTCTGTACCATTCCTTCAATCAGCCCACCCCAATTCTCAACAGAAGCACATGCCAACTTAATTGGGGTTTTCCATGTTTCCTGGCAGCGCACCAATTACATCAAATTCTTTCATCTCTCCTTTATATTTTTTCCCATCTGCCCCAATTCACAAACTTAAACTCCGGGCAGTCAGCAACCATGAAAATAAAATTACAAGATTCCAACAACAACAATGCAAAGACAAGAGCAAAGCACACAGTTAGGGCACATCAGTGTATGCTCCATATTCCAGGATTTATTCACAAAACATCTGAGCCCCTGATGGCTGAGGGAAAACAACTAACATCTCCATGCTGAGTTTACTTGTTCAAAACAACAATCTTAAGGTGGCCAGAACATTGCATGAAGGTCTACAGAAATCAAGTTTTATAGACTTTAAATATTTATTTTAAATAATCCTTGCAATGTTCTGTTGATTTTGCCATGTATTTCTGGGTTGATCTCCTCCTCCTCCACCTCCTCTTCCTTCACTTTGGAAGGAAGATACAAAATTATGGTTCTTGCATTTCTGGTGGCTTCAACCATTGTTGTTTAATGGTGTTGTAGAGTGTCTTTGATGTTTCCTGTCCAACTTTTTCTGGATCTGCCTCATATACTTTGACCTTCTCCTCTTTTTCTATATGCCTTGCATGGTATGGAATCTACAGTGGATCTCAGAAATATATAGCCTGCTTTGGCCAGGGGAAGGGGGGCTTATCTCCATCTGGAAAATAAGCATATCAAAAAAGGGGCTAGTTTAGGATATGTTTGCCTGCCCTGTTAAGTTTTCTTAGTATAAGGGATTTAGCTGGCTGACCTCAGGTTCCCTCTAATGCACAGAAAAATTAGATTATGCAAACTGGATGTGAATTTTCAGAATGGATGCTGTTCACGTTTTCAACATTTTCTTGGACCCAAATTAGCTCATCTTGGAAAAACGTGAGCATATGTGAATTGGTTAGTCCGGGAAATGAAGCAGAAAGTGGTTTCACTATGAATATTTTATTAGGGCTATGGAAGGAGTAAGGGCCAAAATATTTGAAAGAATCTGATCTGGAAGTATCTCTCTTAGGCAGCCTTCTGCTATTGTCAACATGTATGCCTGGATTTAGACAATGAGCCTGAAAGTCATCTTCTCTGCCAATGCCCTAAAGCAGATGACAAACAAATGCAGATGTGAGGTGCAAGCCCACCAGCTGCTGAAAATATCATGTCAATATCCTAAAGGAACCCATTCCTTATCAGAAAGAAACTTAATTTTGGCTATAAAGAATTTGATTATCTATTGTTCCACAAATGTGATTAATGTTTTGCAGTGATTAATCTACTGCAAAATATATAATTATACCATCTGTATTTTTCCATCTTCTTGTCACTTAAGAATTCCTCGGGGTGGTAGGACAAAATGGAAATATGAAGTGTTGAGAGAGATTTACACACACACACACACACACACACACACACACACACACACACACACACGGAGGGGGGGGGAGAGAGAGAGAGAGAGAGAAGCTGGAGCAACCTGAAAATGCAAAATGGGCTCATATTAACTTTAATGGAGAAATCTTTAAGTTAGCAAAATTAGGTCCAGACCAACTGATTATGATGCATTTCCAGTCTACTATGCTTTGGTACAGGGTCTATCCATTGAATATTTAATCTGTCGAAAAGATTCTTCTCTTATTTCAATAATTTTGTTTGGAGAGAGAGGTCTTTGGGAGCAGGAGAAAATGCTCACAATGGTCTCACAAAACAGATCATAGAAATGGATATAATTGTGTCCCGGATATACTCATTCAAACCCAGAGCATTTAAGTTTATGTGATCCTATCATGCCTTTGCAATTCAATCTGGGGGGCAGACCTTGACTAGAATCCTTTCAATAAGAGGTCACATTTAATAGAATAGAAGAGTTGGAAGGGACCTTGGAGTTCTTCTAGTCCAACCTCTTGCTCAAGCAGGAGATCCTGTATCATTTCAGACAAGCGGTTGTTCAATCTCTTCTTAAAAAACAGCTCCAGTAACAAAGCACCCACAACTTCTGAAGGCAAGCCCTTCCACATGGTTGATTGTTCTCATTATCAGGAAATTTCTTCCTATTTTTTAAGTTGAAAGTCTGTAGAGATTCTCAGTCATCCAGGTCATGGTTGTCCCAAAGGTGCTTTTTCAGGAGGCAACTGGACTTTCTTGTATGTTTGTTTTTTCCTTTGAAGATATTTCACTTCTCATCCAAGAAGCTTCTTCAGCTCTGACTGGATGGTGGGGGAATGGAAGGATTTATATTCCTTGCAGACAGCTGGTCATTTGCATCCTTTGAAAGAGGGTTATTGAAGCATTTAGAAGTTTATCTGTGTCCTCAGGGTCACCTGAGTGGTGGTCCTGGTTTCTGTACTCTTCATTTTTTTCCCCTTGGAAATCCATTCCTACTCCCACACCATTCAAAGGATGGTCATCCCAAATGGTAAAGCTATAAGTCTGTAGAGATTCTCAGTCATTCAGATCATGGTTGTCCCAAAGGTGCTTTTTCAGGAAGCAACTGGACTTTCTTGCTTTTTTCTTTGAAGATGTTTCACTTCTCGTCCAAGAAGCTTCTTCAGCTTATCCAGTCAGAGCTGTTGAAGCTTCTTGGATGAGAAGTGAAATGTCTTTTAAAAAAAGAAAAACAAGAACGTCCAGTTGCCTCCTGAAAAAGTACATTTGGGATATTTCTAAGTTGCTTCTCTCCTTGAAAAAACTCCTTCCATCCATTGCTTCTTCATCTGCCTTCAGGTGCTTTGTATAATAAGTTAACCCTTAACTTATTATCTTCTTTTATGATAGCCCTTAGATAGTGGAATACTGCTATGATGTTACCCCTTCTTTCTATTAAACTAGACATAGACAATTTCTGCAACCATTCTTCATATGTTTGAGCCTCCACTCCCCATATCACCTTTGTTGCTCTTCTCTGGATTCTTTCTCGAGTCTCAGCATTTTTTTTTTTTTTAATAATATGGTGACCAAAACCAGATGCAGTATTCCAAGCGTGGGCATAGCAACACATTGTGAAATGCTAGTAGCACTTCAATGCTATACTTTGCTGACTGTACAACTGAAACTCTGGTCTGGAGAGCTATTTAATAATAGGGTTTATGAAGGCTATTTCACCCAAATACTTAAAGATTTGTAAATTTTTAAAAGTGAGACCAACCTTTCAAGCCTTTGGGAAAACTCTGAATGAAGCAGGGGATGGTACATTATATATCAGTAATCAAAGTGGAAACCATGTGCGGTCTTGCTATGAGTGTACCTTTACATCAAGGTAAGAGTGATAGCTTTTCTTTTAGTTTACCCATATGCAGTGCTTCATTTTCATATCAGAAAGAAACCACCTCATTAAAACTTTGTGTAACCATTTATAAATTTATATATATATATATTTGCGCCTAATACACATCATTTAATATTGATTCAACTAACACCATTCATGTAATGTTTTTGGTCATAAACTGAGAAATTTCAGTCCATTGGACTGACTGATCAATTGATCATATGCCATCAAATCAATGTTAACTCTCAGCAACCATAGAAATAAATTTTCTCCAGGATGATCTGTCTCTAATTGAGACTTTTCATCCTTTAAATAATGCAGCCACTTCTGTTTAAATTAAACCCATCTGCCTGTATACTTTCAACCTCTTCTTTTCAATCACAAAAGACAAAAAGCTAACTATCACTTTTACATTATTTTATTGTCAATACTAAGGCTGGCAACTATACTTGTTATTAGTTTGATCATCTTTACATTTAATCTTAGTGCTATTTTTCATTTTTGTTACTAGAGCTTAGAGTTAATTTATATTGTTGGAGTGCAAACAAGAGCAACAAGAATGAGTAGTGGGCTGGAAGCTAAAATGTATGAAGAATGGACACAAGAATTGAGTATGTCTAGTTTAATGAAATGAAGGACTAGGTATAGTATGACTGCAGTGTTCTGCTATCTGAGGTGCTCCTACAAAGATGAGTGGGTCAAACTATTTCCAAAGCACCAGAAGGCAGGACAAGAAACAATGGATGGAAACTAATCAAGGAAAAAGGCAACCTAGAAATAAGAAAAAAAATTCCTAACAGTGAGAACAATCAACCATGGAATAGTTTGCCTTCAGAAGTCATAGGTGCTTCATCACTGGAGGCTTTCAAATGGAGACTTCACAATCTTTAATCTGAAATTGTCTTCTGCTTGAGCAGGGGGTTGGACTAGAAGACCTTGAAGAGCCTTTCAACTCTATTATTCTATGTTCTATGTTAATGTTATCAGCATAACCAGGTCTATCCTTTCTTGTCCTCCCCTCCCCTCCTATATCCTCCCCTCTTTTCCTCCCCCCACCCTCACCTACTCTCACATACCTTACCTTATCTTACCCTTGCCTACCGTACCCTACCCTATCCTATGTCAACTAAAAAGATACTCCTTTGGTCTTTTTAGCTGCCACAAAAAGAGACTGGGGGAAAACAGCGCATTCCTTAAGTGTCTAGATAATCACTTGGAGCGCAAAAAAATTACTCTTGGGGATGGATGTGCCCCATTGGAGAATACACATCTAAGGGTTGGGGGAAGACCAGGGTCAAGGGGGAAATGTATGAAGTAATTTAGTATCGGCTGCATCCAGCTAACACTAACATGGTCACTTCTAATAAATCAATTTTATTTTCTCTGAGATGTGGCTAGAGACTTGTGATTTGAATGGGAGTGGATTTGTTGGAGTCCTGACATCCTATCCTACCTATCCTACCCATCTATCCTAACTGCCTTTATTAGCTATTTGTCAGGATTCCGGAAGTTGCCCGAATTAAATCATGAGCCTGGAGCCCAACTTCAAAAACTTCAAATAATTTATTAGGAGCGAACATGTTGGCATGACCTGTATGAAGCTGATTCTGAGACACGTAATTCACTGTCACCGTTGACCCTGGTTTCCCCCCACCCCTCTGGGTGTATCATAACTCATATTCTTCAACAAAACACGTTTATAGCTGAGAGTCATCAATCATGTTCACCAATTAGAGATTTGCACAGCAGAAATTTCAGTAGCTTCGTTATAATCTTTGCAAGATAAGAATGGAATGCATTTTTGGTTCCAAACTGCTGCATTGCTCTTTCAAATTTCTTCCTCCCCCTCCTCTGTTCATGGCAACTCTAAAACAGGTGTGGAAATGTTTTATCTTTCAAGCCTAAGGCATGACTATAACTCACATTCTCCTGGCCATTGACTCATTCAGCAAGCTGGTTTTCATGCCTTTAAGGCATGACTATAACTCATCTTCTTCTGGTCATTGGCCCAAAGTCACCCAGTTGGCTATCATGGTGAAAGCAGGACTAGAACTCAGTTTCTAAAGCAGACCTTAACCACCAAACTGAACTGGCTGATTGTTATTCCTTTTAAAACTACAATCAGCTTCTTCCAATCCAGATTTCTTCAATATATACTGAGCAAATTGACTGATTGACACCATCAAGGGTCTTTCTCTAATTAATGAAATACATGTTGATTTCTTTCTTATACTGCTTGGCTTTTGCAACCATTCAATATGCATTAATAATGATGTCTCATTGAATAACAGAGTTGGAAGGAACCTTGGAGATCTTCTAGTCCAACTCCCTGCTTGAACAGAAAACCTTATACCGGTTCAGACAAATGTTTGTCCAATCTCTTTTTGAAACCCTCCAGTGATGGAGCACCCACTTCCTCTGAAGGAAAGCTTGATGGCTCTCACCATTAGGAAATTTCTCTTTAGTTTTAAATTACTCCTCTCCTTTGTTAGTTTCTATCCATTGTTTCTCTTCTTGCCTTTTGGTACTTTGGAAAATAGTCTGACTCTTAGGACTCTTAGAACTAAGACTCTTAGTACCAAGACTCTTAGTAATTGTCTGAGTCTTTGTAGGAGCTGCTGAAATATTGGAACACTGCTATTATGTCTCAGTCTTTTCTAAAGCCAGCCTGAACACCTGCCACTTCTAATCTTAGCAATGGACTAATCCTAAACATTATTCTGCTACAATGTGAAATTAAGATATTGCATGATCGATTCAATTAAATTTGTTTTCTTTAGTGTTTGATATACTGAGTGACCTGTTCCAGTGTGAGGTCCACTGTGTTGTCTATGTTGCTCTCCCAATTTGTTGGCATAGCGTGACCCGCTGGCATCCTTCACCATACCAATTATGAATTCAAAGATTCTTTGGAAGGCCTCCCTTGTTTTTCCACGTCTGTTTCCATATTCAACATCTTCCACAGATATTGTTGTAATACTGTTTCTTGCCCATTCTCACATCTCTCTGAAATTCTTTATGAAGTTCTTTCTTGAAATTGTTGCTTCTCTTGGCTATGTTTTCTCCTTCTTGGCAATTTCCATAGTTCAATCTTACATCTAGTTTGCTTTCTTGTGTTTCTTGTTCTTTCACAATCTCTTTTCATATACATCCTTAATGACTTCTTTGATTTAATTCTAAACTTCCTCTTGTTCCCAATGAATGAAATTCAGAACTTCAAAGTGACTTCTGTAAGAAAGAATTAAAAGGAGCTTCCAATTTGATCTGCAAAAAATATGACAAAGTTATCTCTTACTCTATGATTATAAAAATATATATGTGGGTCTCACTTTTTCTATTAACTCTTCCTTCCCTAGTCACTGAAACTTCAAGTCATGTGCATTTTCCCCCATTTCAGGCAAAAAAAAAGTACTCTACAAGGGGTTTTCATTCAACTATAAATTTAGATATTATCTTTTAGACATCTCTAGAAGGTCCATCATCTTCATGCACTATTCCTTCATTGTGAGTAATGTCAAATGTTTCCAATTTTGAACATAGAATATCAACATTGTGTTTTATATTAGCATACTTGAAATACCCTTTTCTGATTGGTCCACAAATACGGCAATATGATTGGTTCTTCAAGCAACGGTGATTGGTCAACAATTGCTGCCCTGTGATTGGTCCGCCTGAGCGGCGGGGAATTCAAGGTACTGTCATTGGCTGCCAGCCGTGAGCAGCTGCTTTAAAAAAGGCTGCCAAGGCTCTGCAGTTAGACTGATTCCAGGAACCAAATAAAGAGCTGAAAGTCACCTTGGTCTCCAGTCTCTTTTTCCCTGTGATCCAACATTGGCGACAAGGATGGGATACTGAGACATGGAGACCAGTTGAGTATATGGCAATGAGAACTGAGCAAGATGAAATGGCTGGCACCAACTCGCCACCCGCACTGTTCAACTCAGCGATAGAGGACTGGGAATCATACATCGACAGATTCCTCATGTTCCTCAAGAACAGTGACCTACAGAGGATCTCCAACAACAGAAAGAGAGCCGTGTTCCTGACACACTGTGGACCCGCAGTGTTCAAGATGGCCAAAGCATTGGTCAAACCTGAGGACGTAAAGCAGATGGCCTGGCCAGATTTGGAAAAAATACTGAAGGCCCATTATGCACCGACTTTCTCCAGCCTTATTTGGAGACATGAATTTTACAAATGGGACCAGAGAGAAGGTGAGAGCATTGGAGATTTCATAGTGGCTCTAAGGGACATTGGAGGGGCATGCGAGTTCCTCAACATGGATGAAGCCATGAGGGACTGCGTGGTCCTAGGTCTGAGAGACCTCACCTTGCAGAGCCGGCTGCTAACCCAACCAAACATCACAGTCATTGAGGCCATCGCTGAGGCCACGGCAGCCAAAGCCACTAAAAAATCAGCAGACACAATGCAGCAAATGAATATGGAAAACCAGAAAACACCAGCAGAGACAAGCCGACCTCGGGAGAAGAAACCAGAGGGCAACCACAAGACCACCACACACCATAAGGACATCAAGTCTGTGTCCGAGACTGATGACAAGGAAGAGTAAATACACAGACTCCAATCGGAACAAAACAGACATGAGAGGAGAGAATATAAGTCAGGGTTCCAGTGCGCAGGGTGCGGAGACCACCCCTGTTCTGAGTGCCATTTCCTAGATGCGGTTTGCCAGCACTGTGAGAGACGGGGACACATAGCAAGGGTCTGCCAGAACCAAAAGAGCTACAGCCCCAGAGGAAGAGACAGCACCCCCTCCAGAATGAAAGAAAGACAGGAAGATGACTGTTGGAGCTGAGAAAACAGGAGCAAACAGCTCAACGAAACTTACAGAAAGGAAGAGACACACCAAATTATAACCATCGGGCACTCGAGCGCAACCGATGCCCGGAAGGTACATGTGAAAGTCAACATCGAAGACCAACAATGCGAGATGGAAGTGGACTCTGGTTCATACCTGTCTATGGTATCATGGAACACACTTAAGGGACTGATACCGAGCATATGAAAAATGGAACTGGAGAGCCAAAAACTGACCCTCAAAGACTACCAAGGGAACAGGATCCCCGTAGTTGAACTCATACACTTCCAAGTTAAATTCAAGAAGCACACGGAAATTCTTCCACTAACCATTGTAGACCGGGATTGCCCAAGCCTACTGGGACTCAAATGGTTCGAGCCCCTGGGAATTGAAGTGACTGGAATCAACAGCGTCACCAAAACAGACTGGGAGGAGAGCCTGATGAGAGATTTCCAGGACATGTTTGATGGAAAACTAGGCAAGTACCGAGGGTCCTCTATATCATTTAATTTGAATCCGAACATAGCCACAATCAGGTTAAAGGCAAGATGAGTCCCTTTCACTTTAAAACCGAAGATCAATGAGCAATTTAATAAACTCATCGCACAGGGGTATTGGAACCAATAGAGCATGCAAGGTGAGAAACCCTAACTGTGACCCCGATTAAGCCAGATGGGTCCATCTGAATCTGTGGAGACTATAAGGCCACCCTCAACCATGCAATACAACAAAGCACATACCCCATTCCAGTGGTACAACATCTGTTACATTCGTTGGGGGGAGGAAAGGTCTTCACAAAGCTCAACCTTGCACAAGCGTACCAGCAATTGCCAGTTGACCCCGAAACAGCAGAGGCACAAATAATTGTGACTCACAGTGGGGCATTCAGATGCAAAAGACTGCAATTTGGAGTCAGTGTGGCCCTAGGGGTGTTCCAAAGCTTGATGGAGCACCTGTTACAAGGAATAAAAGGGGTGGTCCCATACTTCGATGACGTGCTGGTATCAGCTAGTGACAAGAACCAAGAATCAGCTAGTGGAAAGCTGCTTCAGAGTCTTACAAAGATTCCAAGAGGCGGGACTCAAAGTTAAAAAAGAAAAATGCCAGCTAGCCACCTATAAAGTTGAATTCCTGAGGTACCTAATAGATAAAGATGGCATCCACCCCACGGCCCAAAAAATCAAAGCAATAAAAAAAGCTCCCAGGCCCAAAAATAAAACAGACTTACAAGCATTTTTGGGACTCATTAATTTCTATAATGTCTTTTTGCCACAGAAGGCAACAACGGTGGAACCACTACACAGATTACTGAATAAGATAGCTACCTGGACCTGGGGATGATGAGAAGAGGCCATGTTCCAGAAAATAAAAGACTTGCTGACATCCGAATCTGTGTTAATTCAATACAGCGAAACACTGCCACTGAAAGTCACCTGTGATGCATCACTGTTCGGTGTCGGAGCCGTACTCAGCCACACACTACCAGATGGGAGAGAAGTGCCAATCACGTTCTATTCCAAAACACTGTCCAAAGCAGAAAGAAACTACAGCTAATTGGACAGAGAGGCACTAGCAGTGATAACAGGAGTCAAGCGATTCCAAGAATACTTCTATGGCAGGACTTTTTTATTAATTACAGATCACAAGCCCCTCTTAGGAATACTTGCAGGAAACAAGGCCACCCCAAACATACTGTCACCACGAATGATGAGGTGGTCCGAGTTCCTTGCCGCATACAATTACAAATTAATCCCCCAGCCAGGGAAGGACATATCATACGCTGACAGCCTGAGCTGTTCTCCCCTGCCTGAACTGGGAAGCGACCTGGCACCAACCACATCCCTGCTACAAATTGAAACATTACCAAACCTACCAAATACCCCGGTATTGTACAAATGAAATCCCTGGCCAGGAGTTATGTATGGTGGCCAGAGATGGATAAGGATATTGGGAGATGGGTGGAAACGTGCACACAATGCCAAAAATCCAGACCTACACCCCCTGCTGCACCTGTACTCGACTGGGAAACACCGAGGGGACCCTGGTCGAGAATACACATAAATTTTGCAGGGCCGACAAAAGGACACACATTTTTAATAATAGTAGATGCTTACTCAAATTGGTTGGAAGTAAGCATCATGAACTCCACAACAATAGAAGCCGTCATCAGACAGTTGAGGAAACTGTTCGCAACACATGGGTTGCCGGACCTCTTGGTTTCAGACAACAAGCCACAGTTCACGGCATTGACATTTGAAAAGTTCCTAACTGAACATGGCATAAGGCATGTCTTGACAGCGCCGGGTCGGACGGCTACAAACAGGCAGGCGGAATGCATGGTCCGGGTTATGAAAGAGACTATAGATAAACTAGACATGGGGGACATACAAGAAAAAATCTGCAAAATGCTAACCATACAACACATCACACCTAACACCACAACGAATAAAAGCCCAGCAGAACTACTGATGGGCAGAAAATTAAGATCGCACCTAGATAGATTACACCCCACCTACAGCCCTGAAAAACCAGCAGACTCCTCTAGTAAGCACCGCACATTCGAAACAGGGGACCTGGTCTATGCAAAAAATCTCACGGAGCACCCACTATGGATACCGGCAACAATAACCCAGGTAACAGGACCCAGGTCATACAGACAAGAAACAGAGGATGGAAGAAGCTGGAGGAGACACATAAATCAACTGAGGTCACGAACATTAGAAAGAAACACTAACAAACCCAGGTGCGAAGAAAAAGAACACACACACATGCCAGAACCACAGCAAACAGTAAATAATAATAATAATAACCAGACCAGAGAGGGGGGAGACCCCTCAAACATGAATAAGAGGGGAGGGGGAGACCCTCCACCGGCACAAGAAACACCTCAACAAACACTAACAACAACCCGCCAACCAACTTCACCTATAACCCAGAAAGAAACCACAATTACTTACCGGGAGATGACTTCGAGAGGAACAGGCAGCGGAAAAACAACAAGAAGCCACTCCGGAAGGGAGAAGCTGAGTTGACTCTACAGCCCAGATAGACCAGGCAGGAGCAGCATGGCCGACTCTACCTTCCAGGAGGTTCCATGGAGAAGGACGGGAGAAACAGCAATCCCATCCGAACCAGCCAAAGACAACAATGCAGCTGAGCTGCGCAGGTCAAGTAGATCCCATAAAAGCCCCGCCTACTTCCATGACTACGTAATGTAGGTTGGACTAACCAAGTGGGGAGGGGTGTTCTGTATTAGCATACTTGAAATACCCTTTTCTTTTTTTTTTTAATTAAAGTTTTTATTAATTTTCTACAAACAAACAAACATACAAAACATTAAAAACATCTACTCTCATATATACTTCCGGTGTATCGGTTGGTTCATCAGTTTTGTGCATTCATTTTATAGTGTCAATTACAATTATATTGCATAACCACTCATATTGTCAATCCATATTCTAATATTACTAAAGAAAAAAATAAAAATAAAAAAATCTTTTTTCTGACTATACTTTTAATCATTCATGCTTTGCGAGATAACAATACTTCAAACAAATTATTCTATAATTTGTCGTATAATCATAACAAATCAATCCTAAAAAACTCTTCATATATATAATATTAATGCTCTATTATTGTATTTTATCATCTAACCATTGATAAAAAAAACCCCAAATTGCATAAAATTGTTTATCTTCTTGTTCTCTAATTTCAAATGTCAATCTACTCATCTCAGCACATTCCAATATTTTCTTAATAATTTCTTCCTGCAATGGTATTTTCTCATTCTTCCAGTTTTTAGCAAATACAATCCTAGCCGCCGTTAATACATTTACAATCAAATATTTCAAGTCTTTATTATATATATCAGGTAAAATTCCCAATAAAAAGATCTCTGGCTTCAAGTCTATGTGTTTCTTTGTCATTTTTTCCAACCACATGTGAATTTTAGTCCAATATTTTCTAGCATTCTCACAAGTCCACCACATATGATAGTATGAGCCAGGTATCTGATGACATTTCCAACATTTTTCAGATTTATTCTTGAACATTCTTGCTATTCTTGTCGGGGGAAGGTGCCACCTGTAAAACATCTTATACAAGTTTTCTTTATATGCTATTGACATTGTCATTTTATAATTTTGAGACCACAATTTTTGCCATTGTTCTAAATCAATTCCATATCCAAAATTCTTCCCCCATGCAATAATAGTTTCTTTAACTTGTTCTTCCTCTAGCTTAATTCCCAATAAATAACCATATAACTTTTTAATCACTTTCTCATCAGTACCCATCAATATCTTATCTAAATCAGTCTGTTTATCATAGAATCCTTCCGTTTTAAAATCTTCAAGATATCTTGAGTGTATTTGCGCATATGAAAACCAATTCATCCTTATACCTTGTTCCTCTAAATTTTGGATCGTTTTAAGTCCACCCTTTTCATCCAACAGTTCCCCATATCTAACTGTTTGTTCCTTTTTATAGATCATAGGATAGGAAAATGCTTCAATAGTCGATAACCAAATTGGAATTTTCAAATAACATTGTTTTTTTATCTTCTCCCAATTTAACCACAAAGACTCCCGTATATAATGTCTTCTGAAATACCCCTGTGTTTTAGTTCCCTTGTACCATAAAAAAGCATGCCAGCCCAACAGTAAATCATGTCCTTCTAATGTCAACAATCTATGTTTTCTTAATGTTATCCATTCTTTGACCCACATCAAACTTGCAGCTTGATAATACAATTCCCAATTAGGCAGGCCAAAACCTCCTCTATTTCTAGCATCTTGCAAAAGTTTTAGCTTTATTCTCGCTTTTTTACCTTGCCATATAAACTTCAACATAG
This sequence comes from Laticauda colubrina, assembly GCA_015471245.1. Lineage (NCBI taxonomy): Eukaryota > Metazoa > Chordata > Lepidosauria > Squamata > Elapidae > Laticauda > Laticauda colubrina. The sequence goes on from BLBF01000080.1 coordinate 6,703,879, forward strand.
TTTTATTTAAATCTTCAAAATAGTCTTTTCCAAGTCTAATTGGTATTGTTTGAAAGAGAAATAAAATTCTAGGTAAAATATTCATCTTAATTGTTGAAATTCTCCCTATTAATGACAATTGTAAATTTTCCCATTTCTTCAAATCTGTAATTATCTGTTGTTTAAGTTTAATATAATTATTCTCTTTTAATGTGCTACATCTTGCTGTCAAATATATCCCCAGATACTTAACCTTGTTTGTAATTTGAATTTTCAAAAGATCTGTCAGTTCTTCTCTTTGTCTCAACAACATATTTTTTGTCAAAATCTTTGTTTTATCTTTATTTATTTTCAAGCCAGCCATCTCACCATATGTCTCTACCTTTTCCAATAACTTTGGAGCGGTTTCTAACGGGTCTTCCAGAATAAAAGCTAAATCGTCAGCAAAAGCTTGTAGTTTAAATTCTTCCTTTTTAATTTTCATTCCTTTTATATTTTTGTCATCTCTAATATTTCTATTCAACACTTCCAAAGTCAATACGAATAACAAAGGAGATAGGGGACATCCTTGTCTTGTACCTCTTCTTATATTAATAAGATCTGTAAATTCTCCCTCCATCATTACCTTTGCTGTCTGTTTATTATATATGGCTTCTATTGCTTGAATAAATTTTCTGGCAAAGCCCATCTGTTCCAATAATAATAACATAAATCTCCAGTTCACGTTGTCAAATGCTTTTTGAGCATCTAGGAATATCAAAGCCATTTGTTTTTCAGGATGAGCCTCATAATATTCCAAGGTATCCAAAATTACTCTCATGTTGTCTCTAATTTGTCTCTTTGGTAGAAATCCATTTTGATCTGGATGGATAAAATTATTTAAATATTTTTTCAGTCTTTCTGCTAAGATTGAAGCAAAGATTTTATAATCTGCATTCAATAAGGAAATAGGTCTATAGTTCTTAATTTGCAACGGGTCAGCCTCTTCCTTTAAAATAAGTGTAATATAAGCCTCTGACCATGTTTTGGGTGTCATCTTTTTTAACATAACTTCATTCATAATTTCTAACAATGGAGTGTTCAATGATTCTTGAAATTTTTTATAGAATTCTGCCGGAAGCCCATCTGGACCTGGTGCTTTCCCATTATTTTGTCTTTTAAATGCTTCATTTAGTTCCATCATTGTTATATTGCTTTCTAACATTTCTTCAGTCTCTTTAAGTATCTTCGGTAAGTTAGCATTCTGTAAATACTGTTTAATTTTAGTTGTCCATAATAATCTCGAATAATTTCCTTTTTCTCCTTATTACCACAACAAACTTGACCTTGATCATTTATTAGTTTCAATATTTTTCTTGATTCCTTCTCCTTTCTCAGTTTATATGCTAACCATCTACCTGGTTTATTTGCATCTTCAAAATAATTCTGTTTAGAATTTCTAATTTTCTGTGCCAGTTCTTCTTTCTCTATTAATTCCATTTTATGCTTAATTACATCCAGTTTCAATTTAATATCTTTTTTCTGTGGTATTTTCTGTAATTCTTTTTCAAGTCTTATATATTCATCTTCCAAGGCCTTAGAGGTTTGTCTTTTCCTAATATTCTTTTTTCTTGTATAGTCTATTATCAAACCTCTTACATATGCCTTCATTGTATCCCAAACATTCTGTATTGAGGTATCTTCTTTTTTATTTTCTTTAAAAAAAAAGACCAATTCCTTCTCCATCCATTGTATAAAATCTTTCTCCTTTAAAATGGTATTGTTTAATGTCCATCTCAATCTTTTTTTTTGTCCCTTCCATTTAATTGTCATTGGACTATGATCTGCCCAAGTACTTATTTCAATATTTGTTTCTTGAATAGTAGATATTAATTCTGTTGAGATCCAAATCATATCTAACCTGGACCATGATAAATGTCTATTAGAATAAAAAGTATATTGTTTAGTTTTAACATTTCTTTCCCTCCAAATATCTTTTAAGGTTAATTCATCTGTCATTTTAAAAAAAGATTTAGGGAGAATCTTTCTATTTTGTTTTGTTGTTGTTGTTATATACTCCAATTTATTGTCCACAATTCCATTAAAGTCTCCCATCATGATTATGTTAACATAGTCCAGTCTAATTATTTCCATATGTAGTTTTTTATAAAACTCTTCTTGTTTATCATTCGGAGCATAAATTGCAATCAAGAGTATTTTTTTATTATTATCCATTATTTCCACCATTAATACTCTTCCATCTTCATCCGTGTAGATCAGTTTTGCTGGAATATCTTCTTTAATATAGAGAACCACTCCTCTTTTCTTACATTGAATCAAAGAAGTAAATATTTTCCCTAATTTTGGCTGTACTAACAAATGCTCATGTTGCTTTTTAATATGAACTTCTTGTAAGCAAATTATATCAAATTTTAATTTCTCTAATTTGTGAAAAGTTTTCCTTCTTTTAACAGCTGAGTTAAGTCCATTTATATTCATTGTATCCTTTTCTGATTGGGCCACAAATATGGCAATTTGGTTCTTGAAGCAACGGTGATTGGTCAACAATTGCCGCCCTGTGATTGGTCCATCTGAGCGGTGGGGAATTCAAGGAACCGACATTGGCCGCGAGCCGTGAGCAGTCACTATTAAAAAGGCTGCTGCGGCTCTGCAGTTAGACTGATTCCAGGAACCAAATAAAGAGCTGAAAGTCACGCTGGTCTCCAGTCTCTTCTTCCCCGCGATCCAACACATTGAATATTGAACAGTATGGTAGTCTTATTAATAGCAAATGTAAACAACAATTGAAAGACTACAAAGTTCTACATTCATATTCAATTTCCTGGTATGAAATGGATTCCTGATTTCATTGAAATAAGCTCCAGTGGGATGATCTAACTGACATTTTGCTGAATCAAAATCTAACACTAATCACAAACCCAACCCTAAATTTAACTCTAACCCTAACTACAACCATAACCCTAACCTCAACCCTAACCCCAACCCCAATGATTAACTTAACTCCAAACCTAAACTCAACCCAAATCCTAACCCTAATCCCAACCACAAAGCTAACCCTAACCCCTAACTCCAACATTAGCCCCACCCCAACCCCTATTTCTAACCCCAACTCTAACCCCTAACTTTAAACTAAGTCAAAATTTAAACCTAAACATAAGCCTAACCTTAACCCCAACCTCAACCGCAATCCTAACCCCAACCCTAACCCAAACACTAGCCTCACCCCAAACACAAACATTAGCCTCACCCCAAACACAAACCTAATCCTAACCCTAACCTAACTCTAACTCAACGCTACCCCCACCCTAACCCCCAAATCCTAACACGAACCCTTTTCTCTAACCCTAACTGTTCTGACCTAGGCTTCACAAAATCATGAATCATCTCCTTGTCCCAACAAAATCTCTTTTATTAGGCTAATGCGAATTCCTATCATTCACATCCAGCAAAATTCTGGCAAACAGTGTTTCAAGGGTGAATTACAACCACAGACCTTATCAGACTTGGAGAGTTGCCAGGCCAATAGCTTCCAAGTGCAATGCTGTACAAGAAAATACTTGGCAAGGAGTCTCTTGAAAGACACAAACAAATCTTCACACTAATTAAATGAACAAATTGTCTCCTGCAAACATCCCCCCTTTCACGCTTTATTCCCTATGGGAGAAGCCATTCACCATCCACCTGAGCCTTTACTCCTGAATCAGTCATTGTTCCTTAACTGTTCCCTTCTCCTGGCAGCTCTGTACATGCGCACACTGGTAACAGGCTCCAGGTGTTCTTTTGCCCCACTTATCTCTGACTCCAAAGGCAGCTGATAACTGTCAGATGGCCCTGGCCCCATCTCTGCCTTCAATGCAGAGAACTTGTCAGAATCTTCCCCAGACTCCAGGACTGGCTCATGTCCCCACACCGAACCTCCTCACTGTCCAAGCCTGTCACCAGTTTCACTGGCTGCTGGCAGGCCACAACATTAATCCTAATCCTAAAGGTAATTTTAACACAAACCCAATCTCCAACTCTAAGACTAAGACTAACCCTAGGGTTGATGGCAACATATCCATTTTATCATTAATGATAGTTAAGAATCCACATTTTAGTGCAAATTTCAGTAGCGCACATACTTGAGCATAATTTAAGCAGATTGTAATAATTTGGGTATCTTTTTCAAGCTGTTTCAGATAGTGTGTTACAAAATCTGAAGTCTTGTGAAGTTTCAAAATACCAAGTGGTTTCACCTTCAGTTTCACTTGAGAAGAGAGCATGTACAAGATTTTTTTCAAGCCAGGGAATGAAATTAACTATACTGCCCTGCATAAGATAAGTGTTCTTCCTCATTTACTTCCTTCTAAAAAAGAAATTTGTGCTCTGTTAAGGAGCCATGGTGACACAGTGGTTAGAATGCATTATTGCAGTCTAATTCTGCCAACTGCCAGCAGTTTGATCCTTACTGGCTCGAGGTTGACTCACCCTTCCAACCTTCTGAGGTCAGTAAAATTGGGAGCCAGCTTGTTGAGGACAAGATGCTGACTCTGTAATCTCAAAACTTTTGAGCTTCAGCTTCAGGACCTGTCCTTCCAAAGAAGAGTCAAGGTTGACTTCCTTTAGGGTTGACTGACTGGATCTCCTTGCCATCCAAGGAACTCTCAAGAGCCTTCTCCAGCACCACAATTTCTTCATCCCTACTGCCTGCTTTCTTTGGTTTGTTTGTTTTTTTTGATTCATATTAAAATCAAGGCCCTAAAATTCATGGAATTTGTAATAAAAAAGAAGGAAGGAAGGAAGAGAAGGAAGGAAGATAGAAGTAAAATAAAAAAAGAAAGGAAGGAAGGAAAGAGAGAAGGAAGGAAGATAGAAGAGAGAGAGAGAGAGAATATAATCAAATCAAATGCTGTTGAAACTGTAAGAAGGTGACAAGAAATAATACAATCCAGAAAGGAAGAGGAGAAAACTTTGTGGCATCAAGCCTTGTCTATCAAAACAAGCTAATTCTGTATTCGTCTTTCTAAACAACTGGGAGAGAACATTTCATCTTTTAAAAGTAATGTTTGAAATAAAGAACAGCTCTATGATCAGAATGCATGTGATTAACCTATAGCTAGATCTTTTATCTCCCTGAACTGCACCCATTGGTGGCTAATGGACTAGAAACTTTCATAGTCTCTTGTGCCTGATAGAGCTCATCCCTTTAGGCCTAAGGTATAATACATTGCTATGAGAGCCTCAACTGACTCTAGTCTATTCACAACTTCTTTTGGGGCATTGAATTGAAAAATAAATCTTATAGTTTTAAATATACATTCAATTTGAGAGTCTGCATGTCTGTGTAAAAGGAGGAGGAGCAGGAGGAGGAGAAGAAGTAATTAACAATGAGTTATAGTTTCCTTTATTGCAAACTGTTTTCCATGATTGTAAATTTTTAGCTTCCTACAATATATTGTAGAGTTTTTTCTGTCGATTCTGCTCTGCTCTGCTCTGCTCTGTTGCATTCATCCCAAGAGACCTATACCACTTCAGACAAATGGCTGTTCAATTTCTTTCTAACAGCCTCCACCCAGGGTTGGAGCACCCACAACTTCTGAAGGCAAGCTATTCCATTGGTTGAGTGCTCCAACCATTGGGGATTTTCACTTTAGTTCTAGGACGCTTCTCTCTTTGATTAGTTTCTATCAACTGCTCCTTGTCTTGTCTTTTGGTGTTTTGAGTTTAAGAGGAATCAAAGGTCTCCTAGCAAAATATGTCAGGAGAGGTTTGCATATACTGAAACAACTTATTCTTTTTCTATATAAAAGGAAAGTTTACTTAAATCTGGCAATGAGACAACATCAAACTACTACAACATCTGCCCCTTTTAGATCCTTGAGAAGGATTTGACAGGTGGACTAAAATGCCAAATCCAGTCTGAACATCTGACTGACAACCTGGCCAACCAGACTTCTATTTATTTATTAAACAAATTTACATGGCTGCCCATTTTTGAGGCTCTTGCGTGTTTTGCAATTTTGCAGAGGACCATCCCAAGAATATCATTTCTGTTTATCAGGGATTCCCAAACGTGTTGGGCTGATGGGCCCATGGAAAATGCTGCAGACTTGAGGGTGCTTTCACAAGATGGCTCATGGGGACCAGTTCATTCACAGAGCAGCTGCCTTGTTTGTTGCAATGAGCTTCAAAGCCTCAAAGATTTAGCAGAATGCTACAAGCCATCTGATCTTCCTGATGTTCCTTATGATTCTTCGTTACCTTTATCCTGTAGCTTTCATTCCTCCTTTCCTCTGTCTTTTCTTTATAACCCTCTTGTCTGCCTGCCTGCCTGCCTACCTGCCTGCCTGCCTGCCTGCCTGCCTGCTTGCCTTTCTTTCCCCTCCCCTTCCCCTTCCTTCCTTTCTCCCTCCCTCTCCTTCCTTTCTTCCTTTGTCCCTCCTCCCTTCTCATCTTTCCTTCATTCCTTCCTTCATCCCTCCTTCCCTCCCTTTCATTCCCTTCTTCCTTTATCCCTCTTTCCATCTCAGGTTTCCTTCTTTCTTTGCTTCTTCCCTCCCTTTTTCTTCTCTTTTCTCTTTTCTCTCTTCTCTCTCTTCTCTCTTTTCTTTCTTTTCTTTTCTCTTTTTTCTTTTCTCTTTTCTTTTCTCTTTTCTCTTCTCTCTTCTCTTTTCTTTCTTTCCTTATTCTTTCTTTCTTTCTTTCTTTCTTTCTTTCTTTCTTTCTTTCTTTC
>BLBF01000080.1:6710969-6732749 GCA_015471245.1 Laticauda colubrina
TTCTTTCTTTCTTTCTTTCTTTCTTTCTTTCTTTCTTTCTTTCTTTCCCTTCTCATGTATTTATATACACATACATAAACACTGTTGAATAAAGGAAGGAAGGAAACTGTCAGGGGCCCAGAGGAAAAGAAGAGAATATTTTACTGCTACTGAATTACCCTGAGGGTGATTTATTTTGGATGCCTTGGAGATATTTCGTGGACTGGAAGTTACAATGTGTTTTGTCTTCCTTTTCCCCTATCTGGAGTCAATCACTGAATAACAAAGAATAATAATATTATATTATTATAATAAGAATCCAGTCTCTAGGCTTCCGATGGTTTCATATTTGATGCCTTAAAATGAAATTACATTGTACACAACCTCATCTGTACATTTCAACCCTGAAACTCTTATTAATTTCAAAGGGAGACTGGAGATTTAAAATACTTAGGTGCTGCTTTCATAATGCAAGAGTTGGAGTAATACCACATAGCTCCATCAGAAAAATCATCCTACTATCTGGAACTGAACACCTTGAGCTTTTATTTTACCAGGGGACAAATGTTTCCCCATATTTTGCTTTTTGTGTGAATTCTAGTTGGTGGTAAATAGAGTCCAGCCTATTCACAAAAAACACTAAAATAAATGTTGCACATTACCAAAGACTTGATTTCATTGAGGGTCGCATCAGGGTTATGTTTGACCTTGGATGGGAGTGTATGGGGGATGGGTGGGGTGACATGGCCAGGATTGGTGTGGCCAGCTCAATGTCACTCATCTCAGAGGACACCTGTGGTGGCCAAGTGCAAAGGAAGGACTTCCCTCAGACCCACCCTCACTTTCATTATAGTCTCCTTCCTTCCTTCCTTCCTTCCTTCCTTCCTTCCTTCCTTCCTTCCTTCCTTCCTTCCTTCCTTCCTTCCTTCCATCCATCCTTCCATCTCTTTTCTTCCTCCTTTCCTTCCTCCCTTCCTTGCTTTCTTCCCTCCATCCTTTTCCTTCTTTCTTTCCTTCCTTCCTTCTTTCCATTTATTTCCTTCCTCCCTCTCTCCCTTCTTTGCTTTCTTCCTACATCCTTTTCCTTCCTTCCTTCCTTCCATCCATTCTTCCTTCCTTCCTTCCTTCTCTTCTCTCCTTTTCCCCCTCCCTCTTCATTCTACCTTCTTCTTCCTTCCCCACTTTCCTTCTTTTTATTTTTCTTTATCTTTCCTCTTTCCCTTTCTCTTTTCCTGTCCCTTCTTGCATGCTCAAGTGCAAAAAGGGCAAACATTTATCCTTTTGTTTTGTTTTTAGTTTATTTTGCTAGCCCTCTGCCAGTGAAAACACCCTCCCCAGGTCCCATTTTTTTGGCCACGACCGCCTCCTTCAGCTCTCTCAGCAAAAACAGAGCTCAGGGGGCTGCACACAGATTTGATAGCCATCTTCCAATCCTTGAAGTTCTGCCATAGGGAAGAGAGTATTGATTTATTCTCCATAGCACCTGAGGGCAGGACAATGGGTAGAAGCTCCTCAGCTAGAGGTCCAACCTGGAAATAAAGAAGAATTTCAATCAATTAATCAATGGAAGAAATTGCCTCTTGGACTTGTGGTGCTCCATCAATGGAGGCTTTCAAGATTGGACAATCATTTATCCAGGATGATATAAGAAATTTTGCCTTGGGCAAGGGGTTGGACTAGAAGCCCTCCAAGGTACCTTCCAACTCTGTTGTTCTGTTAAATGTGAAGTGTAATTCATCCAGCCCTGTGATTTTATGAATATTTGGAAGCTTAAATAGTGAGAACAATCAACCCATGGAACAGAAGTTGCCTTCAGAAGTTGTGGGAATTTCATCACTGGAAGTTTTCAAGAGGAGACTGGACTGCCATTTGTCAGAAATGGTGTAGGATCTCCTGCCTGGCGGGGGTTTGGATTAGATGACCTACAAGATCCCTTCCAGCTCTGTCAGTCTGTAATATCTGTAATAAATTGGTTCACCATGAAATGAGTCGTGTAGTAACGGGTGTTTCAAGATTTGCCCATGTAATACCATCTCTGAAAGTTGTCCCTGACTTATACATTTTTAATGTGACAGATGAGAGAAAGTATTAAACACATTGGAAGTAATCATATTTAATCAGATTAATTTTAAATTAAATCAGAATTAGCCTTTATCTTGTTCACCTTCAAGAATGCACCTGCCATACACCATGAGTCAAACTGTCAGATTTCTTTTAGCTGGTTAAGCAAGAAATAGCAAGGATAGCCTTCCAAGATAACAAAACTTTGGTAAGTGGGTGTATTTTATTTTGTTTTACTGTTTTATTTTATTTTATTATCTATTTATTTAATTATTATTTTTTATTTTGTTTTATTATTTTATTTTATCCTATTTTATGTCTATTTTATTTTATTGTTCTATTTTATTTTTATTTTATGTTGAAAGCCCATATCACACTGCACCAACGGATGCAAAGAGGATGTAAAACGTTAAAAAAAAGCTAGTCATCCCTTGGAAAACACGATGCATCCGTTGTGAACTCACTGCATACGTGTTTCATACACTCTATCCTTTGAGCATCTGTCCACTGAGATTTCATCCGCTCAAGAAGTTTTGAGCTGCACAAAACTTTGTGAACGGATGAACTTTCCGCTGTGTACAATGTAAAGCCCATGTCACACTGCCCAACGGATGCAAAAAGGACACAACGGACGAGCAAAATGTTCCATCCATTGTTATCCGCTCTCAAAAGGGGCAAAAATTTGCATAACCGGAGTGGATAACACGGATGCGGGGAGGACGCAGGAAAGCAGATGTGGAACGGAAGCCCAGCAGATGGAAGCGGATGAGAGTGGATGGCACATCCGTTGGGCTTCCGGGGGACCTCAGCAAAGCGGAGGCGGAACGGATACAGTGGATGCAGAGCGGACGCCGAATGGATGAAGTGGATGCACAGCGGAAGCCTAGCGGATGCACAGCGGAAGCCGAACGGATGCCTGGCATTAATTGCGCATGCGGGGGGGATGCATTGCGTCAGCCCCGCGGATATAACGGAAGCAGCTCGGAAGCAGGTCACCATTCAGAGGAAAGACCTGCTGCCGGGCGGATTGGCTGCCTTGCCTGCCCTGCCTACATGTCTGCCTGCAAGCCTGGCTGCCAGCCTTGCTGCCAGCCTGCCTGCAAGCCTTGCTGCCAGCCGGTCTGCCTGCCAGCCTTGCTGCCTGCCTTCCTGCCAGCCTTGGTTCAGGTCTGCCTGCCAGCCTTGGTGGCTGCCTGCCTGCCAGCCTTCCTGCCAGCCTTGGTGCCTACCTCCCTGCCAGCCTTGGTGCCTGCCTTGGTGCCAGCCTTCCTGCCAGCCTTGGTGCATGCCTTCCTGCCAGCCTTCCTTCCAGCCTTCCTGCCAGCCTTGCTGTCTGCCTGCCTGCAAGCCTTGGTGCCTGCCTGCCAGCCTTCCTGCCAGCCTTGGTGGCAGACTCCCTGACAGCCTTGGAGCCAGCTTCCCTGCCAGCCTTGCTGCCAGCCTTGGTTCCTGCCAGCCTCCCTGCCAGCTAGCAACCCCACAACCATGCAGAAGCACAGCAAGCCTCAGCCATCTGCTGCCAGCCCTTGCAAGAGGGACAGGGCTACCATCCCGCCCCCTGGCCCTCACTCTGGTTCTGCTGGGGCTTCTGCAGCACGGGCTCGCTCTTCTGGGGCTGGGGCTTCTGCTGCTTCTGCTTCTGGAGGAGCTGATGACAAGCACTCCAGCACCAGCCACCTCCACAGCACCTGCACTCTTCGCCCCTGAGACTGAGTGACCAAGAGGAGTGCCAGAGACTCATTTTTGTTTTGTAGTTTGTTGTTAATAAAGTCTATTTTTGATTCACACACTCGCTTCATTTCTTTTTTTTAATAAAGTCTTGTGGAAACTTTTAGAAATGGTTTAAGCCTTTGCATGCTTGTGGGATGGGTAAGGATAGCTTTGGGATGGGTTAGGATACCTGTGAGATGGGTAATAGCTGTGGGATGGGTTAGGATAGCAGTGGGATAGATAAACCTCCAGTGCAAGCATAGTGGGACTGTATGGTCCACCCTCCCAGGTGCCACACCTATGGCCCTTTATTATCAATAATAATGTAATAATTATCCACACATGTCAACATAAATACAACTCTTTATTAAACGCCCTGTTCATTGTAGCCCAACCGAACATACATGGCCCAATCTCATCCATGTGATGAGACAGGCTCAAGGAAGCATCCATTAAGCATCTACCATCCTGTCTTGCCACTCCACTGCTCCAGCTGGGGAGTTGCACCAGTGTTTCAGGAGGTTGCGCTGCTTCTTCGCTTCATGTGAAGCTCTGTTGGGGCCTTGCATATCCTCAGTGTCGATCAGGTTTTGCCCTTGCCTCCATTCCCCAGGCTCCATGTCCCCATTTCCTTGTTGGAGGTCCACAAGCCTGTTCTGAAAGACTGGGTAGCGGGTGCGCATGAGATTGTGCAGGATGCAGCAAGCTTCCATGATCCTCCTCACGGTCTCTGGGCAATGCTGCATGGTGGTGAGAAGTACCTGGAACCTGTTGGCCAGGATGCCAAAGGCATTCTCCACCACCTGCCTTGCCCTGGACAGCCTGTAGTTGAAGATCCTCTCTTCACGGGTGAGGTATTTGCAGGTGTAGGGCTTCATGAGGTAGGTTGTGAGGGAGAAGGCGTCATCCCCCATGAAGAAGTAGGGCACATCTTGCGTGTCGTTGGGCAGGGGTTCTGGATCTGGGAAGCCCACCATGAGGTTGCCTTCCAGCCCCTCCTTGAGGTGACTGGCATTGTATACCTGGGCATCTGAAGATGAGCCGTTGCCTGAAGCATCGGTGTACATGAACTTGTAGTCAGCATCGACCATGGCGAAGAGGATGATGCTGAAGAAGTCCTTGGAGTTGAAATAAGTGGACCCCGACTTGGCTGGCACTTTGCAGGCCACGTGCTTGCCATCTATGGCTCCAACGGTGTGTGGGAAGTTCCACTTCTGATACCACTGCTCTGCAACTTTCTTCCATTCTTCTTCAGTGGTGGGGTACTGGAGGAGCTCCTCCTTGTATTCTTCGATGATGGCCTGCACCACTTCTCTGAGCACAATGCTGATGGTGTTGGATGGCACCCTCCAGCCGTACTGCATGCTCCTGTAGGTGGTCCCTGAGGCCAGGTGGCGCAGAGTGAGTGCCGCCTTGAGCCCAGGTTCCAGGCTGGGCTGGAAGCTGGTGTCTACCTTGGTCAACCTGGGTGTCAGCCACTGCACAACTTCATCAAACATGGCTGGAGGCATCCTCATGAAGTTCTGGAATGCCTGAGTGTCTTCGTTCCTGAGCTCCACCATCAGCTTGTTGTACAGTCCGTCCTCTGCTCTTCTGGCGAACCATCTTCAGACCCAGACTCTTTTTGAGTGCCTCTTTTTCTTCTCGCAGTAGAGTTCACAGAGCCTGCAGATGGCTTCGTACTGTTGCAGAACGATGGTGGCTGCCAAAAGGACTTTGTTACAATCCACGGTGGACATGACTGGATGCTGTGGAAGAGGAAGAGCCAGATGAAGGCTGCAGAGGTCTGCACCACTGGGCTACTGTTCTGAAAGTGAGATGCAGATGAGTTGTTCCCCCTTTTTATAGGAAATATAGATTTTCCGCTCGGTATCCTCTAGGCATCCTGTAGACATCCTTAATATCCGAGATAGGTCCCCTCTGCGAACGTTTTTTCCGTTTTAAATGCTTTGTTTCCGTGCTGCATCCGCTAGGCATCTGTTCTGCATTTGTTCTGCATCCGTTCCGCTTCCTCCCTACGTCCGGGCAGATGGAGTTGGGCAGATGCGTAGCGGATGCCTAGGTGATATAGCGGATGTGTAACGGATGCGTAGCGGATGCTTAGCGGATGTGTTGCGGATGCAGAACAGACGAACTGGGTACATTTTCCGCACAAAAGTTTTGGGCAGCCCAAAACTTTTGGAGCGGATGAAACATCAATAAACGGATGCTGGACGGATAGAGAGAAAGCAAAACGGAGGCAGTGAGTACATCGCGTTTTCCAACAGATGGCAAGCTTTTTTGTCCGTTTTACATCGGGCTTAAATCTGTGACATCCGAGCAACAAACATCCATTAAACATCCGCTGTATCCTCTCTGCATCCTCTGGGCATCCTCGCAACTCACATCCACTGCAGCTGAAAACGGAAAGAGGGAGGAAACAAAAGGTACACAGAACATCTACACAGCGTTAGTAGCACAGAAATAGAAAGGATGAGCAGTGAATGGTTTGCATCCTATGTACATCCTCTAGGCTTCCTATGAACATCCATTTAACATCCCTGCTACATACTTCCCACGTCCATTCTTTTCCTTCCTTTTCCGTTCTGTTTATGCAAATTTTTGCCACTTTTTGGAGCGGATGACAATGGATGGAGCCACCCCCGAAAATTTGCTCGTCCACTGTGTCCTTTTTGCATACGTTTTTGCATCCGTCGGCCAGTGTGACCTAGCCTTAATTTTATGAAAATCTCCTGTGAGACCCTAGAGGGCTTTGTTACATAGGATCGGCAGCTCTGTAAATCTTCTGAATAAATAAATATAGGTGGCAAAATAAAAGAATTCCTGTGTATCAGATATAAACATTTGTTATAGTAAAATCAAAGTCCAGATTCATTTAGGTGTTTCTCTTGCATTTGTAATGAGTTAGAAAGAGTTATTCCCCTTTTGGGGAGAAGGAGGAAGCTGTTCTTTGATTCCAGGCTGTCCATCTTTTTGCTACCTAAACTTTTATTGTTATGCTTCATTGCACAATCAACCAGATGTTTAAACTGGATTTGGCATTTTTGTCTATCAATCAAGTCCTTTCCAAAGACCTGTGAAAGACAGATCTGGAGGTTTGATGGTGTTTCATAAATATATTGTCGCAGGATGTCAGCTGTTCCAAATAAAGCTGCCTTTTGCAACTGATAGATGACAAATTTGTCAGTGCTGATGGTCTTAAAAGGGAGCTCCAGTTGTCCCAATGGTGCTTTTTCAAATAATAACTGGACTTGTTCTTTCCTTGAAAATGTTTTGCTTTTCACCCAAGAAGCTTCTTCGGTTCTGAGCATGAGAACTGAAGAAGGCCCCTGGGATAGACAGAATAGAATAGAATAGAGAATTGGAAGGGACTTTGGAGGTCTTCTAGTCTAACCCCCTGCTCAGGTAGGAAACCTTATACTATTTGGTTGTCCAATTTCTTCTTAAAAATTTCCAGTGTTGGAGAATTCACAACTTCTGGAGGCAAGTTCTTTCATTGGCTAATTGTTCTAACTTGCAAGAAATTTATCCTTAGTTTTAGGTTGCTTCTCTTTTTGATTAGTTTTCCATCCATTACATCTTGTACTATCTCTGTCTGTCTGTCTGTCTGTCTGTCTGTCTGTCTGTCTGTCTGTCTGTCTATCTATCTATCTATCTATCTATCTATCTATCTATCTATCTATCTATCTATCTAATTTATTTTTATTTTTATTTTACTATTATCTTGTACTTCCTTCAGATGTTTTGGAGAATAGCTTGACTCCATCTTTTCTGTGGCAGCCCCTGAGATGTTGGAACACTCCTATCATGTCACCCCTAGTCCTTCTTTTCATCAAACTACACATATCCAATTCCAGCAGCTGTTCTTCATATGTTTTAGCCCCCAGTCCCCTAATCACCTTTGTTGCTCTTCTCTGCACTCTTCCTAGAGTCTCAATATTTTTTTTTAATTGTGGCGACTGAAACTGGATGCAGTATTCCAAGTGCCTTACCAAGGCATTATAAAGTGGTGGTAACATTTCAAGTGATCTTAATCGCTCTGTTTATGCAGCCCAGAACTGTGGGAATCGGCCCAAAACTGTGTGTTTTACATCTGTAGCACACTGCCAGATGTTCACATTTTGTGGTATCAAAGGTATGGTCACAGGATGTCAGCTGTTCCGAGTAGAGTTGCCTTTTGGACCTTTTGACTGATGGTAAATTTGTCAATAGCAATGATGTTCAAGGGATGCTTCAATTGTTTTGGGTTTGTATTTTGTTATTATTATTTGGTCTTCCCATCAGCAAAGAATAATGCCTAGAATATTGAGCTGCCTATACCTTTCTCTGCAGCTTTCTTGACATGACTCCTTTCTTCCTTGGGTAGAAAGAGAAAACCTGGCCCAAATTCACAGTTGGATTCATCCCTGGGAGGAATACAAATTACCATTTCTTGGATTTTAGCCTTCTGCCTTCATTACTAGACCAAGCTAGTTCATTAACTCTTTGGGTAGAAAAGTTAACACAGGTAGTTGTGATGACTTGGGGTGTGGCACAGAGGCAATACAGTCAGATAATAGGTATGAGTCCCTTTATTTGCTCCAACTTTGCCCCAATGTTCCGTTTACTCTCCGGCATAGAGAAAATCTCTCCCATGAACCTGCAACAGCTTCTGACTGCAGATACTCCAATCCAAACACTGTAAGCAGAATGACTGCAATCAATCACTCCAGCAGAGCAAGCTAATGAGTCCAACAATTCCAGCAAGGCAGATAAACACACAGAAGCACAACAATAATTCAAACAGTCAGGAGGAATGCCAGAAATGCAGACAAAAACTCTTGACACTAGATGCATTCAGCATTTGTTCCTGACAAACGCCCCTCCCAACCACTTCTCCTTTAAATTCCATCCCCAGGTGGGTCTTGTGAAGGGAATTGGGGCCCTTTCCTTCCTCATAAGTCATGCCACCCAATTTGTTCTCTGTTGTGTTCTTCTGCATTCTTTCCTGCATGCCCTAGGATGAGGAAGGAATGGACTTTGGTCTTCCTCTGAACCACCTCTTCCTTGTTCTACCTCTTCCCTGCTCTGCCCAGCCTGACTTTGCCCTTCCCTAGTTTCCTCCACATCCAACAGAGCCACTCTCCTGCTCTTTGTCAGCTGTTCATCTTCCTCCTCAGATTCAGACTACAATGAGGGCATGGCAGGTAGTCCTTGACTTGCAACAGATCATTTAGTGACCATTCCAAGCTAGAAAAAAGGAACTCATGACCATTTTTCACACTTACAACCATTTCAACATCCCCATGGTCATGTGGTCAAAATTCAGACAGTTGGCAACCATTATCACAATTGTAATGTCCTAGGATTGTGCAACTTTCTCACCAGCTGTTCTGACCCAACCAGGTTCCCAAAGAGCAAACAGAGACAAAGGTAGCAGCCCCCACCTTTGAAGGCTGAATAACAAACTATGTTCTGAAGGCTGCTTTCCACTGATTAGCTCCAAGAAGAAAGAGCTTTGCCAAGTTGTTTTGTCAGTGATGCCAAAAACTCAGAGATAAGAACTAATTTACAAGATTTTCCAAATACGAACTAAGATGTCCACCAGTTGAGCTTCAGAGCTTCTTTGCTATCTGCAATGAACGCTTTTCCAAACCTGGCTTTTACCCTCTTGAGGGCCATTACTTTGTAGCTTTACTCCTGTGTCACCTGTGCTGCTGTAATTGTTCTTTCCTCCAAGAAATCCTTCGTGCATGTGCATTTGGCACAGGCTCCTCAGAAACCTCCTCATCACTGCTGCCAGCCCCCACAATCTCTGAAGGCAGCAGTCTACTCCCTGATGGTCCTGGCCCTTCAGCAGAGTCTTCGCACTCCTCAGCCATCTGCACCTACTGCCGGCTAACCACAACACCAGCAAAGTCAATGGGGAAACCAAATTCACTTAACAAACATGTGACTAACTTAACAGCTACAATGATTCACTTAACAACCATGCCAAGAAGTCTTAAAATGGGTTTAAATGACCCATCAGAGTTCCAATAGATGCCCTAATTAATTAATGAGCCTCAAGCCAAGTTTCAAAAGAAATCCAATTATTTATTAGGAACAACATGTTGGCACTTTCCCAAGTGCAGTTAGCTCTGCCCCAAATAATTTACTGCCCACCTATGACTCTGTTTTCCCCCTCTTCCCAGGCTGTGTCATAAATCATATTCTCCAATGGAGCACTTTTGCAGGCTGTAGAAAACACGCTTCTCCGGCTGGTTCTAGTAACCTAGGATACAATCTGGAGAAAGGTATGCATGGAATATGCTTCTGGTCATAGCAATCCAGCTGCTCCATTAGTTCTCCTACCCTCCTGCCTATGGCAGCTTGAGAGCAGTCCAAGAATGCTTTGTGAGTTGACACCAGGAGGTGAATGAAAACTCACTAGGCCCCTTTCTTCAGCTACACCATTTTGGAGGAGGACAAGAGAAAGGGAAACATTGGAGGGGAAAAAGGCTTCATCATTCTTTAGTTTGAGTGACACTCTGATAAGACTACCTTGATCCTTTTACTTTATGAACAAGTTAATTTGGAGAAAGAAATCCCCAAGGCATTAAAGTACTTGGAACTACACATGAAATACATCACAAACTCTGATGGTGGGCTTAAAGGACAGATATGTCACACTAGAATTCGTAAGAACATATTGTCCCAAATATAATGTCTGTGGAATTCTGGTACTTTCCATTCCTCCTACAAATAAATCATCTGACTGTTTGGGGAGAGCAATGTAGATATATTCCAAACAAAAACCTTCTGACGTGGAAAGTTTTGTGACCCTAACCCTAACTCTTCCCCTGATTCTTTTCTCTCTCCCTCCCCTCCCCTCTCTCCTGAAGTCTCCCAGCCATATCATATCCCTTCCTTCCCCCTGATTCTTTTGTCCTTCCATTCCTTACTCTTCCCTCTCTTCTAAAATCTCCCTTTTTCCTTCCATTCCCTACACTTTCCCCTTCCCTTCCCTTCCTTTTTCTTTCTTCTCCCCCTTCCTTATCCTTCCCTCTCTCATGAAATCCCCCTTTCTCCTTCCCTTCCCTTCCTCTCTGCTTGAACATACACTGTTTGACTCCAATATCTGATCCCCAGGATGCTTTTTCACAAACCAGAGAAATATTCTCATCTCTCTCTTTCTCCAGGTCATTCTTCATAAGATGAGAATTCAGATCAAATCAATTCACCAGATTTGAACTTTAGACGACCACTCTATCATGAGATAGAAATGCTATGTTATTCTTTTAAACCTTTGTCTCCAATAACTGTACAGCAGTTATATGTCCTTGCTTCTCTCTCTCCCCCTTCTCCCCTCTCTCTCACAGAGAGGGAGAGGGAAGGAGAGTGAGAAAGAGAGAGAGGAGAAAGGAAAGGGAGGTGAGAGAGGAGAGGAGAGGCAAGAAGAAAAGAGCAGAGTAAGAGAAAGAGACAGAGAGGGGGATAGAGAGATGGGAGAAAGAGAGAGGAGAGAGATGGGAGAGGGAATAGAGAGAATAGAGAATAGGGAGAAACAGAGAAACAGAAAGAGGAGAGAGAAAGAAGAGAGAGACATGGAAAGGAAAGGAGAGGCAAGGAGAGGAGAGAGAGAAAAAGAGATAGAGAGGGAGGGAGAGATGAGGGGTGGGAGAGGAGAGGAAAGAGAGGGGTCTTTTGGTAATATGATGGTAAACTTATAAAAGATATTTTCACTGCAGCTTATTTATTTCCAAAGGCAAAAATTCCCAAGTAGAGAATGGGCCAAATTCCTTCATCTGACTAGTGAGCCGACAACAGCCTTATCACCTGCAATTTTCTTTAAAGGATTTTTCATATTTGAGAGTATTTCATCTAAGTCATCACTCTTTGGACTGTCCTGTGTGAATCATCTGCTGTGATATTGCTTTCAGTTGGAAATGGTGTTTTCAACATTTATGTCAACTCTGGGGTTGTAATTTCTTGATAGTAATGTTCCTTACTTGATAAAAACACTCTGTGTTCAATTTGAAAGAGGGTTCTATATTGGGTATTATTATTATTATTATTATTATTATTATTATTATTATTATTATTATTATTGTTGTTGTTGTTGTTGTTGTTGTTATTGTTGTTATTGTTGTTATTGTTATTGTTATTGTTATTGTTGTTATTATTATTATTATTATTATTATTATTATTATTATTATTTTAAGCTCATGAAATCCCAGGTGAAGAATGATTCTTTTTAGCTGCTGGTACCTGCCACAGATAGACGTCTATCTGTTCTGGGTTCCACCCTTGCTTCAAATTTGTCTAGAAAGGAAATAATGAATGAGGAGTATCATATTCTCTCTTCTTGAATCCACATGCTGTTTTCCTAATGTTCTCATGACCATTTTCACATTGAATAAGAGTTGGAAGAGACCTTGGAGGTCTTCTAATCCAATCCCCTGCTCAGGCAGAAAACCAGTGGTGGGATTCAGCCAGTTTGCATCAGTTTGGGAGAACTGGTTATTAACTTTCTGAGCAGTTTAGTGAACTGGTTGTTGGAATAAATCATTAGGGCAGATAACTGGTTGTTAAATTATTTGAATCCCACCACTGTAGCAAACCTGACACCATCTAACAGATTTTAACAGATTAACAGAGTTGGAAGGGACCTTATAGGTCTTCTAGTCCAACCAAGTTGTTCCATTGATTAATTGTTCTAGTTCTCAGAAAAAATAGTTCTAGGTTGCTTCTCTCTTTGATTACTTTCTATTCATTGTTTCTTGTCCTGCCTTCAGGAGCTTTGGAGAAGAGGTTGTCCTCTTTCTTTTGGGGCAGCTCTCAAATATTGGCTGCTATCATGTCATGCCCTAATCCTTCTTTTCATTAAACAAGACATATCCATTTTCTGCAACTGTTCTTCCTATATTTTAGCCTCCAGATGCCTATTCATCTTTGTTGTTCTTCTCTGTACTCTTTCTAGAGAAACTCTCTTTCTATATTTTTTTTACGTAGTGACAACCAAAACAGGATGTAATATTCTAAATGTGATCTTACTAAGACTTTGTAAAGTGGTACTAACACTTTATGTGATCTTAATTGGGCCCAATGCTTGCTGTCTTCAACTCTAAGCTATCTGCAGATAGAAGCCTCCAATATGGTTCTACTCAGCAATCAAGTTCACACCACCTGCCAAATCCCAAATCTAGTTTACATCTAAACATCTAAAGTGAAATGTCTATGGGGAATCTCAGTCATCCAGGTCATGGTTGTCCCAAAGGTACTTCTCAAGAGGCAACTGGATTTTCTTGTTTTTTTTTTTTCTTTTGAAGACATTTCACTTCTCATCCAAGAAGTTTCTTCAGCTCTGATTGGATGGTGTGGTCACCTGAGTAGTGCAAATGGGTGCAAACTGATTCTTGGAACTGATGAAAGGACTGTGTTGTGTCGCTGTGCTTTCTGCAGCAAGCATATATTAATCCTTTCATTTCCCACCATCCAGACAGAGCTGAAGAAGCTTCTTGGATGAGAAGCAAAATGTCTTCAAAGGAAAACCAAAAAGTTCAGTTGCCTCTTGAAAAAAAGCACCTTTGGGTCTAAAGTTAAATCTAAATCTAACCTACAATTGTTGTAATGTGTGGTGTCCAGACAATTACAGATAGTTCTTGATGTACAATTACAACTGAGCCCAATATTTCTGTTCCTAAATGAGACAGTTGTTATGTTTTTTGGGCATGTCTCATTTTACAAAGACCTTGCTTAGCAATGGAAATTCTAACCCCCATTGTAAGTTGAGGTCTATATGTTGCTCTGCCTTTTTTGTTAACTATTAACATTTTGATAAGTTTAGTGAGCAGCTGGTATATGATGTTTTTTTAAAAATATTTTGAACTTATATAAATAAGCAGATTTGGGTTATTCTTAGTATCTTTTTGCACCATTTCAGCTTCTTTTGAATGTTCACTTCCCAGTAAGAGTTCTGTTGTTCCAGGCTACCTATATATATTTCTTTTTCCTTTATGACTTGATTTTTGTTTTGTTCCTGGCTGTGTCCTCCTTTTCTTTTCAAATTATCACGAAGCCTTTGGGGGTAACAATCTTAGCTTCTTCTGCTATTCTCCATTTCTGATCCTCAGGGAGAACATAACACTAAAGTGTGTATTTTTAGCATTCTTCTTTTAGAAGTCCTGAACTGTTCTGAGCCCCATTCAGCTTCTTAGGCTACGGATTCTTAGCTACAATGGCTTTTCTTGAACATTACTCTGAGTTTACTAAAATCCCATTTTCTGACATCTAAGATTTGCATTTGGCAATGATCCGATTTAGTTTCACTTGAAGTCAAGAATAAGTGCATGAATGGGTCACTTTACCCTCAGCCACTGAATTTCTACTAGAAGCTCTGGTGATACACCATTAAGATTTGTTGAATTTGCAGAATCAGTACACAGAATTGGATGTTGCCAATATTTCATGTCAGGTAGCCCATGAGATCTCTGTGTAATGTTGAATTTTGGGGGTATATTCAGGGGTGGAATTCAGTCAATTTGGACTGTTTCAGATGAACCAGATGTTAAATTTGCATCTGGTTTGCTGAACCAGTAGTTGAATCAACTGGCTGGCCCAGCCTAGCTTGCCCAGCCTTTCCCAGGCATCTCCACGCAGCCTGTTTTGGATGATGAAAAGTGCAGGGTTTGCGCAGAGGTTCTGGGAGGGTGAAAAGCGGGTCTTATGGAAATTCAGAAATGGGCCTGTTTCCAGCTTCTGGAGGGCCTCTGGAGCCCAGGAAGACCATTTTTGCCCTCCCAGAGACCTGAGGGAAGCCTGTAGATCCTGGGGAAGGTGAAAAATAGCCTTCCCAGAAGTTCCAGAAACTGGGCAGTGAACTGGTTGCTGGGATTTTTGAATCCCACCCCTGGGTATATTCTCAGTGAGAATATGGGACGGTAGTTCAGGCACCAGCCTGGACATCAGAAGACAGTGAGTTCTAGTTCTGCCTTAGCTACAAAAGCCATCTAAGTGACCATGGGCAGTCTCTCTCTCTCTCTCATCCCTAGGGAAAAGGCAATTACAAACGGCTTCTGAAATATTTATTTCTTTACTTGTATTCTGCTATTATTGTTTTTATAAATAACTCAGGGTACCAAACAAATCTAATACCCCCTCCTCTTCCTTTTTTTCCCCACAATAGCAACCTCATCTCTGAGGTGAATTGGGTTGAACAAGAGTGACTCACCCAAAGTTACCTAGCTGACTTTTATGCCTAAGGCAGGACTAGAACTCACCATCTCCTAGTGATTGGCCCAAAGTCACTCACCTGGCTTTCATGCCTAAAGGACCTGTCACACTGCCCAATGGATGCAAAACGTTAGTAAAAAGGACACAACGGACGAGCAAAATGTTCCATCCGTTGTTATCCGCTCTCAAAAGGGGCAAAAATTTGCATAACCACAGCGGATAACATGGAAAGGAACGGACGCGGGGAGGACGCAGAGCGGATGGAAAGCGGATGCGGAACGGAAGCCCAGTGGATGGAAGCAGATGGGAGTGGATGGCACATCCGCTAGGCTTCCGGGGGACCTCAGCAAAGCAGACACGGAACGGATACAGTGGATGCACAGCGGATGAAGCGGATGCAGAGCGGAAGCCTAGCGGATGCATAGCAGAAGCCGAACGGATGCCGAGCGTTAATTGCGCATGCGAGGGGATGCACTGTGTAAGCCCCGCGGATATAAAGGGAAGCAGCTCCCAAGCAGGTCACCATTCGGAGGAAAGACCTGCTGCCGGATATATCAAGTCCTTGCCTGCCCTGCCTGCATGCCTGCCTGCAAGCCTTGCTGCAAGCCTTGCTGCCAGCCTTCCTGCCAGCCTGCCTCCAAGCCTGCCTCCCAGCTTGCCTCCCAGCCTCCTGGCCAGCCTCCCTGCCAGCCTTGCTCTCTGCCTTTCTGTCAGCTGCCGGATATATCAAGTCCTTGCCTGCCCTGCCTGCATGCCTGCCAGCCAGTCTTCCTACAAGCCTTGGTGCCTGCCTGCCTGCCTTCCTGCCAGGCTTCCTGCCAGGCTTCCTGCCAGGCTTCCTGCCTGCCTTCGTGCCTACATACCTGCCAGCCTTCCTGCCAGCCTTGGTGCCTGCCAGCCTCCCTGCTAACTAGCAACCCCACAACCATGGGAAAGAAGCGAAAGCCTCAGCAACCTGCCGCCATCCCTGGCAAGAGGGATAGGGCCACCCTCCCGGCCCCTGTCCCTGACTCTGCTTCTGCTGGGGCTTCTGCTGTTCGGGCTCGCTCTTCTGGTGCTGGAGCTTCTGCTGAAGCTGCTCCTGGCGGTGGTGCTTCTGCTCATGCTTACTCTGCTGAAGCTGCTTCTGGCGGTGGTGCTTTTGCTGGTGCTTACTCTGCTGAAGCTGCTTCTGGTCCTGCTGGTCCTGCTGGTCCTGCTCATGCTCCTGGACTTGCTCGTGCTGCTCGTACTGCTTGTGCTCCTGATCTTGCTCATCCTGCTGGTCCTGCTGGTCCTGCTCGTGCTCCTGGTCCTGCTCATGCTCCTGGTCTTGCTGGCGCTGCTGGTGCATACTCTGCTGCTGATGATCCTGGTCCTGCTGGTGCTGCTGCTGGTGCTGCTGATTCTGTTGCTGCTGCTGCTGCTGCTGCTGCTGATGATGATGATGATGATGATCCTGCTGCTGCTGCTGATGATGATGATTATGATCCTGCTGGTGATGATGATGATGATGATGATGATGATCCTGCTAGTGCTGCTGCTGGTGGTGGTGTGAAGGAGCAGTCCCTACTACCTGGGAGCCCCTCTGATGATTGCCCATCTGGTGCTGCCAAAGGGAGGATGAGGCGTATGCGACAATGGGAGAGGAGGCAATACTCCATTGATGAGGAACACGAGGATGAGGTGCTGGAGTGGCTGAGAGAGAATGACTATCTGTGGCGGAAGGGACACCGGCTGTACAGGGACACCAAGCGGAAGCATGCTGCTTGGAGAGAGAAGGCGGAGAGTATGGGCTACACTTTGGATGTGCTCCTCGGCTGGTAGAAGCACATGCACACCTGGTATGGGAAGCTGCACCTAAGAAATATGGCCAGGCCACGGTTAAGCTGACAGACAGAGAGACCTACGTCATGGCCAGGTGCAGCTTCCTGGAGGGTGAGATCCGCCAACGAGGAGCAGCCCCTCTGTCTACCCTCTCTCTCCGGCAGCCTGCTGAGAGCCAGTCCTCTTCTGGCCGAGTCATTTCCTGTCTCCAGGCAGGTTTCTGTGGAGTGTGCCATGGCAGAGAACCTGCAGAGAGGTGTTGTAACCGTGGTGGAGTGCGTGGGAGAAAGGAGTGGTGCGTCCACCACAGACGTACCCGCATCCACCCCCAGCTCCACCTCCACAGAAAGGCAGAGAGCCAGACAGCAGGAGGGGCAGAGCCACACTGTCCTGCTGGAGATCAGGGACACCATCCGGAGCAGCATAGATCTCCTCTCTCAGCTGGTCCACACCGACTCCTCATCCTCCAACCGCAAGCCCTTCCTCACCTATGTCAACCAGACCCTCAGGGACATGGCGGAACCTCAGTACCAGGTGGTGAAGGACCGGATCACCGAGCTGCTTCACAACCCTCCAGATCCAGAGGAACCTGCTCCCACCCAATCCAGGTCTGCTCCTCCACCCCAGGTGATGTCCCTCCCATTCCAAGGCTTCCCACAGGCCCTCACCTACCAGGGCTACGGCTACCAGGAGGTCCAGCAGCAGAGGCAGCAGCCCTACCCAGTCCAGGCACAAGAGTGATTGGGTGACACCGTTGCCACCGGTTCCACTGATGCCACCGATGCCACCCACGACACTGATGCCACTGACGCCACTGATGCCACCAATGCCAGTCCTCACCCAGCTGCAGATCAGACAGCCCCACTACACTGTTCCTTCCTCCACCCCACAGCCAAGTCCGGCCTCAGTACATCTGTCGTTGGTACTGGGGCTGACACCCCATGGCATGGAGGAAGGAGCTCTCAACATAATGGGTCTGAACCAGCTGTCTGAGAGCTTTCTCAACACACCATCACCTTTTGTCCTCTCGGGGCCAGGCACCCCAGTGGTGCTTCAGACCAGCACTCCAGCAGCACCCACCTCCACAGCACCTGAACTCTTCACCCCTGAGACTGGGCACACCTCCAAGTGACAAGAGGAGTTCCAGAGACTGGCTGGCTGGCTACCTGTGGATTTTATTTGGACACTTGACTTGGGTCATTTTTCTTTTACAGCTTGTTGTTCAATAAAGTCTATCTTTGATTCACACACTTGCTTCATTTCTGTTTTTTAATAAAGTCTTGGTGGAAACTTTTAGATATGGTTTAAGCCTTTGCATGCTTGTGGGATGGGTTAAGATAGCAGTGGGGTGGGCAGGGATACCTGTGGAATGAGCAGGGATACCTTTGGTATGGGTAATAGCTGTGGGATAGATAAACCTCCAGTGCAAGCATAGTGGGACTGTATGGTCCACCCTCCCAGGTGCCACACCTATGGCCCTTCAATATCAATACTAATGTAGTCATTGATCCACACACGTCAACATAAACACAACTGTTTATTAAATGCCCTGTTCATTGTAGGCCCACCCAACATACATGGCCCAATCTCATCCGTGTGATGAGACAGGCTGAAGGAAGCATCCATTAATCATCTATCATCCTGTCTTGCCACTCCACTGCTCCAACTGGGGAGTTGCACCAGTGTTTCAGGAGGTTGCGCTGCTTTTTCCCTTCACTTGAGGCTCTGTTGGGGCCTTGCATATCCTCAGTGTCTATCAGGTTTTGCCCTTGCCTCCATTCCCCATGCTCCATGTCCCCATTGCCTTGTTGGAGGTCCACAAGCCTGTTCTGCAAGACTGGGTAGCGGGTGCACATGAGATTGTGCAGGATGCAGCAAGCTTCCACAATCCTCCTCATGGTTTCTGGGCGATGCTGCATGGTTGGCGATGCTGGAACCTGTTGGCCAGGATGCCAAAGGCATTCTCCACCACCCACCTTGCCCTGGACAGCCTGTAGTTGAAGATCCTCTCTTCATGGGTGAGGAGTCTGGAGGTGTAGGGCTACATGAAGTAGGTTCTGAGGGAGAAGGCGTCATCCCCCACAATGAAGTAGGGCACATCTTGCGTGTCATTGGGCAGGGGGTCTGGACCTGGGAAGCCCACGATGAGGTTGCGTTCCAGCCCCTCCTTGAGGTCACTGGCATTGTATACCTGGGCATCTGAACATAAGCCGTTGCCTGAAGCATCGATGTACATGAATTTGTAGTCAGCATCGATCATGGCGAAGAGAATGATGCTGAAGAAGCCCTTGTAGTTGTGATAAGTGGACCCTAAGTTGGCTGGAGCTTTGCAGGCCACGTGCTTGCCATCGATGGCTCCAACGGTGTGTGGGAAGTTCCACCTCTGATACCACTGCTCTGCAACTTTCTTCCAGCCTTCTTCAGTGGAGGGGCACTGGAGGAGCTCCTCCAGGTATTCTTCGATGATGGCCTGCACCACTTCTCTGACCACAATGCTGATGGTGTTGGGTGGCACCCTCTAGCCGTACTGCATGCTCCTGTAGGTGGTCCCTGAGGCCAGGTGGCGCAGAGTGAGTGCCACCTTGAGCCCAGGTTCCAGGCTGGGCCGGAAGTTGGTGCTCTGCTTGGTCAACCTTGTTTTCAGCCGCTGCACAACTTCATCAAACATGGCTGGAGGCATCCTCATGAAGTTGTGGAATGCCTGAGTGTCTTCGTTCCTGAGCTCCACCATCAGCTTGTTGTACAGTCCGTACTCTGCTCTTCTCCCGATCCATCTTCGGACCCAGACGCTTCTTGGCCACCTCTTTTTCTTCCCGTAGTAGAGTTCACAGAGCCTGTAGATGGCTTTGCACTGTTTCAGAACGATGGTGGCTGCCAAAAGGATTGTGTTATGATCCACGGTTGATTTGACTGGATGCTGTGGAAGAGCAAGAGTCAGATGAAGGCTGCAGAGGTCTGCACAGCTGGGCTGCTAGTCTGAAAGTTAGATCCAGGTGAGTTGCTCCCCCTTTTTATTAGCAGTATAGGTTTTCCCCTATGTGTCCCTTTGCATCCTCTAGGCATCCTCTAGGCATCCTCTAGACATCCTTAATATCCGAGATAGGTCCCCTCTGCGAACGTTTTTTCCATTTTAAATGCTTTGTTTCTGTGCTGCATCTGCTAGGCATCCGTTCTGCATCTGTTCTGCATCCTCCCTGCGTCCAAGCGGATGCGATTTGCGCGGATGCGGAACGGGTGCCTAGCGGATATAGCCGATGCATAACGGATGCATAACGGATGCCTAGCGGATGCCTAGCGGATGCAGAACAGACGAATTGGATACCTTTTTTGCTCAAAAGTTTTGAGCAGCTCAAAACTTTCTGAGTGGATGAAACATCAATAAACGGATGCTGGACGGATAGAGAGGATGCAAAACGGAGGCAGTGAGTACAGAACGTATACATCGCGTTAACCAATGGCAAGCTTTTTTGTCCGTTTTACATCCTCTTTCCATCCGTTGGTGCAGTGCGACAGGGGCTTAAGGTGGGACTAGAACTCCCAGTCTCCAGCTTGGTGCCTTAACTTCAAGACCAAATATTTTTTTAACAAGACCAATGTTTCCTAAGAAAGGATCAGGAACTTATCCAGGGAGTTGCCATCAGTCACTACTGACTCAAAACACACACACACACACACACACACACACACACACACACACACACAAAAAATATGTTTGTGTATGTTGATATTGCAATACCCAATTTACAAAGGCTTCAGCATAGATTCTGAGTAAGAAAAAAAATTGGCAATGGATCTGTGTGTTCTTTGCCACCTCAAAGAACAGTTATTACCCAGAGGCTCTAACATCTAACAGAACATATTACTTTTAAGAAATCTCCTTGATTATTTTTTTTTCTCCTAATTCATTAAAAAAATAAAATGGGTTTTCGAGGCAGGAGAAGATGAATGTTAAAAAAATGATCTGCATGGCTTTGTACTTTGATAGAGATGAAGGAATATGTGCATGTCATACCAAGTTTTTTCTTCTTTCCTAAACAGGCACCCGGTTCACATATAAATAATAATCTGCTTGGAAAATGCGAGAATCCACAACTGTTTTTCATCTGACTTCAACAAATGGAGAACCATTGGAAATGGTATATTAGGATCTCTGATCTTATATATGTTAATGGCAGTAAGACTACTGTATGAACAAAAATGAAAGGATATTTCAATTCTCACCATGGACAAATGGCTACAGAAATTGATGGAGTTGGCAGAGATGGCGAAATGGACCATTTGGATCAAAATAAAGAATATAAATACTTTTATTGCTACATGGAAACCACTTCTGGACTTTGTGCTTGAGGTGGGGGGAAAATGAAATTTTGATTTTGGGTTTTACTTATTAGATTGATTTGTCATTATAGAAATGGATACTTTGTACTAGTATGGAAAAGTATAAAGTTGCAGTTCAATGTTATTGCTTTATTCTACTGCAACATAAGAGAATTAGAAGAAAATGCATTTTTCCTTTTCCTTCCTCTCCTCCTCAGCCTTCTTTCCTCCTTCCCCTTCCCTCTTTGTCCTCCTATTTGTTTTTTTATTATTGTATTTTATTCTATGATCTAATGTTGCAGACAAAAAGAAAGAAGGGAATAGGGAATTACATGGGAGGATTGTAAGAGAGAGGGAGGGAGGGAGACACTACTGTAACATACTTGTTCAAGGAGACAATAAAGATTCAAAAACTGATTCTGAGATACAGGTAGTTTCAGGATCTGATCTGGGTATGCCATATATATCCAATCCAGGAACAGGCTGGATTGCCATCTGTCAGAAATGGTGTAGGGTCTCCTGTTTGGGCAGAGTGTGTTTGGACTAGATGACCTCCAAGGTCCTTTTATTTTTTATTTTTTATTATTATTATGTTATTCTGTTCTGTTCTGTTCCATTCCAATCTGGTCCATTTCGGTCTGTTCCGGTTTATGATAGATAGATAGATAGATAGATAGATAGATAGATAGATAGATAGATAGATAGATAGATAGA
>BLBF01000080.1:6732759-6750400 GCA_015471245.1 Laticauda colubrina
AGATAGATAGATAGATAGATAGATAGATAGATAGATAGATAGATAGACAGACAGATGAGACACACACACACACACACACACACACACACAGACAGAGACAGTGACAGAGACAGAGAGACAGAGAGAGAATGAGAATGATGGGTGATGGATGGATGGACAAATAGATAAATTTAAAACATTTAAATAGCCACCTATCTTCTAACCAAACCTGAATATATAGTTATATGAAAACTATCACACTAAATGCATGAAAACATTGAAAATGTCAAACTTCTAATGTGCTAATATTCTAACCCAATCTTATCCAAAATAAATTGCTTGTTTGTTTATAGAACTATTACACCAAACACAATTGGCGTATAATTAGGATATTGTTTACCATGTCAATCACTGTAGATGAATAGTAGAGATGGGCAAAATGAAGAAAAAAAAATTAAGCACAGTTGGAGGCTGTTGAATCAACAGTTAGTTATCTTAGTGAAGCTAAAATAGATTGTGGCTTTTTTCCTCATGAAAATCCTCATCAGCATTGAAAGTAAATAGTTGGAATTGCACAAGAATCACTAAGGATAAAAAAAAAAAAAAAGAGGGATAGAGGGAGCATTGGAGACAGTATGAGAGAAAGAAAGAAGAGAATGGGTGGGATCCTTGGTGTTCTCTCAGCTTGGTGATCTTCTTGCAGACATTTCATTACCCAACTAATTAACATCATCAGTGCTGGAAGGGAATGGGGTTTGCTCTCTATTTATATACAAATGGCGTGCCCTGCAGTGTTGGTTGGTTCTCAGGGGTGGGCTTCAAAAATTTTAGCAAGGGGCTCTCTGCACAGGTTCTGGGTGGGCATGGCCATGGTGGGCGTGGCCTTGTTGGTCTCCAGCACCATAGCAGGGGGGACATTTTTGCCTTCCCTGTGCTCCAGAGGCTTTCCTCAAGCCTCTGGGAGGGAGAAAATGGCCTCCCTGGACTCTGGAGGCTCTCTGGAAGCCAGAAAAGGGCCCATTTCCAGCCTTCCCAAACTTCCAGGCGGCCCGTTTTTCACCTTCCCCAAGCCTCTGTGTGTGCCTTGCACTTACCTGCATCCAAAACGGGTCACATGGGGACTCCTGGGAGGGGAGGGGAGTGGTGGGCGGGGCCAGCTAGGAGTGGGATTTGGGGGTTCTCCAAATTGTGCATAATTTTAGCTAGGGGCTCTCCTGAACCCCTGCGAACTACCAGCAGCTCACCTCTGGGTGTTCTTGATATTCCTTTGTTTAGTTCCTTTATTGGGGTATTGTTTACATCTTGATTGTTGGTCTAATTTTAATCTTGATGTGAATCTCTGCTCATCTGAATAGTTGATTGATGGCAAGGATATGTTTTGATCTTGTTTTCTTTTTGGCTTTTTGACTGTCTCTTTTGAGTGATACGCAGACCTTCTTTAGATCTATTTTTGGACAGTGAGAACAATTAAATAGTGGAAGTTTTTAAACCTCTGGATGTTCCAACCCTGGAAGTTAAAGGGCCTGTCCCACTGCACTTACGGATGCAAAGAGGATGTAAAACGTTTAAAAAAGCTTGCCATCCATTGGAAAATGCTATGCATCCGTTGTGTACTCATTTCATATGTGTTTCATACGCTCTATCCATCGAGCATCCATCCATTGCAATTTCATCCGCACAAGAAGTTTTGAGCTGCGCAAAACGTTGTGAATGGATGAACTTTCCGCCATGTACGATGTAAATCCACAACATACAAGCAACAAATGTTCTATGTCCGTTTATCATCCATTAAACGTCCTCTGTATCCTCTCTGCATCCTCTGGGCATCCTCGCAATGCACATCCGCTGCAGCTGAAAATGGAAAGAGGGAGGAAACAAAAGGTACATGGAACGTCTACACAGCGTTAGTAGCATGGAAATAGAAAGGATGCACAGTGAATGGTTTGCATCCAATATACATCCACGCGACTTCCCCTTTCTTTCCTTTAGGCATACGTGATGCATCCACTTCATCCGCTATGCGTCCAGTTCGCAATTATCCCCCGTAACCCCTTCAGAGGTGTCATCCGCTTCCATCCACTTTCATCCACTAGGCTTCCTATGAACATCCATTTAACATTCCCGCTACATACTACACACGTCCGTCCTTTTCCGTTCTGTTTATGCAAATTTTTGCCACTTTTTGGAGCGGATGACAATGGATAGAACCACCCCCAAAATTTTGCTCATCTGCTGTGTCCTTTATGCATATGTTTTGCATCCATCAGGCAGTGGGATCGGGCCTTATTAAGAAAGATTGGACAACCATTTGCCTGAAGTAGTGTGGGGTTTCCTGTCTGATTAGGGGGTTGGACTAAAAGACCTCCAAAGTCCCTTCAAACTCTGTTCTGTTATACTATGCCTGTTGATGACTGATTTATTTGAGTGCTAGGCTTCCAGGAATTCTCTAGCATTTTGGATTTTACATCGTCTAGGATTCTAAGCTTCCCAGTTGAAGTGTGTCCATGGGTTGTGCAATTAAGGAACTTTCTATTATTTTTATCCATTATAAGAACAGACCAAATAAGGACCAAATAAATATTCAGTCGCATCTGACAATATTATTCTTGTGTGTGTCTATGTATATGCAGTATGTAACAGAGTAGCAGAATAACAAAGTCAGAAGGGACCTTGGAGGTCTTCTAGTCCAGCCCCCTGCTCAAGCAAGAGAACCTACTCCATTTCAGATAAGTGATTGTCCAATCACTTATTAAAAATCTCCAGTGATGGAGCACTCACAACTTCTGAAGGCAAGCTATTCCACTGGTTAATTGTTCTCACTATCATGAATTTTCTCCTCAGTTCTAGGTTGGTTTTCTTCTGGATTAGTTTCCACCCATTGCTTCTTGTCCTACCCTCTGGTGCTTTGGAAAATAGGTTGACCCCCTCTTCTTTGTGGTAGCCTCTCAAACATTAGAGTACTGCTATCATGTCACCCCAAAGTCTTTCTTTTCCTTAAACTAGACCTACCCAATTCCTGCAACCATTCTTCATATGTTTTAGCCCCATGATGGTGAACCTATGGCATGTGTGCCACAGGTGGCACACGGAGCCATTTGTGTGAGCACGTGAGTTCATGTGCAGGCCTCCCATATAATTTTTGGGCTTTTTTTGGCCTCCCAGAGGCTTGCTGCAGCCTTTGCAGGCCGAAAAATAGACCTGTTTTCTCACTTCCTATATTTCTGGAAATACTAGAAGTGATGAAATGGGCCCATTTTTCAGCCTGCAAAGGCTGCAGAGGCTTTCCTCAAGCCTCTGGGAGGCCAAAAAAAGGCACAAAAATTAGGTGGGAGGTGCAGTGGAGAGGATCATGCACATTTTTCCCCAAACCCCAAAAACTTTAACCTTAGACTGTCTACTATTGAACTCTCCCTATTCCTAAGAAGTCCATAGGGGGCATACACATGGGGTGGGATTCAAATTTTTTAACAACTGGTTCTGTGGATGTGGCTTAGTTGGTGGGTGTGGCTTGGTGGTCATGTGACTGGCTGGGCATGGCCAACTCAATATCACTCACATCGAGGCATGCATCTCCTCACCTGGTCTCTCATGACTGTGGGAATGTTGCAACAGTTGTAAGTGTGAAAACAGTCACTTTTTCAGTGCCATTGTAACTTTGGATGGTCACTCCACACAAGCAAAGTACCAGCAGAGGAGGGCGAAAAAACTGCAGAGAAGTTCCTGAGACAGGAAGTCTAGTCCTGCCAAGAATGTAATACGGGTTAATGGAGAAGCAATTTCTGTAAGCAACACCAGAATGTTTCCTTCCTGTCTTCCTTACAAGATTAGGCCAATAATTTCTTCTAACAACTGGTTCTCCAAACTGCTTAGAATGTTAATAACTAGTTCTATCGAATAGGTGCGAACCGGTAGAATCCCACCCCTGGCATGCATAAGTGCACCAACGTGCCTACCGTCCTTGTCCTACTGTTTCTTTTTTATTTCTTTTATTTTTTCTTACATGTATCCATTTCATGTATCCATAACTATGTTTATACTTATACCTATTATCTTATAATTGCTTGACAAAATAAATAAATAAATAAATTGCCTTCTGGGTGCTGGCACGCAAGGATGCGCACACAAGCATACATGCAGTTTTTGGCACAGTACCCCAAAAAGGTTAGCCACCTCTATTTTAGCCTCCTAATCCTTTAATCATTGATCTTGCTCTTCTCTGCATTCTTTCTAGAATCCCAACATCTTTTTCATATCATATATTTTATTTCATATTTTATATCTTTTATATATATATTGTAGAAGTATTCTTCATCTCAAATGGCAGTTCCTCCTTTAAATTATTCCATCTGTGGCTGCTTTCTATACAGTAATTCACCAATGATGGTGTCAGCTTCAGATATTACTCTCCACTTGAGTGAATTTGAATTCACATAAGTTTTTTTTAATCTTAGGTTTTCTCTATCCTGACTCACAATTGCCAGTGATTCTTTTGTTGGGACTGAGTTTAGGAAAAATAAAATTGCACAAACTTTCCAGGTTGGATCCAGTGGTGGGATTCAGCTTTTTTTTTTACTACCAGTACTGTGGGCCTAACATGGCTTGGTGGGCATGGCTTGATGGGTATGGCAGGGGAAGGATACTGCAAAATTCCCTCCCCTCCCCACTCTACTAACCTGCTTTCCAGCTCCATTCTTCTGTGCAGGGCAACAAAAGAAGACCCAGCCAAACAGCTGGGAGTCGATGGGAGGCAGGGAAGAGATGGGGGCAGGGCCAGTCAGAGGTGGGATTTACCAGTTCTCTGAACTTCTCAAAATTTCCTCTACCGGTTTTCTAGAACTGGTCAGAACCTGCTGAATGCCAACTCTGGTTGGATCTACATCCATTGTTTTGTGTTCGGCCTTCAGTTGCTTGGGAGAAGAGGTTAACCAAAGCTATATATGTGTGTACATATGTATCTATCTATCTCTATATATGTACATATATATGCATGCATTCATTCATTTATTAATTTATTTCAAAGAAAGAAATCTCTCTCAATACATCTGGTACATTAGTCATTCTGTTCATGTGAAACAAGAAGGCCCATTATATTTTGGGGAAAACCTACAGAACCTAATTGTACATATTTTCTCAGGCTGCAATGAAACATGATGGGACTTGAAAGATCTTGAAGCATGGAGAAGACACGAAACATTGACAAGGTCGATTATCTCCTGATGAGCCCTTAACAGGCAAGTATTAATAAAGAGATCAAATTCACTGAAATTCCATTTTATTCTGTCTTTTAACATTCTTTGAGATTGTGTCAACTGCCAAGTGGTAGACAGGAGGATGATTTATGGAGGGAAGAGAACATGTAATAGATCCTTTTGCTTTAGAGTCCACCTGCAGACATTTCTTTTGATATTAGATGCTGGGCTACTGTTGCAAATTGAAAAATAAATAACTAGATACAACATGGATATTAAAAATGGGGGGCAGGATCTAATGTTATACCTTCTGCCATTTTTATAAATGGTTCTTCCCTCTTTTATGGTTGAAACAGCCAAAAGGGTTCAAGAGTTTTGATAAAAAACAAAACAAGTTATAAGAATAATAGAATAACAGAATTGGAAGGGACCTTGGAGGTCTTCTAGTCCAGCTCTCAACTCAGGCAGGATACCCTATATAATTTCAGACAAATGATTGTCCAATTTCTTCTGAAAAACCTCAAATTTTGGAGCATCCACAACTTTTGAAGGCAAGTCATTCCACTGCTTAATTGTTCTCAGTGTTATGAAATTTCTTCTTAGTTCCAGGTTGCTTCTCTCTTTGATTAGTTTCCATCCATTGTTTCTTGTCTTGCCTTCTGGTGCTTTGGAAAAATAGATTGACCCCCTTTTCTTGTGACAGCCCCTCAAATATAGGAAGATTTTGATTAATTGTCACATTGTCAAAGAATTCATTAAGATTTGTCCGGCAGGATCTGTTTTTGACAAACCCACATATGGCTTTGTTTGCCTCTAGGTGTTCACTGATGCATTGCTTGATAATATTTTCCAGATTCTTCCCAGATATTGATCAGGTCAGGATGATAAGTCTTTTTTTCTGGATCTATTTTTTAGAAGGGAACTACATTAGCTCTTTTTCAATCCTCTGGGCTTGTCTGGATCGCAGAGGGAATGGGAGGGATTTTTTTTTTTTTTTTTACAGGGTAGGTGTACCAACAGAGAAGGTGTGTCTTTCTGGTTTCAATGGCAGCAGTTAAACATTCCCATGGCTCTTTAACCTGGTCCAAAAGGCATCTCTTTGGAATGGAAGAAAAGATGGCATCTCAGTCCTTAAAAAAAAAAAAAAAATTCACACAGAAGGAAAGGAAAAAGAAGGAGGAGGCAGAGGGGAGAGACGGGGAAAGAAAAGGGGAAAGAAGGATAAGAAAGAGGAGAAGAAGAGGAAGAGGAAGGAGAAGGGGAGAAAGAGGAAAAGGGAGGAGGAGAGGAAGCAGCAATCTCATTTGCACATCTTTTCAAGTGAAAACAAGGATAAATTTTAAAAAAAGTTGTCAGGTTAGATTTTTCAGAAGACATGCTTGATGAAACATTTCAGTGTGTTCAGTGGTGACCCCAGGTTCATTTGTTCATCCTTTCCCCCCTTTTTCCCTCCCTCCTTTTTTTTCTCTTTATTTATTTTTGAAACCTGGTCGAGGGGGAAAAAATGTCGGTGAATTGCAAAGGTTTCATCTTCCTTGATGTATTTTTATTGAATGGCATCCAAGTTTAATATACTGTCCCCAGATGCCTGTCACTCACAATGGCTGTGTTTTCCCCCCCATATTCTTTTCTCCACGAATGGAGATGTGACGGGCTTTGAATGTTAGGAAGCATGCAAGAAATACAGTACAAACATCTTCCTTGAGATGCATTGTTTAACCGAGGGCTTCCAGTATTGGAGGGTGAATATATATTTTACAGCTCCCCTGGGAAAGGGAAAAGATAGCATTTAAAGGAAGGTGATGGCAGTAGAGAAATATATAAATGGAAATTACCATTTCTCCTTGGTTTTATCATAAAAAAAACAGCACTCCTTTGGATGATGCTTCTCTGGCCCTTGCCTCTCCTATCTTTGCAACTTTCTCATTGGTATTTCAGAATAATTCCATGCCTTCCTTTCCTCCCTCCCTCCTTCCCTTTATCTCCCTCCCCCAATAAGGCAGAAAATGTGCAAATATGCTAGATTTTTATCTCCCTCCCCCAATAAGGCAGCAAATGTGCAAATATGCCCTGATTTTTCATGTTACATTTTACTTCCATCTAACTTCTGCAACTCTAGAAGAGGCTGGGTTATGCCACTCTTCTGCCATTAATAGTATAGTACTTAGACTTATGCAGAGACGTGGTGGTTCAATGGCTAAGACATTGAGCTTGTCAATCAGAAAGGTTGGCAGTTCGGTTGTTCGAATCCCTAGCACCGCGTAATGGAGTAAGCTCCTGTTACTTATCCCAGCTTCTGCCAACCTAGCAACCTAGTTCAAAAGCACATAAAAATGCAAGTAGAAAAATAGGGTCCACTTTGGTGGGAAGGGAGCAATGTTCTGTATGCCTTTGGCATTTAGTCATGCCGGCCACATAACCATGGAGACAACTTTGGACAGTGCTGGCTCTTTGGCTTTGTAATGGAGATGAACACCACCCACTAGAGTCAGGAACGACTAGCACGTATGTGCGAGAGGAACCTTTACCTTACTTAAACTTACAGGTGAAACTCAAAAAATTAGAAAATCATGCAAATTTCATTTATTTCAGTCATGCAACTTAAAAGGTGAACCTGATATATGAGATAGACTCATGATATGCAAAGCAAGATAGTTCAAGCTGTGATTTGTCATAATTGTGATGATTATGGCTTATCGCTCATGAAAACCCCAAATCCAAAATCTCAGAAAATTAGAATATTGTGAAAAGATTCAATATTCTAGGCTCAAAGTGTCCCACTCTAATCAGCTAATGAATCCATAACATCTGCAAAGGGCCCCTAAGCCTTTCAATGGTCTCTCAGTCTGGTTCAGTAGGAATCACAATCATGGGAAAGACTGCTGACCTGACAGTTGTGCAGAAAACCATAATTGACACCCTCCATAAGGAGGGAAAGCCTCAAAAGGTAATTGCAAAAGAAGTTGGATGTTTCCAAAGTGCTGTATCAAAGCACATTAAGAGAAAGTGGAAGGGAAAAGTGTGGAAGAAAAAGGTGCACAAGCAGCAGGGATGACCGCAGCCTGGAGAGGATTGTCAGAAAAAGGCCATTCAAAAGTGCTGGGGACTTTCATAAGGAGTGGACTGAGGCTGGAGTCAGGGCATCAAGAGCCACCACACACAGACGGATCCTGGACATGGGCTTCAAATGTCGTATTCCTCTTGTCAAGCCATTCCTGAACAACAAATAACATCAGAAGCATCTTACCTGGCCTAAAGAAAAACAGACCTGGTTTGTTGCTCAGTGGTCCAAAGTCCTCTTTTCTGATGAGAGCAACTTTTGCATCTCATTTGGAAACCAAGGACCCAGAGTCTGGGAGAAGAATTAAAGAGGCACACACTGCAAGATGCTTGAAGTCCAGTGTGAAGTTTCCTCAGTCTGTGTTGATTTGGGGAGCCATGTCATCTGCTGGTGTTGGTCCACTGTGCTTCATTAAGTCCAGGGTCAACACAGCCATCTACCAGGAGATTTTGGAGCACTTCATGCTTCCTTCCACAGATGAGCTGAATGGGGATGCTGACTTCATTTTCCAGCAGGACTTGGCACTTGCCCATACTGCCAAAAGCAGCAAAACCTGGTTCAGTGACCGTGGATTACTGTGCTTGATTGGCCAGCGAACTTGCCTGACCATAACACCTCAGCAGGCTGATGACTTCCATGCCACACTGCATTGAGGCAGTAATTGCTGCAAAAGGGGCCCAAACCAAGTACTGAGTACATATGTATCCTTATACTTTTCAGAAGTCCGATATTGTTCTATGTACAATCCTTGTTTTATTGATTGCATGTAATATTCTAATTTTCTGAGATTGTGGATTTGGGGTTTTCATCAGCTGTAAGCCATCATCATCACAATTATGACAAATCATGGCTTGCACTATCTTGTTTTGCATGTAATGTGTCTATCTCATATATTAGTTTCACTTTTTAAATTGCATTACTAAAATAAATGAATTTCTGCCTGATATTCTAATTGTTAGAGTTTTACCTGTATATCCCACTTCAAACACTTTTACAGGTCTTTCTAAGCACTTTACAGATTCTGCATATTGCCCTCAAAAATCTGGGTCCTCATTTTGCTGACCTTGGAAGGCTGGAAGGCTGAGTCAACCATGAACCAGTGAGAATTGAACTCCTGGAGTGAGCAGTGAGTTAGCCTGCAATACTATATTCTAACCATTATGCCACCAATTTAGGAATTCTCATGTCCTGTGTATTTATTATTTATTTAGCATATGGCTGTAGGAGATGACCAGGCTGAGCCTGAGGGAGGGGTCAAATTCAGGGACTCAGTCATGAGTCCATGCATGCCTACAAGAGACTTAAATACAGATCAACTTGGATGCTCTTCTTGTCTCCCATTCATTTCCTTTAACTATTAATAGTTCAGATTTTTGCAGGGAGTTTAAGCTTGCAATTAATATTTACACTCACTCATTTGAACGGCTTCAAACTCCTGATTCTCCAATGCTTCAAAATGTATATTTTGAATACATATTGGAAAGAAGAAACTTGAGTTTTCACAAGGTTGATGCTATATGGAACAAAACTGACCAAATCTGGATGTTCTGCTTCGGATACCGTAAAGCCCCATCCCAGAATGCAATAAGGAAAAACAGGTCATGAAGAGGATGTGTGGCATCCCAGACAATCCTACAGAACCTGCTCAAGCATCACTTATATGCCATGTCCTGGATAGAAGGGAGTGAACTGCCAATGATCTCTTTCGCCATCCTCACCACTCTCTTCGCTGCCTTTCTGTCCAAAATAGTGATGCTTCCAAACCAGACTGTTAAATGCCATAGGTGTTGTGGTTCACTGACAGCCTGTGCAGACAGCAATGGAATTGGACAATGGGGAAGAACAGGGACCAGTTCTGGAATCTGGGGAGGTCTCAGATGAGGGTTCTGCATCTGATACAGAGATGGGGCCAGGACCATCTGGGAGTTATGTGCTGAGTCTGGAATTTCCAGAATCTGGCAGAAGCGAGGGAGAGAAACAAGAGGAGCCTGTTCCTGGTGCACATATGAACAGAGCTACCAGAAGGCAAGAGCAGCTAAGACAAAAGGGGTGACTCAAGAGCAAGGCTTGAAGGTGATTTCCTCTCCCCTAAGGTATAAAGGAAGTGCAAAGGGAGAGAAACCTTTGCAGGAAGCAAAGACATTTGTTGTGTTTGGATTAATCCTTGAAGCTCTGTGTGGACTTTGTACTTCAGCTGGTGTTTTACAGTTAATTTGGCACTTTAGTTGTTGGCAGCAATTCAAAGAAAATAAAGGTGGGTGCTTATCTCGAGAGACTGTTTGGGACTCATTATGGGCTGGGAATGAGCATAATTCCCAGCTGTTGAAATAAAACAAGAATTGTTTGGACTAAGTGTGTGTTTAATTACAGGAAGCCTTGGTCAGAACAATAGAACAGGATGCTCTTGGTTGTCCCTTTAAGGAAAGTGGTGAGGACAGGGGGAGGAAGTTGTTTATTTGATTTGATTTGTCAATTGCTTACAAGATAATAGGTATAAGTAAAAACATAGTTATGAACACATGGATACATATAAGAAAAAAAAAAGAAAAGAAACAATAGGACAGGGATGGTAGGCACATTGATGCGCTTATGCAGGCCCCCTACAGACCTCTTAGGAAAGGGGTGAGGTCAATAATAGACAGTCTAAGGTTAAATTTTTTGGGGTTTGGGGAAGAAACCACAGAGTCAGGTAGAGTATTCCAGATATTGACCACTCTGTTGCTGAAGTCGTATTTCCTGCAATGAAGTTTGGTGCAATTAACCTTGAGTTTGTATCTATTGTTCGCTCTTGAAGCTGAAGTATTCATTGACAGGTAGGACTTTGCAATGTATGATTTTATATACTAAGATCGGACTGAAGGCGGCATAGTTCTAGGCTTTCTAGGTCTAGAATTTCAAGTCTGGTGGCATAAGGTATTTTGCAATGGGTAGAGGAGAGGAGAACTCTTCTTGTGAAATATTTCTGGACTTTCTCAACTGTGTTAATATCAGATACATAATGTGGGTTCTAGACTGATGATCTGTATTTGCATATTGGTCTAACAAATGTTTTGTATGCTCTAGTTAGTAGTGTAATATGACCAGAGAAAAAGCTACCAAAGATTAGGTTAACAATTCTTAATGTCTTTTTGGCTATGTAGTTACAGTGGGCTCTAGCACTTAGATCATTACAGATGAGTACTCCAAGATCCTTGACAGAGTTTGGATCATCAACAAGATCTTGACTATTCAATCGGTATTTTATTTTCTGATTTTTTTTTTGCCAATATGTAAGACAAAGCATTTATTTGTTGAGATCTGAAGTTGCCATTTGTTTGACCATTCTGATACATAGTCGAGGTCTTTTTGAAGGGTAGCAGTATTGTCTGTGGTGTTGAATAGTTTTTCATTGTCAGCAAAGAGAACACAGTTGCTCTTAATATGATCACAGAGGTTGTTTATGTAGAGTATGAAGAGAGTTGGTCCTAGAACACTGCCTTGGGGTACACAACTATTGGCAGGTACAGAATTTGATGGGACGCTTCCAATTTTGACCATTTGTTGTCTGTTTGACAGGAATGCTTATATCCAGCTATGCAGGTGTCCAGAGATACCATAAGATTTTAGTTTTAGTAGTTGTTTGTCATGTACCACTGAATCAAAGGCTTTATAGAAGTCTATGTAGATTACGTCTATTGTTTTGCCCTGATCAAGTTGTGTAATCCATATTTTTTTGCAGTGTAAGAGTTGCAGATTACATGACAGTTTTTTTCTGAAACCAAATTGTTTAGAGTGTAGGCTGTTTGTCTCTAAGTGGAGGATGATGGATTGGTTAATAATTGATTCATGACTTTGCAGGTGACGCAGCATAAAGAAATTGTTCTGTAATTTTCAACTAGGCTGGGCTCTCCCTTTTTGAAGATGGGGATGACCATGGTTTGTGACCACAATTTCGGCAAGGAGCTGGTCCTGGAAGATTTTTCAAAGATTATGCTTAGAGGTTCAGCTGTGGCAGTGGGTAGCTTTTTTAAGAAGTAGGCACATATTCCATCTGGTCCAATAGATAGAGATGGTTTTAGATTGCATAGTGCTTATTCAACATTGTCTACTGTAAAATCGATATGTATTAGATCATTGTAGTTGTCTGTGGTTCGACTAGGAAATACTGGGCATGATCCATTGATCACAAATACTGAGCCAAAGAATGTGTTAAAGAGGTTGGCTTTAATGGTGTCGTCGTTGCAGTTTTTACCATTAGGTCCTTTCAGGGGTGGGATGGACCTTGAGTCTTTTAGTTTGTTGTTTACAAAATTGTAGAAAGTGCAGGTAGAATTGGTGCATAGAAGGTTTTCCTCTTGTTTAATGTGATAGTTGGTGCATTCAGTCTTTATATGGTGGCATAAATTTTTTATCGGCTTTTGAAGTTGGCAACATGACCAGATTTGTTTTTTTTGCCAAAGTGATCTCTTTTTGGATTGAAGCTTCCTTATTGTTATGGGTAATCTGTTTTTTCTGGTTTTTGGAGTTGTTATTGATACATATAGTTTAATGGTTCTTTTGACTTCAAGTCAAAATATGTTGTAATGGTCTTCAACAGTATTGCATCCAGTGAATAGAAATTGCCAATCAAGGGATGAGAGGTCATTGTGTATAAGATCATAGTTGCCTTTTTTGAAGTTATAATTGGGGATCACATTGTTGTGTTGACTTTTGTGTGGACATATGTTGAGACAAAAGTCAATCATGCTGTGGTCACTGTTGGAAATTCACTGTTGTATTCCATAAATTGAATTGAAACTATTGCAGAAGATGAGATCGAGGCAGTTGTTAAGTGTAGTATTGTTGGTTACTAGTTATTCCAGTCCCAGGTTTGTTACAGCATTGTAGAAGGTTGCATGTATGGGTTCAGTTTTACATTCATTTAGGGTACAGTTAATATGAGGTAGATTGAAGTCACCAAGAAAGATAAAAGTGTGTGAGCAGAATGTTGCCCATGTTAGTAGTGAATTTAACTTGTTTACATGGTTGATGTCATAGTCAGGGGCTCTGTAACATTGTAAAAATTGAAATGTGATATTTAAGGATAGTTCACAGATGATGGTCTCAGGAAGAGCAAACTCTTGGGTAACTTGGATGTTTTTTAGATGTAAGGACTTCTTATAGAAGATAGCAACACCACCTCCTCTGCGGATTTCATGATCTGATTAGTAAACATGATAGTCTCTTTCTGTGGTAATGGAGTGAGGGGGAGATGCACTGAGCCATGTTTCACAGTGAGCTTTTCTTGCAGAGAATGCAAGTGCTGCTTGTAGCCGGCTTCACCAGGGTCTCGGTGTTGAGTGACCAAGCCAGCCTACTTGTCAGCTGCACACCCGGAAACTTGATGCTGCTAAACACCACCACAGGTGAACCATTAACATAGAGAGGTGTGTATGGCTATGGTTGCCTTGTCTGAAATCGACAATGATCTCTTTGATTTTTCCTACATTTAAAATGAGGCTGTAACATCTAACCTCCAAAAGATTTGTTTGATTTCATTTCATTTGTTAAATACATTTATATAGCCACCCAGCTCACATCTAGTGACTCCAGGTAGTTTACACACCCAAAAAAAAAAAGGCTTTAGCTTACTTTTACAATATGAAAATTTACCCAAACGTTTTTTTCTTGTACTACATGTGGAGTTTGGGTTGCTGAGTTACTCTTTTTTAACATATGCTTTTTTAGTTGCAATGTAGTAAAGTTGGAATTTCTTTGTTACTCCTACCAAAACTGATTCTAAGATCACAGAGACTTTAAAATATCACACATATTATAAGTTTACTTGTGCACATAATAAAACAAGTTATTCTACCTATACTACAGCACATTTCACTGTGTTTTGATCCTAAGATCGAGCCAAGCGATTATAAGATTTGAAAATATTGAAGAAATTAGAGAAAGCTTAAAAGAATTAAAGAAGTAATGTTTTATTTTATTTTATTTATTTATTTAATTTATTTAATTTAATGAATTCCCCAAATGGTTTATGAATAAAGGCATCAGGAATGAACCAAATGGAATGGTTGTAGAGGATATAATAATCAAAAAGTACATGAAAAATATGCTCACCTATAATTAAATATTTGTCAGTAGAAACAGTGGAGTAATGATAAAAAGCCATTGATATCTCTCTTCCCTTTTCCAGTTTTCAGGATCCACCAAAACAGCTGACTTCATCATTTTTTAACCTGGAATAAACCCAGGTCTGCCAAAAAAAATAATCCCTAGTAATTAATCCCTCAAAGGTGATTTTCCAAAAGAAAACCTGATTTTCTTGTTTTTTTTTCCCTTTGAAAATGTTTTGCTTCTCATCCAAGAAACTTCAGAAGCTTCTTGGATGTGAAGTGAAATGTTTTCAAGGAAAAAGAAAACCCAAGAAATTCAAATTGCCTTTTGAAAAAGGAACTTTGGAACAATCGTGACCTGGATGATTGAAATCTCCATAGACATCCAGCAGTTGACAGAGTAATGTACAATTTCTAATGTGGACAATTTCTATTTGTTTCTCT
The DNA here is from genome assembly GCA_015471245.1 of Laticauda colubrina. Lineage (NCBI taxonomy): Eukaryota > Metazoa > Chordata > Lepidosauria > Squamata > Elapidae > Laticauda > Laticauda colubrina. The sequence continues at coordinate 6,747,519 of BLBF01000080.1, forward strand.
GGATCTTCTGATGCAAACCTGTATAGATAAGTGTCCATGGATAATGTCCATGTCTGGATAGATCTTGAAAATTAGAAAATGTACACCTTCCCAAAAAATAATGCAGCTTAATTCTCTTCATGCTGTGTTGCTTATTCAATTGTGATTATATATGTAGGCCCTACAAACCTTTGATGAGAGAGTCTTGCTTAATTTCTGGGTCAGGGATTGCAATCAAGTCTGTATCTATCTCAGTTTAATTTATTTATTTCATTAAGATTAAAGGCAATGTTATTTGAAAATTCCAGTCTGGCTATCGACTATTGAAGCGTTTCCTTATCCTATAATAGATAAAAAGAAACAAACAGTTATATATGGTGAAATATTGAATGAAAAGGGTGAACTTAAATCTATGCAAAAATTAGAGGAACAGGACATAAAGATGAATTGGTTTTCATATGTGCAAATACGTTCAAGGTATGATAAAGACTCTAAAACAGAAGGTTTCTATGATAAACTAACTGATTTAGATAAGATTTTGACAGGTACTGTTGAAAAGTTGATTAAATAATTGTATGGATATTTATTAGAAATTAAACTAGAAGAAGAACAAATTAAAGAAACTATGATTGCTTGGGGGAAGGTTTTTGGATATGGGATTAACCTAGGGAAATGGCAAAAAATGTGGTCTCAAAATTATAAAATGACAATGTCAACAGCATATAAAGAAAATTTGTATAAGATGTTTTACAGGAGGCATTTTCCCCCAACAAGAATAGCAAGAATGTTCAAGAACAAATTTGAAAAATGTTGGAAATGTCATCAGATACTTGGCTCATTACCATATGTGGTGGACTTGTGCGGATGCCAAAAAAAAATTGGACTAAAATCCACACGTGATTGTTAAAAATGACAAAAAAGCATACATGAAACCAGAGATATATCTCTTGGGAATTTTACCTGAAATATATGTTAAAGAATTGAAATATCTGATTGTAAATGTATTAACAGCGGCGAGGATTGTATTTGCCAAAAACTGGAAAAATGAGAAAATACCATCACAGGAGGAAATTATTCAGAAAATATTAGAATATGCTAAAATGAATAGATTGACATTTGAAATCAGAGAACAAGACGATAAACAATGTTATAAAAGTTGGGATCTATTCTATCAATGGTTAGACAATAAAATATGGTAATGAAATATGTAGATCTTTAGAAAATAATAAATATATAAAGATGTATTTTTTTCTTGTTATATCTACAAAATGATTGTAGGATAGATTTGAGATGATAATATGAACTGTCATAAAACAAATTAAGTAAAATATGGATTATTTCACAAAACATGAATGAATAATAGTATAGTCAAATGATTGATTAACAATGATATTAATGTAGTTAATATTTGATTGACAATATGAGAATATATACAATGTAATTGTAATTGAAGACTATGAAATGGAAGCACAAAACAATTTGTAAACCATCCAACACACTGTATGTATATATATATATATATGTGCTGTTTAGCTTCCTTCGGGTATTATCCCACGTCATTGTAGTTCTGTTAAAGTTATAGCAACGTTTCAGCAGAATCTCATCTGCCATCTTCAGGCTTCTGTATAGAGTTAGTTCCTGGTTTCAAATTTGAGGCTGGTCCATTCTGATTGGCTGGGAGCCTGGATCTGTGTTCATTGGACTTGGAGTTTGATTGATTGGTGTTTCTGGTTTCTTCTGTCTGTTTTGTGGCTTTGATTGGCTGGCAACACTCTGTTCTTGTGTTGGAGGCTTTCAGTGCAGCTTGGCTCCGTGTGAAGGGACGGCTGCTCTTCATTAGCAAGCTGGGTTTCACCTGGGTGCCTGGTGGGTGTGTGTGTGGTTTGGAGCTATCAGAGGGAGTCTGTTTTTGCCCAGGTGTTTGCCTGGCTTGTGGCATGGAGATCTTTCTATTTGAGAGTGCAGGCTTCCAAATGATTGACAGTCTGGTGGAATCATCTCTTCTATTCATGCTGTCAGGTCTTTTTTCAATCTCTATGGCTTCTCTAATGATTCTGTGGTTGGGGTTTTCTATAGTGGCTAGGGTTTTAGTGCCATTGAAGATGATGTTGTGACCTGTGATTTTCATGTCTTGGACTAGTGAGGAGGTGTGTTCCAGCTTTTTTACTGCATTTTTGTGTTCATCTAGGTGGGTACTTATTCTTCTATTGGTCTGTCTAATGTATGTGGCCGGGCATGATGTACAGGGAATTTCGTATATGCCTTGGTTTTTCCAGGTCAATTTTGTCTTTGGGGTTCCTCAGGATGGCTGCTATTTTTTTGTCTGTTTTGGAAGCCTGCACTCTCAAATAGAAAGATCCCCCACACCACAAGCCAGGCAAACACCTGGGCAAAAACAGACACCCTCTGATAGCTCCAACTCAAACACCCCCCCACCAGGCACCCAGGTGAAACCCAGCTTGCTAATGAATAGCAGCTTGCTAATGAAGAGCAGCCGTCCTTTCACACGGAGCCAAGCTGCACTGAAAGCCTCCAACACAAGAAAAGAGTGTTGCCAGCCAATCAAAGCCACAAAGCAGACAGAAGAAACCAGGAACACCAATCAATCAAACTCCAAGTCCAATGAACACAGACCCAGGCTCCTAGCCAATCAGAATGGACCAGCCTCAAATTTGAAACCAGGAACTAACTCTGGACAGAAGCCTGAAGATGGCAGATGAGATTCTGCTGAAACGTTGCTACAACTTTAACAGAACTACAGTGACGTGGTATAATACCCGAAGGAAGCTAAACAGCACATACATACATACATACATACATACATACATATATATATATATATATATGTTTTCTTAGGTTTTCACGGGTACTTACATGTGTGCTGTTCAGCTTCCTTCGGGTAT
>BLBF01000080.1:6761880-6779543 GCA_015471245.1 Laticauda colubrina
TATCTATCTATCTATCTATCTATCTATCTATCTATCTATCTATCTATTTATTTATCTAGTTAGCTAGCTAGCTAGGATGGTCCAGGATTAGGCAGTCTCAGAACCAGCAAAATCTGGGGCCTTGACAGTTGACAGATTGTATTTGTCCTCAGTGTGCAAGGTATTGCCATTCTCGAATTGGCCTTTTTAGCCACACTAGATGCTGTTTTAGGACCTCTTTTCAGAGCACACTATTGTCTCTTGAGACTGAAGGATGCCAATACTATCTATCTATCTATCTATCTATCTATCTATCTATCTATCTATCTATCTATCTATCATTTATCTATCAATCTATCTGACTATCTATCTATCTATCTTTCTGACTATTTATCTATCATCTATCCATCCATCCCTCTATCTATCTATCTATCTATCTATCTATCTATCTATCTATCTGACTATCTATCTATCTATCTATCTATCTATCTATCTATCTATCATCTATCATCTATCTATCTATCTATTTGACTATTTATCTATCAATCATCTATCTATCATCTATCTGTCTGTCTGTCTATCTATCTATCTATCTATCATCTATCTATCTATCTATCTATCTATCTATCTATCTATCTATCTAACATCTATCTATCTCTATCTATTGGTAGTTAATGGAATTACATTTCCAATCCATTTCCTTTTACAATCCCTCTGTTTTTGTTTTTGTTTCCTTATTCCCTAGAATTGTTCGGACTACTTCAGTCAAACTAGAATTTATTACCATGATTTACTAACCAAATTATTTGCATGACTTCTGTTAATGCTATTTGCATACCATTATTATGAAAGCTGCTTATTTGGAGAGCAGAGAATGATATACGAGGGTTTATAACAAGCGTGCCTTGTTATTTAGACTTGATTTTCATATGTGGAAAGGCAAGGGGTACAAGCCCTGGAGGCTGGTAGTCCTTTTTTCTCATCGTGAAGCAATTGTTGTATATCTGCAGGGGAAAAAAACCCCCAAGGACAATGATTTTTGTCCTTCTTGACCCCAAAAGCTAAAATTCTGCCGGAGTGAAAACAATTATTGGCAATGGACAGATATGGATAAGAAACCACCATTCGTCTTTCTCGCTTGCTTCAAATGTTGAGGTTATTCCTTTTTTTTTTTTCCCAAAATGACAGATGGCTGAAGCTGCCGTAGTAAGACACACACAACACACACACACAATCTCACTTGAACTCCTGAAAGAACTTTGGCCTGGAAACCTTGATCTTATGAAGGGGTGGGATGAAAAAAAGGGAGAAAAGAAACATATTAATCTTGAAAGAAGTATTCAACACAGTTTTAGAACAGGGAATATATAATAACGGAGCTGGCGTCACGACGATACGGCATGTGATCTTGGAAGTCTGAGATTGCTGCCGATATCTTTGCTCCTGGATGGTCTATTTGGATCTAAACCGTCCCGAAGAGATGGTGAAAGTGAAGAGTGCATCCTGTTGATCCCAGGGATACCGCAAAATCCCTGGTAGATCTAGGAGAAGCTCTTCTTGCCAGAGGCAAAGAGGCAGCCATGAAAGCTGCTGAAGTTGGGACAGCTCCAAAATGGAAGAGAAGAGAGAGAGAGTGAATGGAAGAGGGAAGAGAGAGTGTGCCGGTTTGGTGAGAACTTTTTCTTTATTTTAAGATCTGAAAGGACACCCTAAGGAAAAGAAAGAATCTATTAAAGTTTTGACAGAAGTGATTAAGCGGTGATTTTAATCAGGAATATTAAAATAATGTTGTTGTTTTTCAAAGTTGGATTTTTGATACGTGGTCTTATATTTTGAAATTGGATTGGTTTTTTTTCCCATTAATTTTTTTCCTCCTTTTTGATTTTGTAACATTTTAGGCTAGAGACTCCCTTTTAGCTATTTCTTTTTTTAAATATATATTTTCTTTCTTTTTCTTATTAATCCTTATTATATTTTGCTGGGAAAGGAGGGGGAAAATGAAAGCAAATAAACTTTGTAACACTGCCAACTAGAGGCTTGGAAATATTCTATTTATCTTATGACCAGACAAAGCTGAGAAAGAACTGAGACTCTTTTTTTCTCAAGGACATTGCTATTGTCCTTGATCAGAATAGATAGAGGGAAGAGCATGGGAGAGTATTATTGCAGGTGCTCTTCTGGGTTTCTATCAACAGCTGGAGCCTGGTGTTGAAGTTTATAGGAAAAGAAAGATGATAAGTCTGTGGAGAAGAGAGCTATTATAAGAGCCCTGGATAATTAAACAAAGAGCAGTGTTTTTTTTTTATTTCTCCTAAGCTGTGCTACCCCTCCTCAACACTTTACTTTTTGAAATAAGTTAAATTTTTATGCTTGCTTTTTATTTTATAATAAAATAATTATTTTTTTAAGGGAGTAGCTTTTTTTTCTTTCTTTCTGCCTTGCTGGTATTTTTGTTTTTCCATCTACCTCCCATACTGATTTTTTTTCTTTTCTTGTTTTAATCTCCTTGGCCTTTTTTTTTTTTTCCCTCCTCCTCTTCTCTTATGCAGACTTTTATATTTGAGACTTTAATTTGTATCAAGGTGTTGAAGAACCTGAAGAATTATTCCTTTTTTTCTAGCTTTTTATTCCTCACTTTTCCGTCTTCTTTGGGATTTTACAACTTTTTCTCTTTTGTGTGTGTTTATGGTCTTTTTCTTTATTTTTGAATTTTTATTGTTATCTACTCAACCGATTGGATTAAGGTATACAAGAATCTGAAGAATTTCCCCCCCTTTTTTTATCATTATTACTATTTGGCTTTTTTTCCACTACTATTTTTATTTGGAATTACAATTGATTATTTCATAATTGGATTAAGGTCTAGAAGAACCTGAAGATTTTGAATTGTTTGAAATGAGTAGGAAGCTAACAGCTCCTGGTTCTTCAACTTCCACTTCTTCCTCTCTACCATCTGGAGGACAACGTTCAATACAGACAATGCTAAGGCAAAAGAAAGAAAAATAAAAATAAAAAATGACCCTGCAGATGATTTTGCAAGGAATTCCAAACATTCAAACAAGATCTGAGAATATTGAAAAGAGAATAGAGAACATTGAACAAAGAACAAAGAACAGAGAACTTTGAACAAAGAACAGGGAAAACTGATGAAAAAGTGGAGAACATCCGACAAATGATGATGAAGTATGATGAGAGACTACTGAAAATTGAAGAAGAAGATAAACAAAGAGATAAGAAGATTGGAGACACTGATAACAGATTAATTGTGGTTGAACAAGATAAAAGTGGTATGTTGGGATGGGAGATGGATACATCAGAATTCGATGTATCAAAACATAGAGGAAGAAAAAGGATAAAATCTAGCTGAGATAATGATAGAAATATTGGCTGAAGCTTTGGAAATATCTGAAGAGAAGATGAAGGATAGAATAGATGAGGTCTATCGAGTTTTCACGAGATACGCAATGAGAAATAGGCTACCAAGAGAAGTTCACATCAGATTTACAAAGAAAGCCATTAAAATGCAAATATTGCAAGTGGCAAGAGATAAAACATTGAAATATAAAGATAAGGAGACTGTGGTTTTGAAACAAGCACCCAGAAGAGTGAAAGAGATGAGAAGAGAATACCAATTTTTGACCAAATTGCTACTTTAAAAAGAGGTGAATTATAGATGGCTGATTCAAGAAGATTTGATGTTCACATGGCAAGAACAGAGATATAGACTTGACTCAATTGAGAAAGCTGAATCATTCTACATAGAATTTTTCAGAGGGAAAGAGGAAGAGGCAGAAAAAGAAATTTCACCAATTGAATTCTAAGAGGACTGCCAAATGACAATTGAAAAAGAAGAAGGTGCAGTAGGTGGAAAGGAAGAAGCCAAAGAACAATGTGAACCAAGATCTACGAGAGCTGCCATACCTAATGATAAAATATAACCATGGAAAAGAAAAAAATGATTACAATTAATATAAATGGACAATTCAGCCATGAAAAGAAGGAAAACTTTTCATACATTAGAGAAATTAAAATTTGATATAATCTGCCAACAAGAAGTACATATTAAAAAGCAATATGAACAATTTTTGATACAGTCAAAACTAGGGAAAATATTTACCTCCTTGAACAATGCAAGAAAAGAGGAGTCATTTTATATATTAAAGAGACCTTTCAAGCAAAATTGATTCATAATGATGAGGAAGGAAGAATCCTAATGGTAGAAATAATGGACAACAAGATGAAAACACTCTTGATTGCAATCTATGCCCCAAATGACAAACAAGAAGAATTTTATAAAAAATTACATATGAAAATAATTGAACTGGACTATGCTAATATAGTTATGATGGGAGATTTTAATGGAATTGTAGACAACAAATTGGACTATACAGCACAGAAAACAATAAAGCAAAACAGAAAGGCTCTCCCTAAATCTTTCTTTAAAATGGTAGATGAAATAAATTTAAAAGATACATGGAGAGAAAAAAATGCTATAACTAAACAATACACCTTTTATTCAAATAGACATTTATCATGGTCTAGAATAGATATGATATAGATGTCAACAGAATTGTTAACTAATATTCAAGAAATAAATATTGAATCAAGTACTTGGGTGGATCATAATCCACTGACAATTAAATGGAAAGGACAAAGAAGAAGATCTAGATGGATGTTAAATAATACTATTTTAAAGGAAAAAGACTTCACACAGTGGATGGAGAAAGAATTGGCTTTTTTTTTCCAGAGAAAACAAAAAAGAAGAAACATCAATTCAGAATATAAGGGATACAATGAAGGCATATACCAGAGGCTTGGTAATAGACTATACAAGGAAAAGAAATATTATGAAAAGATTAGCCTCTAAGACATTAGAGGATGAGTATAAAGGACTTGAAAAAAGAGCTACAGAAAATGCACAGAAAAAGGACATTAAGCTAAAAATGGATATAATTAAACAGAAAATAGGTTTAATAGAAAAAGAAGAACTAGCACAGAAAATTAGAGGTGCTTAACAGAACTACTTTGAAGTCGCAAATAAACCAGATAGATGGTTAGCATACAAACTGAGAAAGGAGAAAGAATCAAGGAAAATATTGCAACTAATAGATGACCAAGGTCAAGTTTGCTATGGTAGTAAAGAGAAGAAGGAAATCATTTGAGACTATTATGGGAAACTATACACACAAGAGAATATTGATGAGGAAAGAGTTAAACAATATTTACAGAATGCTAATTTACCCCAGATACCTAAAGAGATTGAAACAATGTTAGAAAGTAATATAACGATGATGGAGTTAACTGAAGCACTTGTCCCACTGCACTTATGGATGCAAAGAGGATGTAAAATGTTAAAAAAAGCTTGCCATCTGTTGGAAAACGCTATGCATCCATTGTGTACTCACTGCATACGTGTTTCATATGCTCTATTCGTCAAGCATCTGTCCACTGCAATTTCATCCACGCATGTTTTGAGCTGCACAAGACTTTGTGAGTGGATGAACTTTCCGCCACATACGATGTACATCCGCGACATATAAGGGCAACAAACGTTCTATGTCCGTTATCATCCATTAAACGTCCACTGTATCCTCTCTGCATCCTCTGGCCATCCCCTCAGCTCACATCTGCTGCAGCTGAAAACAGAAAGAGGGATGTCTACACAGCGTTAGTAGCACGGAAATAGAAAGAATATAAGCATATGCATCTCTTATATAAAGTATTCAAAACGGACAAAACATTTGTATTTGGGATGTATCTCGTATATTTAGGATGTCTGCAGTATGTCTAGAGTATGTAGAAGGCCCCATAGCGGACAACCAATATTTTCTATAAAAAGAGGGAGAAAATCATCTAGATTGCTGGGATGGTGGACCATACAGTCCCACTATGGTTGCACTGGAGGTTTATTTATCCCACAACTATCCTTATCTATCCCACAAGCATGCAAAGGCTTAACCATTTTTTCAAAGTTTTCACCAACACTTTATTAAGTAAACAAAATGAACCAAGTAAACTAAGTGTCTTAAGCAAAGATAAACTTTATTAACTTTCTTAGGTAAACTTTATGACTTTATTAAATAAGCAAAATGAACCAAGTAAACTGTATTAAGCAAAGATAAACTTAACAAGTAAACAACTCAGTCTCTGACACTATTCTCAGTCACTCTGAGTCATGTCCATAGTCTCAGCTGTAAAGCGGGCAGGGACTGTGGAGGTGGCTGCGGCTTGAGTGCTGGTCTGAGGCACCATTGGGGTGCTTGGCCCCGAGAGTACAACAGGTGGTGGTGTGTTCAGGAAGCTATCCGAGAGCTGACTCAGTCCCATGAGGTTGAGAGGCCCTTCATCAAGGACTTGAGATATCAGGCCCAATACTGATGACAGATTGTCCATTGACGAGCTTGGCTGTGGGGTGGAGGAAAGGTTGGGAGGAGTGTAGTGGGGCTGTCTGGTCTGCAGCTGGGTGAGGACTGGCGTCTGTGGCATCCGATAAACCTGGGCCTGGACTGGGAAGTTCTGCTTCTGCTATGGGATGTCCTGGTAGTCGTAACCTTGGTAGGTGAGGGGCTGTTGAAAGCTGTGGAAGGGCTGTGACATCGACTGGGGTGGAGGAGCAGACCTGGACTGGGTAGGAGCAGCTTCAGCTGGGCTTTGGGGGTTGTGCAGAAGTATTGTGATCTTCTGCTTCATCACCTGGTACTGGGCCTCAAGCAGGTCCCTCAGGGTCTGGCTCATGTAGGTGATGAAGGTGTTCTGGCCCGAGGATGCTCTGTCCAAGTGGACCAGCTGAGAGAGAAGTTCTTTGCTGGTCTTCATTGTGTCCCTGATCTCCAACAGCACACTGTGGTCCTGGCCCACCAGTCTGCCTCTCTGCCTGCATCCTCTGGAGCTGGGTATGGGTGAGGGTGGGGTGGCCTCTGGTGGCTGCTACTTCTTCCTCCATTTGTGACAGCAAGGCATCATCCTCCACAGGATCCTCCAAGTCCGCCGGCATGGGGAGTGCAGCTGTGAGGGGTGTCTCTGCTGTGGGGCCCTCTGAAGACACCTGCCTGGACAGGCTCGCTGGCTCCTGGCTGGAAGAGGACTGGCTCTCTGTGGGCTGTCTGAGGGAGAGGGGTCTCAGAGGGGCTGCTCCTCGGTGGCGGATCTCACCCTCTAGGAAACTGCACTTGGCCATGACATACATGTCCCAGTCAGTGAGCTTGACAGCAGCCTGCCCAGATTTCTTGAGGTATAGCTTGCCATACCAGGTGTGCATGTGCTTCTACTATCCAAGGAGTACTTCTGCAGTGTACCCCAGGCTCTCTGCCTTGTCTCTTCCAGCTGCCTGCTTCTTCTTAGTGTCCTGATACAGTCTGTGGCCCTTTCTCCAGAGGTACTCGTTCTCCCTCAGCCATTCCAGCACCTCATCCTCATGCTCCTCGGAAACGGTGTGCTGTTTCCTCTCTCCCTTCTCCTTCCCTTGCCTCTTCCTCCCTCTGGCAGGGGCTTCAGCAGAGACTTCAGGGACTTCAGCAGCAGGGCCTTCAGCAGCATGGCTTTGAGAGGCTTGAGGGCCTTGGGGCTGGTCCACCACAACAGCAGCAGCAGCAGGAGGAGGTTCAGAGTCAGTGCCAGGGGCTGGGATGCTGGTTCTGGCCTTCTTCACCTTGCCAGGGCTTGAATGAGTAGGCACGTAATTCCTCTTCTTGCCTGACTGACGAACCATGGTGTTCCTGCAAGATGTATGTGGCAGCACGTCTTTCCCCTGTATGCTGACTGCGTGCATGCTGCCTCCTTTTATATCCATGGAGCTGATGCAATTCATACTCCCTGCATGCGCAGTGAACACTTTGCATCCGATATACATCTGTGCGGCATCCCCTTTCTTTCCTATAGGCGTCCGTGATGCATCCTCTTCATCCGCTATGCATCTGCCCCTTCCGCTATGCGTCCACTTCGAAATTCTCCCCCGGAACCCTTTTGGAGGTGTCATCCGCTTCCCTCTGCTTTCATCCACTAGGCTTCCAATGAACATCCAGTTAACATCCCTGCTACATACTACCCACATCCATTCTTTTCTGTTCTTTTCCTTTCTGTTTATGCAAATTTTCGCCACTTTTGGGAGCGGATGACAATGGATGGAGCCACCCCTGAAATTTTGCTTGTCCGCTGTGTCCTTTATGCATACATTTTGCGTCTGTCGGCCAGTGGGACTGCTAGAAGTTATGAATGAAGTTATGTTCAAGAAGAGGATACCTAAATCATGGTCAGAAGCTTATATCACACTTATTCCAAAAGAGGAGACCAATCCATTACAAATCAAGAACTATTGACCTATTTCTCTACTAAATGCAGACTATATTTTTTTTGCTTTAATATTGGCAGAAAGACTTAAAAAATACTTTATCCATCCTGATCAAAATGGATTTCTGCCAAAGAGACAAATTAAAGACAATATGAGAATAATTTTGGACACTTTGGAATACAATGTAGCATATCCTGAAAAACAAATGGCTTTGATATTTCTAGATGAACAGAAGGCATTTGATAATGTGAATTGGTGATTTATGTTGTTACCGCTGGAACACATGGGCTTTACTGGAAAATTTATCGAAGCAATAGAAGCTTTGTTGTTTATGTTAACTTTGGAAGTGCTAAATAGAAAAATTAGAGATGAAAAGAATATAAAAGGGATGAAAATTAAAAAGGAAGAATTTAAGTTGCAAGCATTTGCAGATGACCTGGTTTTTATCTTAGAAGATCCACTAGAAATAGCACCAAAATTGATAGAAAAGATAGAGACATATGGTAAGGTGGCTGGTTTGAAAATAAATAAGCATAAGACAAAGATCTTGACCAAGAACATGCTATCTAGACAAAAGGAAGAACTAGCAGACATTAAAAATTCAGGTCACAAACATGATCAAGTACTTGGGGATATCCTTGACAGCAAGATGAAATACTTTAAAAGAGAATAACTATATCAAACTCTAACAGCAGATAGTGCTAGATTTGGCAAAATGGGAAAATTTACAATTGTCATTAATAGGGAGGACATCAACAGTCAAGATGAATATATTACCCAGAATTTTATATTTGTTTCAGACAATTCCAATTAGGCTTGGAAAAGATTACTTTGAAAATTTGAATAAAATTGTGTTGAAATATATAAGGCAAGGTAAGAAAGCATGAATAAAGTTAAAACTTTTGCAAAATGCTAGAATAAGAGGTGGATTTGGTTTGCCTAATTGGGAGTTGTATTACCAAGTTACAAATCTGATGTGGGTTAAGGATTGGATAACATTAAGAAATACTAGATTGTTGAATATTAGAAGGACATGATCTGTTGTTGGGGTGGCATGCTTCTTTATGGTACAAAGGAACTAAAATAAAGGGGTATTTTAGAAGACATTATACATGGGAATCTCTGTGGTTAAACTGGGAGAAGATTAAAGGACAATGTTATCTGAAAATTCCAGTCTGGGTTATCAACTATTGAAGCATTTTCTTATCCTATAATATATAAAAAGGAACAAACAGTTATATATGGTGAAATATTGAATGAAAAGGGTGAACTTAAATCTATGCAAAAATTAGAGAAACAAGGTATAAAGATGAATTGGTTTTCATATGCGCAAATACATTCAAGGTATGATAAAGACTCTAAAACAGAAGGTTTCTATGATAAACTAACTGATTAAGATAAGATTTTGACAGGTACTGATGAAAAGGTGATTAAAAAATTGTATGGATATTTATTAGAAATTAAACTAGAAGAAGAACAAGTTAAAGAAACTATGATTGCTTGGGGGAAGGTTTTTGGATATGGGATTAACCTAGAGAAATGGCAAAAATTGTGGTCTCAAAATTATAAGATGACAATGTCAACAGCATTTAAAGAAAATTTGTATAAGATGTTTTACAAGGGGCATTTTTCCCCAACAAGAATAGCAAGAATGTTCAAGAATAAATCTGAAAAATGTTGGAAATGTCATCAGACACCTGGCTCATGTTACCATATGTGGTGGACTTGTGTGGATGCTAAAAAATACTGGACTAAAATCCACACATGGTTGTTAAAAATGACAAAAAAGCATATATACTTGAAACCAGAGATATTTCTATTGGGAATTTTACCTGAAATATATAGTACAGAATTGAAATATCTGATTGTAAATGTATCAACAGCGGCCAGGATTGTATTTGCCAAAAACTGGAAAAATGAGAAAATACAATCACAGGAGGAAATTATAAAGAAAATATTGGAATGTGCTGAAATGAGTAGATTGACATTTGAAATCAGAGAGCAAGAATATAAACAATTTTATAAAACTTGGGATCTATTCTATCAATGGTTAGATAATAAAATATAGTAACAAAATATGTAGACTTTTAGAAAATACTAAATATATAAAGATGTATTTTTTTTCTTATTATATCTACAAAATGATTTTAGGATAGATTTTGGATGATAATATGAATGGTCACAAAATAAATTGAGTAAAATATGATTATTTCTTAAAACATGAATGAATAATAAGAATAGTCAAATGATTAATTAACAATGATATTAATGCATTTAATATTGGATTGAAATACGAGATAATACATAATGTAATTGTAATTGAGGAAGCACAAAAATATTTGTAAACCAACCGACACTGTATGTACATATATCAAAGATGGCCTGATGTTTTTTATGTTTTTTTTGTTTATGTTTGTTTTAAAAAGCAATATTATTTAAAACCCCTGTCACACTGCACCAAAGGATGGAAAGAGGATGTAAAACGGAGAAAAACACTTACCATCCGTTGGTTAACGCGATGCTTCCGTTCTGTACTCACTGCCTCCGTTTTGCTTCCTCTCTATCCGTCCAGCATCCGTCTATTGACGTTTCATCCGCTCAGAGGGTTTTGAGCTGCTCAAAACTTTTAAGCGGAAAATGTATCCAATGCATCCATTCTGCATCCGCTAGGCATCCGCTAGGCATCCGTTCTGCATCCATTACGCATCCACTATATCCACTAGGCATCCGCTACACATCCGTGCAACTCGATCCACTCCAGCGGTAAATGGACGCAGGGAGGAAGCGGAACGGACGCGGAACGGATGCAGAACGGATGGAGAAAGGATGAAAGCGGATGCAGCTCTCAAAGAAAGTATTTAAAATGGAAAAAACGTTCGCAGAGGGGACCTACCTTGGATATTAAGGATGTCTAGAGGATGCCTAGAGGATGCAAAGGGACACAAAGTGGAAAACCTATACTGCCTATAAAAAAGGGGAGCAACTCATCTGGATCTCACTTTCAGACCAGCAGCCCAGCTGTGCAGACCTCTGCAGCATTCATCTGACTCTTTCTCTTCTACAGAATCCAGTCATGTCCACCATGGATCGTAACAAAGTCCTTTTTGCAGCCACCATCGTTCTGCAACAGTGCGAAGCCATCTACAGGCTCTGTAAACGCTACTATGGGAAGAAAAAGAGGCGGCCAAGAAGCGTCTCGGTCCGAAAATGGATCGGGAGAAGAGCAGAGTACGGACTGTACAAGAAGCTGATGGTGGAGCTCAGGAATGAAGACCCTCAGGCATTCCAGACCTTCATGAGGATGCCACCAGCCATATTTGACGAAGTTGTGGAACAGCTGAGACCCAGGTTGACCAAGCAGAGCACCAACTTCTGGCCCAGCCTGGACCCTGGGCTCAAGGTGGCACTCACTGTGCACCACCTGGCCTCAGGGACCACCTACAGGAGCATGCAGTACGGCTGGAGGGTGCCACACAACACCATCAGCATTGTGGTCAGAGAAGTGGTGCAGGCCATCATCGAAGAATACATGGAGGAGCTCCTCCAGTGCCCCTCCACTGAGGAAGGCTGGAAGAAAGTTGCAGAGCAGTGGTATCAGAGGTGGAACTTCCCCCACACTGTTGGAGCCATAGATGGCAAGCACGTGGCCTGCAAAGCTCCAGCCAAGTCGGGGTCCACTTATTTCAACTACAAGGGCTTCTTCAGCATCATCCTCTTCGCCATGGTCGATGCTGACTACAAATTCATGTACATCGATGCTTCAGACAACGGATCAGCTTCAGATGCCCAGGTGTACAACTCCAGTGACCTCAAGGAGGAGCTGGAACGCAACCTCATAATGGGCTTCCCAGATCTAGACTCACTGCCCAACAACACACAAGATGTTTCCTACTTCATCGTGTGGGATGACGCCTTCTCCCTCACAACCTACCTCATGAAGCCCTAAACCTCCAGATGCCTCACCCATGAAGAGAGGATCTTCAACTACAGGCTGTCCAGGGCAAGGCAGGTGGTGGAGAACGCCTTTGGCATCCTGGCCAACAGGTTCCAGGTACTTCTCACCACCATGCAGCATTGCCCAGAGCCCGTGAGGAGGATTGTGGAAGCTTGCTGCATCCTGCACAATCTCATGCGCACCCGCTACCCAGTCTTGCAGAACAGGCTCATGGACCTCCAACAAGGCAATGGGGACATGGAACCTCGGGAATGGAGGCAAGGGCAAAACCTGATAGACACTCAGGATGTGCAAGATCCCAACAGAGCCTCACGTGAAGGGAAGAATCAGTGCAACCTCCTGAAACACTGGTGCAACTCCCCAGCTGGAGTGGTGGAGTGGCAAGACAAGATGATAGATGATTAATGGATGCTTCCTTCAGCCTGTCTCATCACACTGATGAGATTGGGCCATGTATGTTGGGTGGGCCTACAATGAACAGGGTGTTTAATAAAGAGTTGTGTTTATGTTCAAATGTGTGGATGATTATTACAATATTATTGATAATAAAGGGCCATAGGTGTGGCACCTGGGAGGGTGGACCATACAGTCCCACTATGCTTGCACTGGAGGTTTATCTATCCCACAGCTATTACCCATCCCAAAGGTATCCCTGCTCATTCCACAGGTATCCCTGCCCATCCCACTGCTATCTTAACCCATGCCACAGATATCCTAACCCATCCCAAAGGTATCCCTGCCCATCTGACAGGTATCCCTGCCAATCCCACAGCTATTACCCATCCCAAAGGTATCCCTGCTCATTCCATAGGTATCCCTGCCCAACCCACTGCTATCTTAACCCATCCCACAGATATTCTAACCAATCCCAAAGGTATCCCTGCCCATCTGACAGGTATCCCTGCCCATCCCACAGCTATTACCCATCCCAAAGTTATCCCTGCCCACCCCACTGCTATCCTTCCCCATCCCACAAGCATGCAAAGGCTTAAATCATTTCTAAAAGTTTCCACCAAGACTTTATTTACTAAAAGAACTGAACCAAGTGTGTGAATCAAAGATAGACTTTATTAACAACAAGCTGTAAAAGAAAAATGACTCAAGTCAAGTGTCCAAATAAAGTCCACAGGTAGCCAGCCATCCAGTCTCTGGCATTCTTCTTGGTCACTCGGAGGTGTGCCCAGCCTTAGGGGTGAAGGGTCCAGGTGCTATGGAGGTGGCTGGTGCTGGAATGCTGGTCTGAAGCCCCACTGGGGTGCCTGGCCCCGAGAGGACAACAGGTGACTGTGTGTTGAGGAAGCTCTCGGACAGCTGGCTCAGCCCCGTGATGTTGAGAGCTCCTTCCTCCATGCCATGGGGTGTCAGCCCTAGTACCGATGACAGATGTACTGAGGTTGGGCTTGGCTGTGGGGTGGAGGAAGGAGCAGTGTAGTGGGGCTGTCTGGTCTGCAGCTGGGTAAAGACTGGCGTGGGTGGCATCGTTGGTGTCGGTGGCATCAGTGTCGTGGGTGGCATCGGTGGCATCAGTGGAACCGGTGGCAATGGTGTCGTCTGATGACTCTGTGCCTGGACTGGGTAGGGCTGCTGCCTGTGCTGCTGGACCTCCTGGTAGCCGTAGCCATGGTAGTTGAGGGCCTGTGGAAAACCTTGGAATGGGAGGGACATCACCTGGGGTGGAGGAGCAGACCTGGACTGAGTGGGAGCAGGTTCAGCTGGGCCTGGGAGGTTGTGAAGCAGCTCGGTGATCCGGTCCTTCACCACCTGGTACTGGGGTTCCGCCATGTCCGTGAGGGTTTGGTTCACATAGGTGAGGAAGGGCTTGCGGTTGGAGGATGAGAAGTCGGTGCGGACCAGCTGAGAGAGGAGATCTATGCTGCTCCAGATGGTGTCCCTGATCTCCAACAGGACAGTGTGGCTCTGTCCCTCCGGTCTGCCTCTGTGTTTTTCTGTGGAGGTGCAGCTGGGGGTGGATGCGGGTAGGGTTGTGATGGACGTGCTGTCTCCTTGCTCCCACTGTGTTAGGGGGTCCTACATGTGCTCTGCCATGGGGAGTGCAGCTGTCGGGGTGGTCTCCATCATGGGATGCTCCACAGATACCTGCCTGGACAAAGGAGCTGACTCTTGGCCAGAAGAGGACTGGCTCTCTGTGGGCTGCCTGAGAAGAGGGTTGTCAGAGGGGCTGCTCCTCGGTGGCGGATCTCACCCTCCAAGAAGCTGCACTTGGCCATCACGTAGGTCTCCCGGTCCGTCAGCTTGACCGTGGCGTGGCCAGATTTCTTGAGGTACAGCTTCCCGAACCAGGTTTGCATGTGCTTCCACCAGCCGAGGAGGACCTCCAAAGTGTAGCCCAGGCTCTCCGCCTTCTCTCTCCAAGCAGCCTGCTTCCTTTTGGTGTCTCGATATAATCTGTGTCCCTTCTGCCGTAGATACTCGTTCTCCCTCAGCCATTCGAGCACCTAATCCTTATGTTCCTCTTCGATGGAGTATTGCCTCCTCTCCTGTTCACGCGTATGCCTCTTCCTCCCTCTGGCAGGGCCATCTGGGCCCTCATCAGAGGGTCTTCGAGGTTCTAGTGGCTGCTCCACCACACCACCACCAGCAGCAGCAGCAAGAACAACAGTAGCAGCAAAAGCAGGACCAGCAGCACCAGCAGCAAAAGCAGCACCACCAGCAACAGCACCAGCTGCACCAGCAGCAACAGGAGCACCAGCAGCACCAGCAGGACCAGGATCAGCAGAAGCAGAGTAAGCACCAGCAGGACCAGGAGCACCAGCAGCACCAGCAGGACCAGGAGCACCAGGACCACCAGGACCACCAGCAGGACCAGCAGGACCAGCAGGACCAGCAGGACCAGCAGGACGAGGAGCAGCACCAGCAGAGTAAGCACCAGCAGAAGCACCAGCACCAGGAGCAGCGCCAGCAGAGTAAGCACCAGCAGAAACCCCAGCACCAGGAGCAGCCCCAGCAGAAGCCCCAGCACCAGAAGAGTCAGCCCAAGCAGCAGAAGCCCAAGCAGAAGCAGAGTCAGGGCCAGGGGGTGGGATGGTGGCCCTGTCCTTCTTACCAAGGCTGGCAGCAAATGGCACAGGCTTCTTCTTCTTCCCCATGGTTGTTGCCTGGCTGGAGCTGTGTCTGGCAGTTGGTCTTTCCTCTGAATGGTGACCTGCTTATGAGCTGCTTCCCTTTATATCCGTGAGGCTGACACAATGCATCCTCCGCACATGTGCAGTGAACGCTTTGCATCCGCTCGGCATCCGCTAGGCTTCCGCTCTGCATCCGCTTCATCCGCTCGGCATCCGCTCGGCATCTGTTCCTTCCGTTGCACGTCTGCTTTGCTGTGCTCTCCCAGAAGCCCCACGGATGTGCCATCTGCTTCCATCCACTTCTATCTGCTAGGCTTCCATGGAGCATCCGCTTAACATCCTGGCTACATCCTCCCCCCATCCATTCCTTTCTGTTGTTGTCCGCTCTGCTTATGCAAATTCGGGGCACTTTAGAGAGCGGATAAGAATGGATGGAAAATTTTCTCATTTGCTGTGTCCTTTTTACATACGTTTTGCATCCGTCAGCCTATGTGACAGGCCCTTTAACTACCAGTTTGGCCGAACCGATGTGAACCAGCAGCAGCCCACCTCTACTTGTGACTGAAAGAGGTACCAAATACAGGGAGTCCTCAACCTATGGCCACAATTGAGCTCCCCCATTTCTGTTGCTAAGTGAAACAGTGATTAGGTAAGTTTTGTGCTGTTTTGTGAGGTTTCCTGCCAGAGTTGTTAAGCGAATCACTGCAGTTATTAAGTCAGAAACACGGTTGTTAAATACATTTGACTTCCCCATCAACTTTGCTCATCAAAATGTCATTAAAGGGGACCACAGAACCCAGGACTCTCATAAATATTAATCCATTGGCAAGTGTCTGAATTTTAATAATGTAACTGACAGGAACCTGCAACAATCATAAGTGTGAAAAACGGTTGGAAGTCAATTTTTTCTATAATATCAGTCACTAAATAAACTGTTGTATATCAAGGATAACCTCAAAGTAGCTGTTACAGGAACAGAGATGACAGAAAAGCCCTCCTTAAAAAAAAATCACACTTTTAAGCAATCCTCCCCAAAGCTTTCAAGCAGTCCATTCAAACCAAAACACTCTTCTCCATGCTCTTGGGGAAAGCAATTGAGAAGTATGCTGTCCATTTCAGTCATTTTTTTCATGTGCGTTGAACGACCCAATTATTATTTGATTACACTATAAAAAAAAGCAAAAAGGAAGGGGAAAAAAAAGTTGGTGATTAGCAGGAAAAATATGTAGCGAATAGCATCCTGGATGCAGTCAGTCAGGCATGAGGATTAATAAGATTGAAAAAGTTAAGGCCCTGTCCCACTGCACTTACGTCTGCAAAGAGGATGTAAAATGTTAAAAAAACCTTGCCATCCGTTGGAAAACGCTATGCATCCATTGTGTACTCACTGCATACGTGTTTCATATACTCTATCTGTCGAACATCCGTCCACTGCGATTTCATCTGCGCAAGAAGTTTTGAGCTGAACAAAACTTTGTGAACGGATGAACTTTCCGCCGTGTACGATGTAAATCCGCAACATACAAGCAACAAATGTTCTATGTCTGTTTATCATCTGTTAAACATCCGCTGTATCCTCTCTGCATCCTCTGGGCATCCTCGCAACTCACATCCACTGCAGCTGAAAATGGAAAGAGGGAGGAAAGAAAGGGTACATGAAATGTCGATACATCGTTAGTCGCACTGAAATAGAAAGGATGCGTTTGCATCCAATATACATCCGTGCAGCATCCCCTTTCTTTCCTTTAGGCGTATGTGATGCATCCGCTTCATCTGCTATGTGTCTGCTTCGAAATTCTCCCCTGGAACCCCTTCGGAAGTGTTATCTGCTTCCATCCGCTTTAATCCGCTAGGCTTCCTATGAACATCCATTTAACATCCCCGCTACATACTACCCACGTCCGTTTTTTCTGTCCTATTCCATTCTGTTTATGCAAATTTTCACCACTTCTGGGAGTGGATGACAACCACCCCCGAAATTTTGCTCGTCTGCTGTGTCCTTTATGCATATGTTTTGCATCTGTTGGCCAGTGGGACCTCACCTTAATATTGAACAAGTAGATCAAGCCTGCATAGAGAATACAGCTGAAAATAATATAGAATATAAAATAACAGAGTTGGAAGGGAACTTGAAGGTTTTCTAGTCCAACCCCTTGCTTATCAGGAGATTCTATCAACTTCTTTAAGAAAACATTTTATTAAACAAAACAATTAAAAACATTGAACATGGTGAGGTTAGTTTGATGTGATTTTGGATCAATATTGTATATATATATATGATTTCCTATAAACAATTATATATATATATATATATATAAATAAATATAAATATAAATATAAATATAAATATAAATATAAA
>BLBF01000080.1:6805362-6824397 GCA_015471245.1 Laticauda colubrina
TCTATCTATCTATCTATCTATCTATCTATCTATCTATCTATCTATCTCTATCTGTCTATATACCTACCTACCTACCTACCTATCATCCATCTATCTTCCCTTCTGGAGCTGGAGAATGATGCATTCCATGACCTGGCGGAGGTATATAGCAAGTGGGTGGCATGTATTGCTTACCTTTGGTGAATAGAGAAGGCAACACATGGAGGTGAGGCATGGAGATTAGCTGGGCCACGTGGTGAAGGGAAGATATATAGGGTGGGGCAGAGTGGGCAGGATGGGGCAGGTTGGGCAGGGCCAGCCAGTGGTGTGATTGGTTTTATGAGAGTGTGCTTTGTGCAGTGCAGCACTCAAACACCACCCTCAGTGCCAGCACTGGTGAGATGAATTGTTTGCATGGCAATCCACTCTGCCATGCGAATCAGCTGAGCTAAAAAACAAGAGAATTTAAAGCAGGAAAGAGCAAGGGTGAGGGTGGGTGGGCAGGGCCAGCTAAAGGTGGCATTGCCGGTTCCCTAAACTACTCAAAATTTCCACTACGGTATGCACAAACTGGTCTGAACTGGATGAATACCATTTCTGCATCCATCCATTTGATTTGATACATCTCAACTCTGCTCATCTATTTTTTTTTTAATCCTCATTTCTCCATCACATGTTTCCAGCTGACCATGAAAGGGGGATACTGCTGTTTATCTGGGGGAAGAAAAAACAATTTTACCTATTATGAAACCACATAGGCATTTTCTTTTATGACTTAGAAGTTTGCACAATTAAGAAATGTGGTCCAAAATGTAGAGTCTTTATTGGATCCAATGTATCCTAGATTCAGAACAGGATGATGTAGGAAGATAAATATTGGACTCAAAGGACCAAGGATGACTCGTTACCTGTTATTTGAATTTCTTTATTGAGGTTTCTTTATTGTTGCTCACCTATAGATAGGAATCTTCCCAAACTAAACCACTTATCTGCAATAACTATTAGATATATTCTGTCAACTGCTAGGGGGAGTTTACCTTCACTCTTTTTCTAAATATCCAAAATTACAAGATGTCTCTTTGCTCCATTGGGAACAGACCTTGCCTCCCGCACTTCTGGACTACACTCCATTGCCATGTTACTGGCCCCACAGTTCTTGCACAAAGTTTTCACTGAATAAAGCTCTGAAATAGGACAACTTGAATAGGATAGGATATTGTAGGATAGAGTAGAGTAGAATAAAGTAGAGTAGAGTAGAGTAGATGAAATGGAAAGGAACATAACATAGCAGAAAAGAATATATGGGATGGGAGAGGAGAGCAGGGAAGGGAATGTAGAATGGAAGGAAAAAGAAGGGAAGGAAAAGGAAAAGAAGAGAGGACAGGAGAAGAGAGGAGAGGAGAGGGAAAATGGAATGGAATAGAGTAGAATAGAATAGATTAGAATAGAACAGAACAGAACAGAACAGAATAGAATGATAAAGTTGGAAGTGATCTTGGAGGTCTTCAATCCAACCTCCTGCACAAGAAAGAGACCCATTCAAGATGAATGGTTGTCCAATTTCTTCTTGAAAACCTCCAGTGATGGAGCACTCAGAACTTTGGGAGACAAAGCATTGCATAATCGATTATTCTGTCAGGTTGTTTTTGATTTAAAATAATGTTTCAGTGTTTGCAGAACATAGAATAACAGAGTTTGAAAGGAACTTGGAGGTCTTCTAATCCAACACCCTGCTCAAGCAGGAGACCCTATACCATTTCAGACAAGTGACTGTCTAGTCTCTTCTTAAAAGCCTCCCGTGTTGGAGCTCCCATAACATAAGCCGTTCTACTGGTTAATTGTTTTCACTGTTAAGGAAATTTCTCCTTAGAGCCCTCACATCTGGCAAAATCCTTGCTTGGAAATCAGTACTGATTTGCAACTAGATCTCCAATTATAATTTAGGATAAGTAAACATTGTTAATATTTCCATCATATTATTTCATGGAGTGGTTTGAGGAAATTCAGCAAAATATCAGAAGCAATTTCAGCACTCCTTCAGCTGTATGCTCCACTGAAGTTTCAAGTTCCCTTTTCTCATGAATGCTCCCCCTGCCTAAAATGAATGTTAAAGTCCATATTCCTCTTTCATTATCAAGTATCAAGTTGGAAAAAAGCCTGGAACATCCTACTTTCATTGTTATGTTGGCTTAATGTCTTGATGAGCTTCAAATCAGTAGAGAGCTACTAAACTGTAATGTAAATGAATGTGGTATTAGTGCCCACTGAATAAACTGTAAATGATTAGTCAAATTTTAGTACACACAGCTTAAAAAGTTTTAATTAAGATTTTTAATTAATAATTCAAAAATTAATCTACCAATAATTATAACTCTGATTATGCTATTTAATTGTGTTTAATGATTAGGGGCTGATTAATGATCAGACTAAGCCTTTTGCGAGGGTAGTGGCAATAGAGTCCATTCAGGGAAGTAAATCAGCCAATCATACCATATTGGAATAGAATGGAATAATTGGAAAGGACCTTGGAGGTCTTCTAGTGACGAGTCCAACCCCCTGCTTAGGCAGGAAACCCTACACCACTTCAGACAAATGGTTATCCAATCTCTTCTTAAAAACTTCCAGTGTTGGAGCACTGACAACTTCAAGTTGTTCCACTGATTCATTGTTTTCCTTAGTTCTAGATCTATTGTAGGTTAGTAAAATAACAAAGTAAAATAAAAGTACAGGTAGTCCACAATCAAGCCCAAACTTTTTGTTGCTAAGCAAGACTGTTGTTAAGTGAATTTTTCACTATTTTCTTGCTGCAATTGTTATGTGAATCACTCTGGCTGTTAAGTGAGTAATATGGTTGTTAAGTGAATCTGTCTTTCCCATAGAGGTCACGAAAGGGGATTGCATAACCCCAGGACATTGCAATTATCATAAAAATGAGTCAATTGCCAAGTGTCTGATTTTTGATCAAGTGACCATCCAAGCTTCTTGGATGAGAAGTGAAAAGTTTTAAGGGAAAACAAAAACAAAAAACAGAAAGTAGGATGATATAAGATCTTCTGCTTTGAGAAGGGGGGTGGATTTGAAGACCTCCTCTTCCAACCCTATGAGTTTATGTTCCATATTCTATATCAGGGATCTTCAAACTTGACAGTTTTAAGACTTGTGGACTTCAGTTCCCAGAATTCCTCCTACAGTCATGTGAGCTCAGTAATTCTAGGAGTTGAAGTCCACAAGTCTTAAACTTGCCAAGTTTGAAGACCCTTGTTCTATATTGTGCAGAAATTGGGTATGTCTAATTTAATGAAAAGAAGGACTAGGTATAACAAGATAGCAGTGTTCCAATGTTTGAGGTGCTGCCACAAAGAAGACGGGATCAACATATTCTTCAAAGCACCTGAATGAAGGAGAAGAAGCAATGGAAGGAATCTAATCAATGAGAGAAGCAACCTGGAACTGAAGAGAAATTTCCTAATAATCAGAACAATGAATCAGTGGAACAGTTTGTCTCCAGAAGTTGTGGGTGCTTCTGTCATGCCCCATCAAAGTCTGAATCTGTGGGGGAAGGTGAGCTGGAACAAGAACCACCAGAGATTGAGAAGATGGCTCTGTTGGCCTTGGAGGAAACTGAGAAAGGGCAGAGTCCATTCAGGTAAGACTTATCTGACTTAGTAAGGCCTTCAGACAGGGAGAGCTCAGGAGAAGAACAAGGACCACCCTTCCTGATATGAGAGTAAGGAAGGAAGAGAGACAGCAAGACCAACGCAGGCTGAGCTGGTTGTGAGAGAGGAGAGTGCCCTGTCCCCTTTCACAAGTCACACCTGGGGACTAAGATGTAAGGAGGTGTAATGGGAGGAACATTTGTTAGGAACAAGCATTGAATCTGTGGAGCCTCATGTGCATTTGCCAAAGCCTGGAGATTGCTGGACTCGGTCTTGTGGAGCTTGCCAGTTTGCCTGCTTCGCTGAACTTATTGCTCTGGATACTGTTTAGCTAACCTGGCTTATTGGACTGCTGGTCCTGGTTAATGTTTGGGCTAACCAGGTTTATTGGACTGCTGGCCCTGGTTGCTGTTTGGTTAACCTGGCTTACTGGACTACTTGCAGCCAAAGGCTTCTGAAGGTGCATGTAAGAGCCTTGCTCCAGGTCTTGTAGTGAATGTGTGGGTGTTTGGGGGCACATTTGGAGCAATAAAGGGAGCTGGACCTGTTCTCTGGTTGTGTTGTTTTCGTGCCCCGGGTCATCACAGCTTCATCACTGGAGGTTTTTAGGAAGTGACTGGACAGCCTGTTCTCCAGAATTTTACAGAATGGTACAGTCTCAACCTCCTCACAGCTTCAACCAGGAGTGGAATGCTACTGGTTCTGCCTGGTTCTATAAAACCGATAGCTCTGAAGAGCAGCAAACACTGAACCGGTTCTGTGTTTGCTGCTGTTTGGCCCACCTGCCCGCCCGGGCTCTTTCCCATCCTTTATTTCCTGCTTTTTCAACCTCAGCTGCTTTGCACAGCACAGCTGAAGTTGAAAAATCAGGAAAAAAGTGGCTTTTCAAATGCTGTGCACCTGCGTGCAGCATTTTTCAGCTGTCTGGGTGGCATAACTTAAGGTTTTTCTACACATACATCCCCGAACTGGTAGTAACACTAGTTGGATCCCATCCCTGGTTTCAACCTCAAACTGTCTACTGTGACCTCACCCAATTCCTCAGAGGTCCGTAAAGGGGGTATGTATAAGTATACCAACATGCCTATCATCCCTATTTTATTGTCCCCTTATTTACTTCTTTTGCTCATGTTTATGTTCATACCTATATTTGTTATTGTGTACATGTTTAACAAACAAACATTAAAAAAAAAAGAATTGTATAGAGTTGCCTACTTGAATAGGGGATCTAACTAGAAACAGAAATAATAGACTAGAATTCTTTATTGGCCAAGTCTGACTGGACACACAAAGAATTTGTCTTTGGTGCATATGCTTTCTAGTGAACATAAAGAAAAAAATAAAATACATTTGTCAAGAATCATAAGATACAACGCTTACTGATAATCATAGGTTATTAATAAGCAAGCAAATCATACTAGGAAATAAATAAAACAATATAAATTATAAAGATACAAGCAACACAGTTATAGTCATAAGTGGGAAGAGATAGGTAATAGGAAGGATGAGAAGAATAATAGTAATACAGTCTTACAGTCTTACAGTCTAAATAGTTGAGCAGTGTTGAGGTAATTATTTGCTTAGCAGAGTGATGGCATTCAGGAAAAAAACTGTCCTTATGTCCAGTTGTTCTGGAGTGCCCTATAGCGGTCGTTTTGAAGGTATAAGTTGAAACAATTTATGTCCAGGATGTGAGAAGTCTGTAGATATTTTCACAGCCCTCTTTTTGACTCATGCTGGACATGTCCTCAATAGAAGGCAGCAATTGTTTTTTCTGCAGTTTTAATTATCCGTTAAAGTATGTGTCTGTTTTGTTTGCTTGCAGAACCAGACAGTTGTAGAGTTATAGAAGACCTCCAAGGTCCCTTCCAACTCTGTTATTCTGTTATTCTGTTTTTATTAACATTATAATCATGATGCATCCTGCATGCAAATGTTAGTGTGTTAACAGGATTTATTGAGTCAAAATTTCCAAATTTCTTATGTAATGAAAGATTGAAAGAAAGTTCAAGATCATCTAAAAGACTTTTGAAGTTCCTAACTATAGGAACTAACCTTACAACAAAAATAAAGAATCTTTCATTTATTTCTCTCTCTTTTTTTTCATCATGAAGCTACATTTTTAAAGGGGAGTTTAAGATTTCTGCTAGGAGAAAATAAAAGAGCAGAAATAATTTTGATGAATGCCTAAGAAATGGGCCTTTGTAGTGAGTAACATTTCTTATTGAAAATCTTTCAGTTTTTTGAGTAGCTGAATGCATTAAAGACACCAAGCTGGTTCTTGAAACCATTTCAACTGTTTCTTCTGAAAGTACCACATTCACAGTGAAGGTCACAATGGAAAGTGCAATGAAGATGTCAACTTAGTATGTGGCAGCCTTGAAAAAGGCAAAATCCATGCTGGGGCCATCAGTAAATGGACTGAAAATAAAACCGCCAACACCATAATGTACTTAACTTAATCTATTGTACATCCACAACTGAAGTACTGGCTTACAGTTCCAATTGTCACAATGGAGAGGTGGAGGAGAAGGACATACTGGGCTGCCCAAAGTGGAGAAGAGCAACCCAAAAAGATTTTAAAAACCTTCCTTGTAGAAAAGATTATGACATTTGGACGCGTCTACTTAGAAATAAGGAAATGTTGGTGGAGACAGAACCAGGATTTGTAATATTATGAATGGCATGGAGGAAATTGGCAATGAAGCTGACTTGAAGGACACACAGTTGTCTCAATGTAGAAAACTGTATTAAAACATTCCAGCTAGAGATGCAAGCATAAACAAGGAACATTTTTTTCATATCTGGTAGATGTGTACAGAAACTAAGAAATACTGGATTAAAATAAAGAAATTCTTGAAGAAATTACAAAGCAAAATATTGAGATGAAACTATTTTTTTTAAAATTAGGCATAATAAATGGTAAAATAAGTAAGAAAACTCAGTATGTTATACTTCATAGAATAATGGGTGCTAGAATTGCACAAAATTGGAAACAGGACAACACTCCCATAGAGGGTATGGTGATAAAGGAAGTGTGTGAATGTTTGGAGATGGTTAGACTAATGATGGAACTGAAAGATCAGGGAGAAACAAAATATTACAGGATTTGGGACACATGGTATGAGTGGCTAGAGTATAAAGGTAAATACTATGTATAAGGATTATTCAAGAGCGACAGGAAACAGAATTGTAGTTGCTCAAAATTGGAAAAATGAAATTAATCCGGTGGAGAAGGATTAAGAAAATATTAGAATGTACAGAAATGAGTAGATTAACAATGGCAATTAGAGGACAAGAAGAAATGGAGTATTATATGATTTGGCATTTATTTTATAAATGGTTGGAAAATAAAATAAGAAATTAAACGATCTTGTTATAATGATATATAATGCTGAATAGGCTATAATATGAATGTAAACTTAGTAAGCAATGTATACAAATATTAATATGTGCACAAGATATATGTACCCAGTTGACATACTATATAATTAAAAGATGATTTTATTTTTTATTTTTATTATAAAAATAAAAAAAATGTTTTATTAAAAAAAAGTAAACATATATATATAGATATTTGTGAAAAGGCAATATATATATGTGAGAATGTTACCATTGGAATAGTATATAAAAGGAAAGAAAGTAAAATGTAAATATCAATATAAAATTATGAGAGATACTGATGCTGAAGTGCTGTAAAAGTTGGAAATGTGGTGTAAATGCTGGAAAATTATAAAAATCAATTAAAATAATAATAATAAAACATTCCAAAAGAATAGCTGGTCAAGGCTATGTTTGAACACATCTAATCAAAGAAAGCCCACCACCTTTCTTGGTTTAAATGTATATGGAAGTTCTCAGTCATCCACGTCATAGTTGTCCCAAAGGTGCTTTTTCAAGAGGCAACTCAACTTTCTGATTTTTCTTTGAAGACATTTTGCTTCTCATCCAAGAAGCTTCTTCAGCTCATTGTTCAGCTGAATTGAAGAAGCTTCTTGGATGAGTAGTGAAACATCTTCAAAGAAAAACCAGAAAGTCCAGTTGCCTCTTGAAAAAGCAACTTTGGGATATCTCTGTCATTGTTTTCATTGTCCAATTGTTGTTAATCCTAACACTCAATTTAGTGTTTTCTAACACTCAGTCAGAATTTGTTGTTGTTCAGTCACTGTTAAGGTCTTGGTATTTAAGAGCCGACGAGCAGTGAAGCTGATGCAATATAGGGCTGATGCAATTGAAGATGAAACAGCATTGGTACTGCCCCTTTAAGACTGGGAGTCGGTTTTATTCCTTTAAGAGGTGTTTACATAAAGGCAGCTATTAGAGGTCATGTGCTCTCTCTTTGTGTCCGATATTCATTGCAGAGTTCTCCATGTAGTTAAGAAGAAGAAAGATTGATTGTAAGATATTTTGCCTACCACATATATATCTGTATATAATTGTTTTATATATAAACCACTGTTAAATGTCAAAGTATCTGTCTACTCCTGTGTCAGCCTTCAAGATCTTCTACTATTGCTTTGCATCTTTCGGCTGTCATAAGAAATGGGGGGGGGGAGGGGAGGAAGGGATAGGTCTGGGAAGTGAGCTGGAGGTGTAACATTCTTCTGTTGTGTAAATGGGAGGGGGAAGCATACAATAGAGTTAGGTTTCTATTTCTCGCTTAGCTTTCTTTTCTCTGCGCAACTGCAACCCGTTATCAAAATATGCCAAAGTCAACGGACAGAGGCCTCATCATCACCTGAAGATGCCCACATGATCATATTCACAACTTCTAATTGGAAGTGTCATCTGAACTATTGAGGGTGGGAACATTTCCATCACTTTGTATATGTGAA
Source organism: Laticauda colubrina (assembly GCA_015471245.1). Taxonomy (NCBI): domain Eukaryota; kingdom Metazoa; phylum Chordata; class Lepidosauria; order Squamata; family Elapidae; genus Laticauda; species Laticauda colubrina. The sequence continues at coordinate 6,813,833 of BLBF01000080.1, forward strand.
TTGTGCACCTAATTTCTCAGATTCAGAATTCTTTGGTTGCTACCACTTCACTTTCAGTAAAAGATATCTTTTCTCTAAACTAAAGAGTCTAAGTATTTCTTTCCTGGATTTTGAATGGAGCTCCGCCTGACATTATTCTGAATCTCCCCAACAGCCCACCTGGACAGAATACCCAATTTTCTTCTGAGGGGGGCCTGGACATCATGTCATCTTCAAATAGTGACCAAGAGGATCCGGGAGCCATTGGAGGGCAAGATTCTGTGCTGGTGCAGGAGGCCCAATCGCTAGCAGAGCTCAGTCTGGAAGAGGATCCAGCTGTGAAACCCAGATGGTCAGTGGGGGTTGGTTGGAAAGATCCGGAGAAGGACAACCCCCCCCCGAGTCACAACTAGCCCCCAGTGTGGAAAAGAGGAGCCTTGGCAAGAGAAGGAAAAGAGGGAACTCTTACTGGATCAAGCCAGGAGACTCCTGAATGAAGCCTTTGAACAACCCCAAGCTGCACAAAGGTATGAAGGGGGACGGGAAGTAGCCCCAGCCAGAAGAAGCAGAGCAGCTCCCTCTCCCATAAATCAATCCAATTCAGCAGCAGCCCCGGGGATTTCAGTGGGAGGTGTGAGTTCTAGAAGGCGTAGAGCTCCTAGGCTGCCTCCATTAGAAGTAAAATACGGGGGGGATCCCAAAACCTTGGAATTTTTCCTAGCTCAAGTTTGGAGACATATGGAAGAATACGGGGAGGACTTTCCCTCAGAAGCAGCCAAAGTGAGGTGTGTTACCAGGGCTCTGGAGGGAATAGCGGCAGTGGATGGTGACCTTGCATAATGATAATGCTCCTCAGTTGCTGAACTACAACCTGTTCATGGCTGCACTGAGGGCTAGGTTTGAGGACCCACTGGCAGAGCGCAAGGCCCGAATTAGGATGAAAACCATAAAACAGGAGTGGAGGTCTGTGGCTGATTACACCCAAGAATTTAGACAGTTAACTGGCCATTTCCAAGGCTGGCCCCAAGAAGCCCTGATAGAACTGTTTAAAGATGATTTAAATGAAGATATGTACCAGAGATGCATTGCTAGAAGAGACCTCAATGACTTGCAGATGTGGTACTTGCTGGCAGAAGAAGTGGAGATTGATTTAACCCGAAGCAAACGGCGGGGAGATTATGGGTGGAGCAAGTTTTCCCCCCAATGTCCTCAAGAGGCTCCTAAATCTCAGAAGGGAGAAGTGGCGGAAAGACCCAACCCCTCAGCCTGCTTTCGATGTGGGAAGGAAGGTCACCGGGCTGTGAACTGCAGAGTCAAGCTGGAGCCAAAGGGGGCACCAAAGGAAGGAAAGAAACCTGAAAAATCCCCAGCGAAGCCTCGCGAAACAGCACTAAAGACGAGAGAGACAGCAGAGGTCGCCCGTCCCGCAGCAGAAGAATCAGAAGCCCCAGTGACCCCTGAGGAGGAGGTTTCTGACTCGGAAGATGACTTCCTGGTAAGTCCAAGTATGGGCCCTATGACCATTCCGGTGAAATTGAGAGTACCCAATTCAGGGGTCGAAGGGGAAATGCTAGCCCTGTTAGATTCTGGGTGCACCAGGTGTATAATAAACACGGAAGTAGTGAAGAAAATGGGCCTAAAGTTAAAACCTTTGAAGATGCCCATTTCCTTTTGCCAATTAGATGGATCAGTGGCTGGAGGTTGCCCCGCCCATTTTGTCATGGAACCTATAGAAATGGTCATGGGAGAGCATGATGAGACCCTGCGTTTTATTGTGGTTCCTGGGATGGAGCAACCATTAATACTGGGACTGCCCTGGCTCCGGAAATGGAACCCCCAGGTTAACTGGAGGAAGGGGTTGTTGCGCATACGCACAAAGCAGCTACCGAGAGGAGGGGCCCGATCCCAGCCGAAGCCTGAGGACCTAATTGAAATAGCTTCCACAGGTACAGAGCCCGTGAAAGGGGAGGAGAAAATTCCCAATGAGTATTGGGATTTAAAAGAAGTGTTCAGTGAGAAGGCCTCGGATGAGCTTCCGCCTCACCGGCCAACAGACTGTGCTATTGAGATCTTGCCTGGGGTGAAGCTCCCAAAACCAAAGTTGTACTCAATGACCCCATGGGAATTTGAAGAGCTAAGATTGTTTATAGATAAAAATCTGGAACGTGGTTTCATTTAACCTGCTAGACCCCGGGTAGCGACCCCAGTGTTGTTCCGGGAAAAGAAAGATGGTTCCAAGCTCTTGGTGGTGGATTACAGAAATTTGAATGCTATTTCTGTGGAAAACGTGTACCCCCTTCCTTTGATGAAGGACATGTTGGCCCATTTAGCGAAGGGAAAGATTTCCACGAAGTTGGATTTGAGAGAAGCATACTACCGAATTCGAATTAAGGAAGCGGATGAGTGGAAGACCGCTTTTGACTGCCCGATGGGTTGCTTCCAATTCAATGTTCTTCCTTTTGGTTTACAAGGGGCCCCAGCTGCATTCATGCAAATGATCAACCAAGTTTTACATGAACATTTATACAGGGGGGTTCTGGCTTATCTTGATGATATCCTTATCTACACGGAAACTCTGGATGAACATGTGAAACTAGTGCGGTCGGTTCTACAGAAACTGTGTGCCGCTAAGTTGTATGCTAAATTGTCAAAGTGTGAATTCCACCAAGATAAAATTGACTATTTGGGATATCGCATTTCATCTGAAGGCATAGAGATGGATCCAGAGAAGGTGCGTGCCGTTTCTGGAATGGGCTCCACCACGTACCAGAAAACAACTTCAAAGCTTTTTGGGATTTGCAAATTTTTACCCGCAATTCATCCTGACATTTGCTAAGATAGCAATACCCATTACAAATCTCTTAAAAACAAAAGGGGAGGTGAAGCCAAGGCCAGGAAAGCCGCTGGAGTGGTCCATGGAGTGCCAAGCCGCTTTTGAAAAGCTAAAACGACTGTTTGCTGCAGAACCAGTGCTGAAGCACCCAGATATGGACACTCCTTTCGTGATTCAAGCCGATGCAAGTGATGTGGCTATTGGAGCGGTGTTACTTCAAATCAACGAGAAAGGGACCTTACAGCCTTGTGCGTATACCTCCCGTAAGCTGTCTGAAACAGAGAGAAGATGGGCCGTCTGGGAGAAAGAAGCTTTTGCAGTTCGTTGGGCCTTATTGACCTGGAGACATTTCCTGGAAGGAGCAAAACACCCATTTGAGGTATAGACTGATCATAAGAATTTGGAAGCCTTAAAAACGCCCCAGAAACTGTCCCCTAAACAAGTTCGCTGGGCCCAGTACTTCAAGCGATTCAATTTCTCATTGAAGTACATTCCAGGAGGGAAGAAATTTATGGCGGATGCTCTCTCTAGACCACCCCAATATAATAGTATGTGCCAGGAGGTGATAAGCCCAATTGTCTCAGCCAAACATCTAGCTGCCCCAATGATCACCAGAGCCCAAAAGAAGAACCAAGTAGTGGTTTTATCTAATGACCTAACCGAACAATTAAAATAAGTTTAAAACTGGATGAATGGTTCCTGGCTCATTCAAGTGACTATACAGTTAGAGATGGTTTGGCTTGGGTGGGGGCCAAGTTGTATGTGCCACAGGTGCTGAGGGGCCAAATACTACAACAGGCTCATGATTCTAAAGCAGCTCGCCACTTCGGATTTGTGAAGACCTTACATCTGGTTAAGCGGCAATTCTGGTGGCCTACTTTAAAGAAGGACATTGAAGCTTATGTAGCAAGCTGTCCAATTTGTGCTTCGTCAAAGAGATCTCCTTGTAAGCCAGTAGGATTGTTACAAAATGTAGCTAGACCAATGGCTCCCTGGAAGGAAATCTCTATGGATTTTATAGTAGAATTACCCGAAAGTGGTGGAAACATGGTCAACTGGGTAGTGACTGATTTGTTTTCCAAACAAGTACATTACATACCTTGTTCCAAGATTCCCTCTGCTAAGACGCTGGCTAAAATGTTTATTTCACATATCTATAGGTTACATGGCATTCTGGAACGCATAATCTCTGACAGAGGGGTCCAGTTTACCTCAAATTTTTGGAAAGAGTTCCTGAAGTTAATAGGCTCTGCCCAGGGGTTAAGCTCCGCCCACCACCCCCAAACTAATGGGGCCTGTGAGAGGACTAACGCAGTGTTAGAACAATATCTTAGATGTTACATAAATTATCAACAAGATAACTGGTCCGAATTATTACCATTTGCCGAAGTGGCATATAACAACTCTGTGCACAGTAGTACTGGATTTACTCCATTTGAAGTGGCTTCGGGACAAGATTTCATTCCCATAACTGAACTTCCTCGTGAAAAACCTAACATCCATTCGTTGGATGAATGGATAACTCAACTCCAACTTACCTGGTCAGTGACACGCAAAGCATTAGATGAGGCCCATCAAGTTCATAAGAAATTTGCAGACAAGAAAAGATCCCCACAGAAAGAATATAAAGTGGGCGACAAGGTTTTCCTGTCCACCAGATACCTGCAGACCACTCAAAAGTCAAAGAAGCTTGGTCCTAAGTATGTTGGTCCTTTCACAATTGAACGGATTATAAATCCTGTAACAGTCCAGCTGAACTTACCCAAAACTCTTCGACGAATTCATCCGGTTTTCCATGTTAGTTTGCTAAAACCTCAACGTACTTCTGATCTAAGACCCATCCAGGCTGACTCTCCCATACCAATACTGATTGAAGGTGAACAACATTTTGAAGTTAAAAAAATTCTGGACTCTCGCAAATGGAGGGGTTGTCTCCAGTATCTTGTAGCCTGGAAACATTTCCCTTCTTCGCAAGCCGAATGGGTTAACAAAACCGATGTTAAAGCCCCTAAATTGGTCAAAGCATTTCGTTCCAAGTATCATGATAAGCCTTAGGAGTGTATTGTTTTGTAATTGTTTAATGATTAATAATTGTCCTTATATTTTCTCCTCTCTCTCCTCTTGGACTGATGGTTTTCCTTTTTCTAGGAGGGCCTAATGTCAGCCTTCAAGATCTTCTACTATTGCTTTGCATCTTTTGGCTGTCATAAGAAACGGGGGGGGGAGGGGAGGAAGGGATAGGTCTGGGAAGTGACCTGGAGGTGTTACATTCTTCTGTTGTGTAAATGGGGGGGGGGGGAAGCATACAATAGAGTTAGGTTTCTATTTCTCGCTTAGCTTTCTTCTCTCTGCGCAACTGCAACCCGTTATCAAAATATGCCAAGGTCAACGGACAGAGGCCTCATCATCACCTGAAGATGCCCACATGATCATATTCACAACTTCTAATTGGAAGTGTCATCTGAACTATTGGGGGTGGGAACATTTCCATCACTTTGTATATGTGAATTGCGCGCCTAATTTCTCAGATTCAGAATTCTTTGGTTGTTACCACTTCACTTTCAGTAAAAGATATCTTTTCTCTAAACTAAAGAGTCTAAGTATTTCTTTCCTGGATTTTGAATGGAGCTCCGCCTGACATCCTGTTTTGCTCCTGGGTTGTCTCATAATGGTAGTCATGCTGCAAATGCTCTGAAAGGCATAAAGTCAAGTCTGACTCTTCTCAACCCCATGGACTATGGCACATCAGGCTCCTTCCCCTGCCCGCCCCTGTCTCCTCAAATTCATGTTCACTGCATCAGTGACACTATCTAACCATCTTATCCTCTGCTGTCCCTTTCTCCTTTTGCCTTGAATAGGACTGACTTTTTTGAAGCAATGGATAACAACTGAACAAACTGTTATTCTGATTAATTGTTCTTGGTGTCAGGAAATTTCTCCTCCATTCTAGGTTGTATCTATCTTTAACAAGCTTCTACCCATTGCTTCTTGTCCTGCCTTCTGGTATTTTGTAGAATAAGTCTATCCCCTCTTCTCTGTGACATCCACTCAAGTATTGGAAGACAATTATCATATCCCTCCTAATCCTGTCTTTGATATGTTACCTAGCTCTCTTTTACTCTCACCTTATCTTTGGATAACCAAGCAAGTTCACTCATTCTCCAAATACAGGGCATTGGAAGGTGCAGGGTGATCATAAGAATAGCAATTAACATTAATCAGAGTTTTGCATTATCCCAGTCAGAAATTTTCTAGGATACTGTAGAATAGCATAAAGCCGAATCATGGAAAAATCATCTGCAATATGGATTCATATACACTTCAGTCTGGCCATTTTGAGGTGTATCTGCATTGTCCTTAGTTTAGAGAACTGGTTTAAAACTGGAGTGAGTTTTCCTTCATGCATGTGATCCACAACAGAGCTCTTGATGGCATGATGTAGTGGAATGTAGCCTGGATTCCCAGAAGGGAGGGGATGCATTACAGCGGGCAAAAAGGCAATGAAGCTTGGATTGTCTGATAGGCAGGAAGATGGTTAAAACAGCTCCTACCTAGCAATTCTTGGAGTCTATCTATAGTTATGTGAATAATTGCTTTAGTTTGGCAAGATTCTGTCCATGGAAGAACAATTTAAAATAAAACTACTCAAAAGTTATTCCATGTATTTTTCTTGGTTTCTGGGGAAGTTTCTAACACATTCATGTAAATACATCTGGAACATTCTCCTTTTATACTTAAGAATTAAGGATCAAAACTCCCATTTAAAACTTTAAAATGTGTATATGGTGTGCATTCAGAAGCATCCATGTCTTATTTTCTGGGCTCCATATCTTTCTGTTTTTGCGACATTATGGCCACTAAATTCTCAAAGACAATATTATTGCAAATCACCTCAAATGTGCTCCAGGCGGAAGAACAATTTCCTAAGCAAAGTGCTTAGGTCTTTGAGGACAAGTTTAATTACTCTAATCTATACAGGCTGGAAAACACTGTGCTTAACAGAGTAATCTTTGGAAGAGCATGGAATTTTAAGCAGTATAGACTCACCCCACTTTGGAAGAATCTCTCCTTGCACCACAGAGAGACAATAAAAATATATTTAAAAATTGGAGAACATAAGTAGCATCAGAAGGAAACTTCAGATGTTCATAAATCCATTCCCTCAAAAATCTTATGTAACCACATTGAGAGTTTTATGTTGAGCGTGGAATAAACTGTTTACAAGAGATGATAGGCCTCGATGGAATCCCATGTTTCTTTTATGCACTTTAATTGAAGTGTGTTTGCATAGCAATGGCAGGCACGGTGCACTCTGATTTTGTGGGCTATAAAGCCATGCGCATCACTTGCCCTCTGGGTCCACAGATGAACACCGTAATAGCACCACAGTGTGATTCACAAAGCTGCTGGAAGGGCTGTTGATTTGATATCCATTCACTCTATATTTCCAGCCATTAACAGTTTTTATGGGTTTTTTTCCTCCAGAAGGTAAATGATTAACCTTGTGACCTGGCCAAGGTCCAGTTGGAATAATTATATCTTATCTCCTTAACAACCTCCAGCTGTCTTTCAAAAAAAAAAAAGATGCATAAACACTTTTTGTACTATTTTTCAGCAGATTTCTACTGATGAGAGTCATCACTATTCTTTCAGAAGTTCATTCTGGTTTTCTTCTGTTCATCAATTATATTCCCTTTTTTATTTTTATATTATTGTATAGCTCGGGGTGTGTGTGTCAAACTCAATTTTATTGAGGATTGTGGTTGACCTTGGGGGGCTGGCCAAGCATGGGTGACTGGCTGGATGTGGCCAACTGGGTGGGTGTGGCCAGCTTTACCCCACTCATGGGTCATGGCTAACTGGGTAGGCGTGTCCAGCTTGACGCCACTCCCCTATCTGCTAGTATGTTTCCTCTTTGCACTGAGCAGACCACACTGGTCAAAACCGCACTGGCCCAATCTTTTCTCGTTGCACTGAGTAGACTGGGCCGAAACTATGCTGGCCTGATGTTTCCTCTTCACACTGGGTCGACCGAGTGAAGCAACATGGGCTAGCCCCTTATATTTTCCAGGACAGCCCCATGAATCAGATATGACCTTATTGCAGGCTGTATCCAGCCTGCGGGCCTTGAGTTTAACACCCCTGCTTTAGCTAGTTAGTTTAATTTATTGGTTAGTCAAATACAATGGTCTATTTGTGTTGTGTTACACAACATGTAATCAATCTATGGGATATAGTAAGAGAAGGAGTGGCAGAACCTGAGGGCAGAGTTAAAAGAGGGATCAGTCTAGGATCCCTACATAGCCACAAAGTGAACTAAATCCAACCTCCCTTGAATTACATCGTTGTTGCAAAGTTATGTCTGGCTCTTCATGACCCCATGGACCATAGCATGCCATCCCCAGCCCCTCCCCCATCCTCTACTATCTCCCAAAGTTTGCCCAAATTCATATTCATTATGTCAATGGCACCATTTAACTATTTCATCCTCTGATGTCCCCTTCTCCTTTTGCCATCAATCTTTCACAATATCAGGATCTTTTCCAAGGAGTCCTCTCTTCTCATTTGATAGCCAAAATATTCAAGTGAATTCCTTGAGTCCTATCTAATTCCAAGCAGGTGCTGTTAGTTGAGAAGATTTATGTGTATAGAGATTAGTAGCAACAAATTGTTTGCATTGGATTTCACATGTTGACCTGGTTTTTCATGCCTGACATTAATATCCTGAACTCACAGTTAGCACCTGCTTAGATCTGGGTCAACAGAATTCAAGAAATATTGGAGGTTGTTTGCTTGTGACTATGTAAGGATTCTAGACTAATCCCTCTTTTCACTCCACCCCCAGATTCTGCCACTCCTTCACCTATAGATATGCTGCCACAAGATGTCAGGATATGATAGGTGAATGAGCTTCAAAAGTGATCTGGACAATTTCCTAGAAGTCACGTCTGTCAATGGATATGACCTTTAAGGACTGGGTGCTATTAGGGAAAGGCCACTTCTCCATCCTGGATGTACAATCAAATCAATGGAAAAAGAAGGATGTCAAACTGGGCAGAGCAGGGAGAGGTAGAACAAGGGAGAGGGGATTCAGACCAAGGCCCATCCCCTCTCTAGGGCACACAGGGAAGAACGGAGAAGCGAACAATGTGGGTTTCATGGCTTACAAGGGAGGAAAGGGCCCTGATTCCCTTCACAAGGCACAGCTGGGGAGGGAGTTTAAAGGAGAGGCAGTTTGGGAGGGGCGTTTGTCAGAAACAAATGTTAAGTTTATCTCATACTGGCTGTTGTTATGTGAATTCCTGGCATCCTCCCAACTGGTTTGATTTAACTGCCATGTAACTTCATTTCTGGAACTCCTTATCTTGCCCTGCCAGATTTATTACCTTATTTTGTCTTGCTGAATTCATAGTTTAAAGTTTTCTGTTTATAATGTTTTGGATTGAAATATCTGTAGTCAAAGGCCCTTGCAGGTTCCTGGGAGAGTTTTTCTCCAGACCTTAAGGTAACCAGGACATTGGGGGCAAAGTTAGAGCAAATAAAGGGAGCCCTACTTATTATTCTGGCTGTGTTGCCTTTGTGCCATGCCCTGGGTCATCCCAGTCATTAAGACCACTTGGAGGTTTATCTGTGCCCTCAGAGTGCATAATGCAAAGGGGTGTAGAGCCTTTCTTGGAAATGCTGAAAGGAGCATGTTGTGAATAGGAGATAGGTGGTCTACCAGCTCCAAATGGTAATGTACAGCACCTTTCTGCAGTACTTTAAAGCAACTGTGTCTTTTGTCGGGTTTATGTGGCTGCTGCAAAGACTTGAAAGTGTTACAGACCAAACGTTCTGGAACAGCTCCCTTGTGCACAGTATACATATGTATATATGCTTATGTGTGTGAATGCATGCAGTCCAAAACTTCAAAGTTATGCTTCCTTCTCCAAAATGCCTTGAGCAAAATTATTATTTGGTGTTTCATTGCACAGCACCATGGGTCCCGGTTTGAAAAGAAACAAAAGCTTTAATGAATAGCTTATTAATACATAAGACAGATTTCTGAAAAGTTAAAAATAAGGCTCATTTGAGGGCTTCTCCGGGTTTTTTTTCCCAGATCTTTATAACTTTCAGCTTGGTAGTCCACAAAACTTCACTGGATCACTGCAGCCTTGTGAAAGAATGATGAGGAAATGTGCTGTAGGACTCTGTAATTTCAGATACAGATATTCAACTGATACAGATGTTGGAATCTGGGACTTTGCAGATGTTGCTGAACCATGGTAACCCTCACTATTAAGGAGAGATGTTGAAGTTTCGGAAGTAGGACTTCAATAACATCTGAGAGGTTTTCATGTTCACTACCTTTCATTTCTCTATCTGTCTTTCAAGGGAGTGCTTTCTGATAACTCCAGGACCAGAGTAGTGAGAAGCTCTAAGATTGAAATCAGAAAGTTCAGTTTCAAAATGCTGGTTTTGAAAAGGGATAAGTTCTTACTGTCATCCTTTGGGTTAAGGGTGGAGGAAATTCACTTTTAATGAAATGTACGCCATCTGTTCTTTGTAAATCCACAAGAAAGAAGGGTGTGCTTGAGTACCAGCCTTATTCTCTTCAGTCTTGTAGAACAGTTTGTATTTCCAAAAATGGCATTTGACCAATGTCTGTGGTCACCAAAAAGGAAGGGAGGGAGGGAGAAAGGAAGGAAAGCTGGAGAAAGGAGAGGGGAAGGAAGGAAGGAAGGAAGGAAGGAAGGAAGGAAGGAAGGAAGGA
>BLBF01000080.1:6824407-6851955 GCA_015471245.1 Laticauda colubrina
GGAAGGAAGGAAGGAAGGAAGGAAGGAAGGAAGGAAGGAAGGAAGGAAGAAGGAAGGGCAGGAAGAGGGAGGGAGAAAAAAGAAGGGAGGGAGGGAGAGAGGGAGGGAAAAAGAGAGGAAGAAGGAAGGAAGGGAGGGAGGTATAGAGGGAAGGAAGGAAGAAAGAAAAGGAAGTAGGGAAGAGGAAAATTCCCATCTACATATGTTTAGGACATTTTGCTAATATATCTCCATTCAATAAGTACAAATAAAGAAACAAATTGTAGGGGTCATGACACTACAGTATTTGAAAAAGTATGTGTAGAAAGATTTATCTTATACAAAAACATTTAAGCCACCCATCCCCTTTCTCCAAAATGGTATAGGGCAGGAGTGTTTTTTTTAAAACAAACAAACAAAAACCCAGAAAACTCAGGATCACCTCTACTATGGTTGAAACTCTGATGCCAGTCATTCATCCACTTCTGGTGCACCATTATTTAAGGATTTTAAAGCAGCTGCCATGAGTCAGGGGTTGGTGTCTTGGGAATGGTAGCTTCTTTGCTGTCTACATGAGTGACCACAGGCTAATTGTTTCAATTAACCTCTGGATTTCTAAATAATACAGCTTGTGAATTAGGCTAGCTTTTCTTTCACCAAAGATATTGTCCTTTGGTGCAGGAAGAGTGTGGCAGAACATAGGTATTGAATGAATCACCTCAGTTGCAGGATAAAGGAGGGCTGTGAGAAGTCAGTCTTCAGGACAAGTTTATAAATCTTCAGGATGAGGCCAGGGGTGGGCTTCAAAAATTTTAGCAAAGGGTTGTCTGCCCAGTTGCTGGGTGGGTGTGACCATGGTGGGCGTGGCCTAGTCAGGCTCCTCCAGAGGCTTTCCTCGAGCCTATGGGAGGGGGAAAACAACCTCCCTGGGCTCTGGAGACTTTCGGGAACCCAGAAACAGACCCATTTCTGGTCTTCCTGAACTTAAGGGAGAGTCATTTTTTTCCTTCCCTGAACCTCCGTGCACACCCTACACTTATCTGCATCCAAAACAGGCTGAATGGGGACTCCTGGGAGGGATGGGTGGTGTGGAACCAGCCAGGAGTAGAATTTGGGAGCTTTTCCAAACTGCACAGAATCTTACCTAGGGGCTCTCCTGAACCCCCGCAAACCCACAGCAGCCCACCCCTGGATGAGGCATGGTCCTCATCCAGATGGGCTTGTCTAAAGCCCATGTCACACTGCACCAATGGATGCAAAGAGGATGTAAAATGGACAAAAAAGCTTGCCATCCATTGGTTAACGTGATGTACTCACTGCCTCTGTTTTGCTTCCTCTCTATCCATCCAGCATCCGTTTATTGACGTTTAATCCGCTCAGAAAGTTTTGAGCTGCACAAAACTTCTGCGCGGAAAATGTATCCAATTTGTCCATTCTGCATCCGCTACGCATCCACTACGCATCCATTCTGCATCCGTTACGCATCCGCTATATCCGCTAGGCATCCGTTACGCATCCGTGCAACTTGCATCCACTCGGACGCAGGGAGGAAGCAGAACGGACACAGAACGGATGCAGAACGGATGCAGAATGGATGCAGCATGGAAACAAAGCATTTAAAACAGAAAAAACGTACGCAGAGGGGAACTATCTCGGATATTAAGGATGTCTACAGGTTGCCTAGAGGATGCCTAGAGGATGCAAAGGGACACCTATACTGCCTATAAAAAGGGGGAGCAACACATCTGGATCTCACTTTCAGAACAGCAGCCCTGCGGTGCGGACTTTTGCAGCCTTCATCTGCCTCTTGCTCTTCCACAGCATCCATTCATGTCCACCGTGGATCGTAACACAGTCCTTTTGGCAGCCACCATCCTTCTGCAACAGTGCGAAGCCATCTACAGGCTCTGTGAACTCTATCATGGGAAGAAAAAGAGGCGGCCAAGAAGCCTTTGGGTACGAAGATTGTTCACCAGAAGAGCAGAGGACGGACTGTACAACAAGCTGATGGTGGAGCTCAGGAACAAAGACACTCGGGCATTCCAGAACTTCATGAGGATGCCTCCAGCCATGTTTGATGAAGTTGTGCAGCGGCTGACACCCAGGTTGACCAAGGCAAACACTAACTTCTGGCCCATCCTGGAGCCTGGGCTCAAGGTGGCACTCACTCTGCGCCACCTGGCCTCAGGGACCACCTATAGCAGCATGCAGTACGGATGGAGGGTGCCACACAACACCATCAGCATTGTGGTCAGAGAAGTGGTGCAGGCCATCATCGAAGAATACAAGGAGGAGCTCCTCCAGTACCCCTCCACTGAAGAAGGATGGAAGAAAGTTGCAGAGCAGTGGTATCAGAAGTGGAACTTCCCCCACACCGTTGGAGCAATAGATGGGAAGCACGTGGCCTGCAAAGCTCCAGCCAAGTCGGGGTCCACTTATTTCAATTACAAGGGCTTCTTCAGCATCATCCTCTTTGCCATGGTTGATGCTGACTACAAGTTCATGTACATCGATGCTTCAGGCAACGGCTCATCTTCAGATGCCCAGGTATACAACGCCAGTCACCTCAAGGAGGAGCTGGAATGCAACCTCATCGTGGGCTTCCCAGATCCAGAACCACTGCTCAACGACACACAAGATGTGCCCTACTTCATCGTGGGGGATGACGCCTTCTCCTTCACAACCTACCTCATGAAGCCCTACACTTCCAGACTCCTAACCCGTGAAGAGAGGATCTTCAACTACAGGCTGTCCAGGGCAAGGCAGGTGGTGGAGAACGCCTTTGGCATCCTGGCCAACAGGTTCCAGGTACTTCTCACCACCATGCAGCATTGCCCAGAGACCGTGAGGAGGATCATGGAAGCTTGATGCATCCTGCAAATCTCATGCACACCCACTACCCAGTATTGCAGAACAGGCTCGTGGACCTCCAACAAGGCAAAGGGGACATGGAGCCTGGGTAATGGAGGCAAGGGCGAAACCTGATAGACACTCAGGATGTGCAAGGCCCCAACAGAGCCTCACGTGAAGGGAAGAAGCAGCGCAACCTCCTGAAACACTGGTGCAACTCCCCAGCTGGAGCAGTGGAGTGGCAAGACAGGATGATAGATGATTAATGGATGCTTCCTTCAGCCTGTCTCATCACATGGATGAGATTGGGCCATGTATGTTGGGTGGGCCTACAATGAACAGGGCATTTAATAAAGAGTTGTGTTTATGTTGACATGTGTGGCTCATTGATTACATTATTATTGATAATAAAGGGCCATAGGTGTGGCACCTGGGAGGGTGGACCATACAGTCCCACTATGCTTGCACGGGAGGTTTATCTATCCCACAGCTATTACCCATCCCAAAGGTATCCCTGCCCAACCCACTGCTATCTTAACCCATCCCACAAGCATGCAAAGGCTTAAACCATTTCTAAAAGTTTCCACCAAGACTTTATTAAAAAAAAAGAAACGAAGCAAGTGTATGAATCAAATATAGACTTTATTAACAAGAAGCTATAAAATAAAAATGAGTCTCTGGCACTCCTCTTGGTTGCTCAGTCTCAGGGGTGAAGGATGCAGGTGCTGTGGAGGTGGCTAGTGCTGGAGTGCTTGTCATCAGCTCCTCCAAAAGCAGAAGCAGCAGAAGCCCCAGCCCCAGAAGAGCAAGCCCATGCTGCAGAAGCCCCAGCAGAACCAGAGTGAGGGCGAGGGGGTAGGATGGTATCCCTGTCCTCCTTGCAAGGGCTGGCAGCAGATGGCTGAGGCTTGCTGTGCTTCAGCATGGTTGTGGGGTTGCTGGCTGGCAGGGAGGCTGGCAGGAACCAAGGCTGGCAGGAAGGCTGGCAGGGAGGCAGGCACCAAGGCTGGCAGGCAGACAGGCAGGCACCAAGGCTGGAAGGAAGGCTGGCAGGCATGCAGGCACCAAGGCTGGCAGGCAGACTGGCTGGCAGCAAGGCTGGCAGGCAGACTGGCTGGCAGCAAGGCTGGCAGGCAGGCAGACAGCAAGGCTGGCAGCAAGGCTGGCAGCAAGGCTGGCAGGCAGACAGACAGCAAGGCTGGCAGGGAGGATGGCAGGGAGGCTGACAGCAAGGCTGGCAGCAAGGCTTGCAGGCAGACATGCAAGCCGGACAGGCAAGGCAGTCGATGTGTCTGGAAGCTGGTCTTTCCTCTGAATGGCGATCTGCTTCCGAGCTGCTTCCATTATATCCGCGGGGCTGATGCAATGCATCCTCCCCACATGCGCAATTAACGCTCGGCATCAATTAGGCTTCCACTGTGCATCTGCTAGGCTTCTGCTGTGCATCCGCTGTATCCGTTCTGCGTCCGCTTTGCTGCGCCCCCCCGGAAGCCTAGCGGATGTGCCATCCACTCCCATCCGATTCCATCCACTGGGCTTCCGTTCCGTATTCGCTTTCCATCCGCCCTGCATCCTCCCTGCGTCCATGTTATCCGCTCCAGTTATGCAAATTTTTGCCCTTCTGAGAGCGGATAACAATGGATGGAACATTTTTCTCGTCCGTTGTGTCTGTTTTGCATCCGTTGGGCAGTGTGACAGGGCCTTAAGCAAGAACATGATATGCAGTTCGTCTATGGAGATTTTCTCAGTCTTCCAGGTCATGGATGTCCCAAAGGGTTTTTGTTGTTGTTGTTGTTGTTGTTGTTGTTTTCAAGAGGAAACTGGACTCAGTGCTGAAGAATCTTCTTGGATGAGAAGCAAAATGAAAAGAAAAAACAGAAAGTCCAGTTGCCTGTTGAAAAAAGCACCTTAGAGGCATATAGCGATAATGTGCAATTGTTCAGTAGTTATTTTATATTCCTTGGCCTTCTTCCAGATGATGATGATGATCATGATGGTGGAGGAGGAGGAAGAAGGAGGAGAAGAAAGGAGGAGAGGAAGAAGAGGAAAGAGGACAGAAGGATGGAAGGAAGGTTGGAAGAGGAGGAAGGAAGGAGAGGAGAGGAGAGGAGAGGAGAGGAGAGGAGAGGAGAGGAAAGGAAAGGAAAGGAAAGGAAAGGAAAGGAAAGGAAAGGAAAGGAGACAAGTTAGCATCAAGGTTGTTAAGTGAATCTGACTTCCCTATTGACTTTGCTTGTAAGAAGGTTGCAAAAAGTGATTGCACATCTCCAGAACACTGCAAATTTCTGTCAAGACTGACTCACACTTTCATCTACATTTTCCTTCTCTTCTTCTTCTTCTTCTTCTTCTTCTTCTTCTTCTTCTTCTTCTTCTTCTTCTTCTTCTTCTTCTTCTTCTTCTTCTTCTTCTTCTCCTCCTCCTCCTCCTCCTCCTCCTCCTCCTCCTCCTCCTCCTCCTCCTCCTCCTCCTCCTTCTCCTTCTCCTTCTCCTTCTCCTTCTCCTTCTTCTTCCCCACATATTCCCGCAGTTGCAAGGTCCACTTTTGTCATCATTGAATGCCACTTTGCACAATCAGCTGTGTCTCCAGGGCGCAGGTCTGAGGCTTACATAACTTTGTTAATGGTGTCTTGCCATCTCTGTTTCTGATGCCCATGAGGCTGCTGGCCATTGGCTTCTAGTTGGTAGGCAGTCTTGGCCAGGGTGGAAGGTGCTGCTCTCTGGACATGTCCATACCAGTGGAGCTGGCCTTCTCTCATCTTCTCTATAATTGGTGCCACATCAAAATTGTTAGAGTTTTCAGCATAAATTCAAGTCCAGAAAATACACAAATGCCTGATTCAGAAGGATCATTAACTTCTTTATAAACATAGTAATATGAGTAAAGTTTACAATACCATTTGTATATTCTTTCAACATAACAAAAGCAAAAATACAAGGATCAGCAGCTCAGAGCAGAACTTTAGCTTCAGTTGAAATTCTCAGCAAAGCACACAGAGCCAAACCACATCCAGGCTGTCAGCTCCCATTGGCTGATCTGTTGCCATGCTTACTCAATTGCTGACTTTGTTAACCATGTCTCTGCCAGTTAATGATTATACTCTGAGAAAAATGTTGTCAAATGGTGGCATTTGTGATGTGGTCAACAAGGGAGAGGCCCGAAATCCAAAGGAGCATTCACATTTTCCACAGCATGGAGATAGCTTTTAGTCCCTGTTGTTATTGCCCAGAATTCAGTGCCATACATTACAATAGGGCAGATGGTTGTCTTGCAGATCTTAGATTTAAAACAGGTTGGCATTCATCTGTCACAGAACTCACATTGGTGAGTTCTCACCAATGCTTCCAGGCTGCATTCACCCTTGCTCACACATTACCACTGATATTGCCATTGCCTTGCAGATACAATCCCAGTTACTGAAAAATGTCCACATTTCCTTCACTTCCAGCTTGACAATAACAGGGAGGGGGGGTAGATGGAATGCAGAGGTGTGAGAATGGTATGCAAGCATCAGTTGGCTTCCGTGAGACATTGATATCATCTCAAGGACACACTGAGCAGATGTCCCTGCATGACTGGGTGTTTTCCAAAACACAATGAACAGAAGTGATTGGTGGACGTTTTGGTCTGTGGGGGCAAATAAGGAAAAGGAGGAATTAACTATATTTGCTTTTGCACAGGAAACACAGATCTGGTTTCACTTCATTGTGCCAATGTGGATTTATTCAGAAAAGCCCATGTCCCACTGCACCAATGGATGCAAAGAGGATGTAAAACGGACAAAAAAGCTTGCCATCTGTTGGAAAATGCGATTTATCCGTTGTGTACTCACTGCATATGTGTTTCATATGTTATATCCGTCGAGCATCCGTCCACTGTGATTTCATCCACGCAAGAAGTTTTGAGCTGCACAAAACTTTTTCAGCGGATGAACTTTCCTACATGAACGATTTACATCTGGGACACATATGGACAAGAAATGTTCTACTTGCGTTGTCATCCATTAAGCCCCTGTCACACTGCACCAATGGATGCAAAGAGGATGTAAAGCCCATGTCACACTGCACCAACGGATACAAAGATGATGTGAAACGGACAAAAAAGCTTGCCATCCATTGGTTAACGCGATGTACTCACTGCCTCCATTTTGCTTCCTCTCTATCCGTCCAGCATCCGTCTATTGACGTTTCATCCGCTCAAAAACTTTTGGGCTGCCCAAAACTTTTGCGCAGAAAATGTATCCATTTCGTCCGTTATGCATCCGCTATGCATCTGTTATGCATCCGTTATGCATCCGCTATATCCACTAGGCATCCGTTCTGCATACGCGCAACTCGCATCCGCTCGGATGCAGGGAGGAAGCGGAACGGACGCGGAATGGATGCAGAATGGATGCCTAGCAGATGCAGCACAGAAACAAAGCATTTAAAATGGAAAAAACCTTCGCAGAGAGGACCTATCTCGGATATTAAGGATGTCTAGAGGATGCCTAGAGGATGCCCAGAGGATGCAAAGGGGCACCTATACTGCCTATAAAAAGGGGGAGCAACTCATCTAGATCTCACTTTCTGAACAGCAGCCCTGCGGTGCAGACCTCTGCAGCCTTCATCTGACTCTTCCTATTCCACAGCATCCAGTCATGTTCACCGTGGATCGTAACAGCCACCATCCATTTTGGCAGCCACCATCCTTCTGCAACAGTGCGAAGCCATCTAAAGGCTCTGTGAATTCTACTACGGGAAGAAAAAGAGGCGGCCAAGAAGCCTTTGGGTACGAAGATGGATCGCCAGAAGAGCAGCGGACGGACTGTACAACAAGCTGATGGTGGACCTCAGGAACGAAGACACTCGGACATTCCAGAACTTCATGAGGATGCCTCCATCCATGTTTGATGAAGTTGTGTAGCGGCTGACACCCAGGTTGACCAAGGCAAACACCAACCTATGGCCCAGCCTGGAACCTGGGCTTAAGGTGGCACTCACTCTGTGCCACCTGGCCTCAGGGACCACCTACAGGAGCATGCAGTATGGCTGGAGGGTGCCACACAACACCATCAGCATTGTGGTCAGAGAAGTGGTGCAGGCCATCATCAAAGAATACCTGCAGGAGGTATTCTGGCCAACAGGTTCCAGGTTCTTCTCACCACCATGCAGCATCGCCCAGAGACCGTGAGGAGGATCGTGGAAGCTTGCTGCATCCTGCACAATCTCATGCGCAGCCGCTACCCGGACTTGCAGAACAGGCTCGTGGACCTCCAACAAGGCAATGGGGACATGGAGCCTGGGGAATGGAGGCAAGGGCGAAACCTGATAGACACTGAGGATGTGCAAGGCCCCAACAGAGCCTCACGTGAAGGGAAGAAGCAGCGCAATCTCCTGACATGTGTGGATGATTATTACATTATTATTGATAATAAAGGGCCATAGGTGTGGCACCAGGGAGGGTGGACCATACAGTCCCACTATGCTTGCACTCGAGGCTTATCTATCCCACTGCTATCCTTACCCATCCCACAGCTATTACCCATTCCAAAGGTATCCCTGCCCATCCCACTGATATCTTAACCCATCCCACAAGCATGCAAAGGCTTAAACCATTTCTAAAAGTTTCCACCAAGACTTTATTAAAAAAAAGAAATGAAGCAAGTGTGTGAATCAAAGATAAAATTTATTGAACAACAAGCTGTAAAACAAAAATGACCCAAGTCAAGTGTCCACATAAACTCTAAAGGCAGCCAGCTACCCAGTCTCTGGCATTATTATTGGTCACTCGGAGGTGTGCCCAGTCTCAAGGGTGAAGGGTCCAGGTGCTGTGAAGGTGGTTGCTGCTGCAGTACTGGTCTGAAGCACCACTGGGGTGCCTGGGGTCCCACTATGTTTACACTGGAGGTTTATCTATCCCCACAGCTATTACTCATCCCACAGGTATCCTAACCCATTCCAAAGCTATCCTTACTCATCCCACAAGCATGCAAAGGCTTAAACCAATTCTAAAAGTTTCCACCAAGACTTTATTAAAAAACAGAAATGAAGCAAGTGTGTGAATCAAAGATAAACTTTATTGAACAAGAAGCTGTAAAAGAAAAATGACCCAAGTCAAGTGTCCAAATAAAGTCCACACCCAGTCTCTGGCAGTCTTCATGGTCACTCGGAGGTGTGCCCATTCTCAGGGGTGAAGGGTCCAGGTACTGTGGAGGTGGTTGCTGTTGCAGTGCTGGTCTGAAGCACCACTGGGGTGCCTGGCCCCGAGAGGACAACAGGTGATGGTATGTTGAGAAAGCTCTCGGACAGCTGGCTCAGACCCGTGATGCTGAGAGGTCCTTCCTGCATGCCATGGGGTGTCAGCCCCAGTACTGATGACAGATGTACTGAGGCCGGGCTTGGTTGTGGGGTGGAGGAAGGAGTAGTGTAGTGGGGCTGACTGGTCTGCAGCTGGGTGAGAACTGGCGTGGGTGGCATCGCTGTCATCAGTGGCATCATTGCCGTGGGTGGCATCGGTGGCATCAGTGGAACCGGTGGCAATGGTGTTGCCCGATGACTATGTGCCTGGACTGGGAAGGGTTGCTGCCTGTGCTGCTGGACCTCCTGGTAGCCGTAGCCCTGGTAGGTGAGGGGCTGTGGGAAGCCTTGGAAAGGGAGGGACATCACCTGGGGTGGAGGAGCAGACCTGGACTGGGTGGGAGCAGGTTCCTCTGGATCTGGAGGGTTGTGAAGCAGCTCGGTGATCTGGTCCTTCACCACCTGGTACTGGGGTTCCTCCATGTTCCTGAGGGTCTGGTTGACATAGCTTTGGAAGGGCTTGCGGTTGGAGGATGAGGAGTCAGTGTTGACCAGCTGAGAGAGGAGATCTATGCTGGTGCGAATGGTGTCCCTGATCTCCAGCATGACAGTGTGGCTCTGCCCCTCCTGCTGTCTGCCTCTCTGCCTCTCTGTGGAGGTGGAGCTGGAGGGGTGGATGCGGCTACGGCTGTGGTGGACGCAACGTCTCCTTTCTCCCACTGCACCAGGGAGTCCTCCACATGCTCCACCACAGTTACAATACCTGTCCGCGGGTACTCCACTGTGGCACGCTCCACAGAAACCTGCCTGGAGACAGGGACTGACTCTTGGCCAGAAGAGGACTGGCTCTCAGCAGGCTGCCGGAGAGAGAGGGTAGTGAGAGGGGCTTCTGGTGCTCCTCGGTGGCGGATCTCAACCTCCAGGAAGCTGCACCTGGCCATGACATAGATCTCTCTGTCTGTCAGCTTCACAGTGGCCTGGCCAGATTTCTTCAGGTGCAGCTTCCCGTACCAGGTGTGCATGTATTTCCACCAGCCGAGGAGCACCTCCGAAGTGTAACCCATACTCTCCGCCCTCTCTCTCCAAGCAACCTGCTTCCGCTTGGTGTCCCTGTACAGCCGGTGTCCCTTCTGCCACAGATAGTCGTTCTCTCTCAGCCACTCCAGCACCTCATCCTCGTGCGCCTCCTCAATGGAGTATTGCCTCCTCTCCCGTTGTCACATACACCTCTTCCTTCCTTTGGCAGAACCATATGGGCCCTCATCAGAGGGGCTTCCAGGTAGTAGGGGCTGCTTCTCCACACCAGCACCAGCACCAGCACCAGCAGCACCAGCAGAATCATCATCATCATCATCATCATCATCATCATCATCACCAGCAGGATCATAATCGTCATCATCATCATCATCATCATCATCATCATCATCACCAGCAGGATCATAATCGTCATCATCATCATCTTCATCATCATCAGCAGCAGCAGGATCATCATCATCATAAGCAGCAGCAGCAGCAGCACCAGCAGGATTAGCAGCAGCAGCAGAATCATCATCAGCAGCAGCAGCGGAAGCAGCAGCACCAGCAGGATCAGCAGCAGCAGCAGCAGCAGCAGCAGCAGCAGCAGCAGCAGCACCAGCAGCACCAGCACCAGCAGGACCAGGAGCACAAGCAGGACGAGCAGGACAAGCAAGTCCAGGAGCACGAGCAGGACCAGCAGGACCAGCAGGACCAGGAGCAGCTTCAGCAGAGTAAGCACCAGCAGAAGCACCACCGCCAGGAGCAGCTTCAGCAGAGTAAGCACCAGCAGAAGCACCACCACCAGGAGCAGCTTCAGCAGAACCTCCATCACCAGAAGAGCGAGCCCGAGCAGCAGAAGGCCCAGCAGAAGCCGAGTCAGGGACAGGGGCCGGGAGGGTGGCCCTGTCCCTCTTGCCAGGGCTTCCGGCAGGTTGCTGATGCTTTCGCTTCTTCCCCATGGTTGTGGGGTTGCAGGCTGGCAGGGAGGCTGGCAGACACCAAGGCTGGCAGGAAGCCTGGCAGGAAGGCTGGCACCAAGGCTGGCAGGCAGACTGGCTGGCAGGGTGGCTGGCACCCAGGCTGGCAGGAAGCCTGGCAGGCAGGCAGGCACCAAGGCTGGCAGGCAGGCTGGCAGGAAGGCTGGCTGGAAGGCTGGCAGGAAGCCTGGCAGGAAGCCTGGCAGGAAGCCTGGCAGGAAGGCAGGCAGGCAGGCACCAAGGCTGGCTGGCAGACTGGGTGGCAGGGAGATTGGCAGGCAGACAGAGAGCAAGGCTGGCAGGGAGGCTGGCAGGAAGGCTGGCAGCAGGGCTTTCAGGCAGGCATGCAGGCAGGGCAGGCAAGGACTCGATGTATCCAGCAGCAGGTCTTTCCTCTGAATGCTGGCCACGTGCGAGCTGCTTCCCTTTATATCCGCGTGGCTTATACAATGCACCCCCCCCCGCATGTGCAATTAATGCTCGGCATCCGTTCGGCTTCCACTGTGCATCCGCTAGGCTTCTGCTCTGCATCTGCTTCATCCACTGTGCATCCGCTGTGCATCTGCTGTGTCCGTTCCGCATCCTCTTTGCTGAGGTCCCCCGGAAGCCTTGCGGATGTGCCATCCGCTCCCTTCTGCTCCCATCCGCTAGGCTTCCATTCCGCATCCGCTTTTCATCCGCTCTACGTCTTCACCGCGTCCATTCCTTTCCGTGTTATCCACTCCAGTTATGCAAATTTTTGCCCCTTTTGAGAGCGGATAACAACGGATGGAACATTTTGCTCATTCGTTGCGTCCTTTTTACATACGTTTTGCATCTGTTGGGCAGTGTGACAGGGCCTTTAAATGTCCGCTATATCCTCTCGGCATCCTCTGAACATCCCCTCAACTCACATCCACTGCAGCTGAAAACGGAAAGAGGGAGGAAACGAAAGGTTCATGGAACGTCCACACAGCGTTAGTAGCATGGAAATAGAAAGGATGTAAGCGGATGCATCTCATATATAAAGCATTAAAATGGACAAAACGTTTCTATATGGGATGTATCTCAGATATTTAGGATTTCTGCAGTATGTCTAGAGCATGTGGAAGGACACCTAGTGGAAAACCGATATTTCCTATAAAAAGGGGGAAGAAATCACCTGGATCTCAGTATCAGTCCAGCAGCTGTGGTGTGCAGACCTCTTCACCCTTGGTCTTGGTCTTCCACATCATCAATTGTTCTCCACCATGGATCATGACACAGTCCATATGATAGCTGTGCTCATTCATCACCAGAACCAAGCCCTGTTCAGACTGTTTCACCTTTTCTACGCAAGGAGAAGAAGGGGACGTCCAAGAGCTGTGTGGATCCGACAATGGATCGGGAGAAGAGTGGAGTTTGGACTCTGTGACAAGCTGATGGTGGAGCTGAGGAATGAAGATCCTCGTGCATTCCAGCACTTCATGAGGATGCTACCAGCCAGGTTTGACGAACTTGTAGAGCATCTGAGACCCAGGTTGACCAAGCCAAGCACAAACTTCCGTCCCAACCTGAACCTTGGACTGAAGGTGGCACTGACTCTGCACCACCTGGCCTCTGGAACCACATATAGAAACATGCAGTATGCCTGGGGGCTGCCACGCAACAGCATCAGTAAAGTGGTGTGAAAAGTGATGCAGGCCATCATAGAAGAATACGTGGAGGAGCTCCTCCAGTGTCCCACCACTGAAGAAGGCTGGAGGAAAGTTGCAGAACAGTGGTATCAGAGGTGGAACTTTCCTCACACCGTTGGAGCCATAGTTGGGAAGCACGTGACCTCCAAAGCTCCAGCCAACTCAGGGACCAATTATTACAACTACAAGGGCTTCTTCAGTATCATCTTCTTTGCCATGGTTGATGCTGACTACAAGTTCATGTACATCGATGCTTCAGGCAATGGGTCAGCTTCAGATAGCCAGGTATACAATGCAAGTGACCTCAAGGATGGGCTGGAACACAACCTCATCATGAATTTTCCAGATCCAGACCCCCAACCCAATGACACACAAGATGTGCCCTAACTTCATCATGGGTGACGATGCCTTCTCCCTCAGAACCTACCTCATGAAGCCCTACACTTCAAGATACCTCACCCGTGAAGACAAGATCTTCAACTACAGGCTGTCCAGGGCAAGATGGGTGGTGGAGAATGCCTTTGGCATCCTGACCAACAGGTTCCAGGTACTTCTCACCACCATGCAGCATCACCCAGGTACTGTGAGGAGCATCATGGAAGCTTGCTGCATCCTGCACAATTTCATGCGCAGCCACTACCCAGTGTTGCAGAACAGGCTTGTGGACTGTCAACAAGGGAATGGGGACATGAAGCCTGGTGAATGGAGGCAAGGACTAAACCTGATAGACACTGTGGATGTACAAGGCCTCAACAGAGCTTCATGTGAAGGGAAGAAGCAGTGCAACCTCCTGAAACACTGGTGCAACTCCCCAGCTGGAGCAGTGGAGTGGCAAGACAGGATGATAGATGGTTAATGGATGCTTCCTTGAGCCTGTCTCATGACACTGATGAGATTGTGCCATGTATGTTGAGTGGTCCTACAATGAATAGGGCATTAATAAAGAGCTTTGTTTATTTTGAAATGTGTTGATCAATGATTAAATTGTTATTGATAAAAAAGGCCATATGTGTGGCAGCTGGGATGGTGGACCATACAGTCCCACTATGCTTGCACTGGAGTTTTATCTATCCCACAGCTATCCTTACCTATCCCACAGCTATCCTTACCTAACCCACAGCTATCCTTACCCATCCCACAATTATCCTTACCTATCCCACAGCTATCCTTACCCATCCCACAAGCATGCAAAGGCTTAACCATTTTTTCAAAGTTTTCACCAACACTTTATTAAGTAACTAAAATGAACCAAGTGTGTGAAGCAAAGATAACCTTTATTAATAACTGTCTTAAGTAAACTGTATGACTTTATTAAAAAAGTAAAATGAACCAAGTAAAGTGTCTTTAAGCAAAGATAAAGTGAACAGGTAACAACTCAGTCTCTGGCACGATTCTCAGTCACTCTGAGGCATATCCATGGTCTCAGCTGTCAAGTGGCCAGGGACTTTGGAGGTGGCTGTGGCTGGAGTGCTGGTCTGAGGC
The DNA here is from genome assembly GCA_015471245.1 of Laticauda colubrina. Classification (NCBI taxonomy): domain Eukaryota; kingdom Metazoa; phylum Chordata; class Lepidosauria; order Squamata; family Elapidae; genus Laticauda; species Laticauda colubrina. Next base: position 6,838,644 of record BLBF01000080.1, read on the forward strand.
ACCATTGGGGTGCTTGGCCCCGAGAGTACAACAGGGGATGGTATGTTCAGGAAGCTCTCAGAGAGCTGACTCAGTCCCATGAGGTTGAGAGGCCCCTCATCAAGGACCTGGGATGTTAGGTCCAAGACTGATGACAAATGTTCTGTTGAGGGGCTTGGCTGTGGGGTGGAGGAAGGAGGAGTGTAGTGGGGCTTTCTGGTCTGCAGCTGGGCGAGGTGAGGCATCTGTGGCGTGCGATGAACTGGGCCTGGACTGGGAAGGGCTGCCTCTGCTCTGGAAAGTCCTCTTACTCATAGCCTTGGTATGTGAGGGGCTGTTGAAAGCTGTGGAAGGGCTGTGACATCGCCTGGGGTGGAGGAGCAGACCTGGACTAGTTCGGAGTAGGTTCAGCTGGGCCTGGAGGGTTGTGCAGAAGTGCTGTGATCTTCTGCTTCATCACCTGGTACTGGGCCTCGGTCAGGTCCCTCAGGGTCTGGCTCACGTACGTGATGAAGGGCTTGCGGTTCGATGATGGTATGTCGCTGTGGACCAGCTGAGAGAGAAGATCTGTGCTGGTTTGGATTCTGTCCCTGATCTCCAGCAGGACAGTGTGGCTCTGGCCCTCCAGTCTGCCTCTGCCTCTCTGCCTGCTTTCTGTGGAGGTGGAGTGGGGGGTGGGTGGGGGTTTGGTCTCTGGTGGCTTCTGCTTCTTCCTCCATTTGTGACAGGGGATCCACCATGTCCTCTGGCATGGGGAGTGCAACTGTCAGGGGGGTCTCTGCCATGGGGCCCTCCGAAGAAACCTGCCTGGACAGGGCAGCTGGCTCCTGGCTGGAAGAGGACTAGCTGTCTGTGGGCTGTCTGAGGGAGAGTATTGTCAGAGGGGCTGCTCCTCGGTGGCGGACCTCACCCTCCAGGAAGCTGCACTTTGCCATGACGTACATCATCCGGTCAGTGAGCTTGACAGTGGCCTGCCCGGATTTCTTGAGGTGTTGCTTTCCATACCAGGTGTGCATGTGCTTCCACCATCCCAGGAGTACTTCTGCAGTGTACCTCAGGCTCTCTGCCTTGTCTCTCCAAGCTGCCTGCTTCTTCTTGGTGTTGTGATACAGTCTGTGGCCCTTTCTCTACAGGTACTCGTTCTCCCTCAGCCATTCCAGCACCTCCTCCTCATGCTCCTCGGAAAGGGTGTACTGTTTCCTCTCTCCCTTTTTCTTCCCTTGCCTCTTCCTCCCTCTGGCAGGGGCTTGAGCAGCAGGGCCTTCAGGGGCTTGAGCAGCAGGGCTTAGAGGGCCTTGGGGATGGTCCACCACAGCACCAGCACCAGCAGCAGCAGCAGGAGAAGCACCAGCAGTACCAGCAGCACCAGCAGGAGAAACACCAGCACCACCACCACCAGCAGCAGCACCAGCAGCACCAGCAGGAGAAGCACCAGCAGCACCAGCAGCACCAATAGCAACACCAGCAGGAGAAGCACCACCACCAGCAGCAGCAGGAGAAGCACCACCAGCAGCAACACCAGCAGCACCAGCAGCTTCAGAGTCAGTGCCAGGGGGTGGGATGGTGGTTCTGTCCTTCTTGCCAGGGCTGGCAGGAGTAGGCACAGGGTTCCTCTTCTTTCCTGACTGACGAACCATGGTGTTATTCGAATATGTCTATGGCAGCATGTGTTTCCTCTGAATGCTGACTGCTTGTGAGCTTCATCCTTTTATATCCACGGAGCTGATGCATTTCATCCTCCCCGCATGCGCAGTGAATGCTTTGCATCCGCTATGCATCCGCTACGCATCCGCTATGCATCCTATATGCGTCCATGATGCATCCGCGTTATCCGCTATGCATCCACTCCTTCCTCTATGAGTCCGCTTTGCAATTCTCCCCTGGAAGCCCTTTGGATGTGTCATCCGCTTCCTTCTGCTGTCATCTGCTAGGCTTCCTACGAACATCCGTTTAACACCCTCGCTACGTACTATCCCCGTCAGTTCCTTTCATTTGTTTTCCGTTCTGTTTATGGAAATTTGGGGCACTTTTCGGAGCGGATAACAATGGATGGAGCCCCCCCGATATTTTGCTTGTCCGCTGTGTCTTTTTTGCATACGTTTTGCATCCGTCGGCCAGTGGGACCTAGCCTTAAAGTCTTGCTAAAGTAATGTCCCAGGAGTTCCTTCTTCTGGATTCATCAGCTGGATTAGATTAACAGAGTTGGAAGGGACCTTGTAGGTCATCTAATCCAACTTCCCACCCAAGCAGGAGATCCTACACTATTTCTGACAAATGATAATCCAATCTCTTCTTGAAAGCCTTCAGTGATGAAGCTCCCACAACTTCCAAAGGCAACTTCTGTTCCATTGGCTGATCATTCTCCCTATCAGAAAAGTTCTCATTATTTCTTGGTTGAATCTCTCTGTGATCAGTTTCCATCCATTATTCCTGTTTGGCTTCAGGTGCTTTGGAAAATAGCTTGACCCCTTCCTCCTCTCTGTGGCAGCCCCTCAAATATTAGAAGACTGCTATCATGTCTCCCCTTATCCTTCTCTTCACTAGACTAGCCATGCCCAGTCCCAGTGTCATAAAGAAGGTGTCTTTGAATTTGAAAATTCAGATCACATCTGAATTTTGATCACATGACTGTGAGGAAGCTGCAGCAGTCGTAAATGTGACAAATGGTCATAAGTCACTTTATTCAGTGCTGTTGTAACTTCCAAAGGTCACTAAATGAACTGTTGGAAGGCAAGGACTACCTGTGTGTCCAAATGACTGTGAACCAAAATTGGTAACACATTCTGTAAACTAATTGGATGTTATCTGTGATTGTGTTGTCTGTGTATAAGAGAAAGAGAATGCAATCCCAAGTTGATAGTTTCATTCAAACAAATCTCCATATATTCTAAGTAATATCTGAGGCTCTCAAAAGCTTCATCATATGAAATCCTCCTGTTTTGAAACACTATTCATGTTGTCTTCATGCTCTATGGCAAGGGTCTTCAAACTTGACAGCTTTAAGACTTGTGGACTTCAACTCCCAGAATTCCTCCTCCAGTCATGTTAGCTCAGGAAGTCCACAAGTCTTAAACTTGCCAAGCTTGAAGACCCTTGTTCTCTGGGAAGGCAAATAGGTAACAACTGAAGAGGATTGCAAAGTTGAACCAAGCCAATTTTCCTAAAATAAATGAGTTTGATGGTTGAGCATTGGTCAAACCACAATTGTTTGGAGTGCATTGGAGACTTGCCCCAAAGTTGATCCTCATGCTCTCCTCTCTGTTCCTCTCCAACTTGCTTGGTCTCTGCATTTCTGGCTTCCCCAGCTTGTTCAACAGCTTGTACATTTGGTAATGCTGTCTTCTGTCACCATGGCAACACTTAAAATTAAGGTGAGCATGAGAAGAATTGGGGAGGGCATACTTGAAAAGCTGGAAGAATTAACTTTTGATTTTTTTTTTGTCTTCTTCTGCATCATTGTTGCTATGGAATCAAAGGATCATCATGATAATGAGCAGGCAATCAGAGAGAGAGAATCTTGATATGGGGATCTCTAGACACTGTATTACCATAAAAAGACGATGCATTGAACTAGAATTTCAACACAGTCTTGCAAATCCTATGTATTCTAGCAGATAAAAGGGCAAGTTGTTCCACCTAACAAGGTTCCCAGATACCAATATTTGAGAGGTTCCTACAAAGATAAGAGGGTCAAACTATTTACTAAAGCACCAAAAGGCAAGACAAGAAGCAATGGATGGAAAGTAACCAAGGAGAGAAGTAACCTAGAACTAAGGAGGAATTTCCTAATGGTGAGAGCAATCAATCAATGAAATAGCTTGCCTTCAGAAGTTGTGAGTGCTATATCACTGGAGGCTTTAAAAAAGAGACTGGACAAGCTTTTATATGAAATGGCATAGGGTCTTCTGCTTGAGTACAAAGTTGGACTAGAAGAACTCCTGGGTCCCTTCTAACTCTATTATTCTATGTTCTAAGATTCTTGTGCCCAAAATGAGACATTTTCCTGGCCTGAGGAAAAACAAGCAAAGGTCTTCTTGTTACTGTATGAAGGTAATCATATCATTAATTTGACAAAAGTTCAGAAGTAATTCTTAATTAATTCCTGCTTTATTTTTGTTTTTTAAGTCTCACAGTCTAGGAAACAAATCTGTGATTCCTGTTTGTCGTCTATCAAAATACTAACCAACTCTGGCTCTGCTTAGTATTTTGAGATTGGTTAAGGAAAGCTGCATGATAAGGAAAGCTGCATTCCCTTCCACTGATGTTGTTACGTAGTATCAGGCATGAAGAAGCAGGACTAAAGGTTAAGTTTCAATTATGCTGATTTATTCCTCATGACTACACAAAAATCTAGTTAACTAATGGTCAGCACTTAATTGGTGCTAGATGAGAATGCAATTCAAGAGAGGTTGGACTTGGACCCCTTATAGGAACATAATGATTCAAGGCTGCTTTCTCACTTGACTCCACCCTCAGGCTCTGCCTGTTCTTCCTCTACACCTGGTGGGATAATGAAACATCTGCAAACTAAGAACCAAACTTAGAGAGCACCAAGGACTCCATAGCTCAGCCCCTGAGCTATGTATATTCTCTAGTGGACTATTTCTATTTGGGTGAGTTCTGACTTACAGTTCTAAGGAATTAATTTATGAGTTATCTGTTAAAGAGCCATAGCAATGAATGGAATAGTTTTATTACATTAACTAAAACTCTTCATGGTTCTCCAGATTTTGGAGCTGAATATCGTCTGTCTGTCTGTTTGTCTATCTATACATCATCTATCAATCAATTAATCGATCAATAAGTAAATAGGTTGATAGGTAGATAGATAGGTAGATAGATTTTAAAGATAGATAGATGGATAGTGTTCTGTCCGGAAAGAAGCAGGTGAGACCGGGTTCCAAACAACAACTATTTTATTTAACTCGCAAGGCAAAAGATACGGAACATAGCCCAAGTTGCAGCAGCCTTTTATATAGCGGCTTGCCTGCCGGCTTGTGGCCAATGACACTTGCTTAATTCTTCCCGCCAATTGGCGGCTTCCCAAATTGGTTTATAGTGAACCAATCCGTAAGTGGCCTTTTCGGCCAATCAGAACGAGGGACTTGGAACCTACCAAGTTCCATACAGAACACCCCTCCCCCTTTAGTTGAGTCCAACGTGAGTGAAGTAGTCACACAGGTAGGTGGGGCTCTTTCTAGTCCGAATTGACCTGCGTGGCTCAGTCTTGTTTTGATCATCTAGCGGTTCGGACGGGATCGCTGCTTCTCTCGTCCTTCTCCATGGAACCTCCTGGAAGGGTGAGTCAGCCATGCCGCTCCCACCTGAGTCTCTTGGGCCAGTTGAGATGGCTCCTCTGCTCCCTCCTGGTTCGACCGGGTTGGTTGAGCTGGCCTGGCTGCTGCCTTCCAGGAAGGCCTCGTTTCGCTCTCCTGCTCCCGGACTTCTTTCTTGGGGTTCATCTAACCGTGAGTGCTCTTTTTGTTTGGTTATATTGTCATTTTGCAGAGTTTGTTGTCTTGTTATGGGAGGTTCATCTCTCCCTTTTTTAGTTATTTGTACTTCCCCCCTCTCCTTGGTTGTTTTTTAGTCAGAATTTATTATTTTTGGTTCTGTGGTGGGTTTTTGATCGAGGTTGCAGGAACGAAGCTGGTCTATGTGCCGCTTCCATTCCCTTCCATCGTCTAAAGTTAGTTGGTAGGACCAGGGGCCTGTGATTTCTGTGATGATGGCTGGAAGCCATAGAGGGTCCCGGTAAGGTTATTGGCATAGACTAAGTCACCGATTTCAAAGGTACGGTATTTTCTGGAGGAGTCGGCGGGGGTTTCCTAGGTATAAGTGGGGTGTAACCTGTCCAGGTAGGACCGTAGTTTCCTACCCATTAAAATTTCATCTGGGCTTTTATTTGTTGTGCTACTAGGGGTAATATGTTGCAAGGTTAGTAGTCGGTTCAGTTTGTCCTGCATGTCCCCCTTGTCTATTCTCTCTAGGCCCTCTTTTTGGTATACCGAACCATGCGTTCGGCTCTGCCATTCTCAGCCAGATGGGCTGGCGCAGTTAAGGCATGACAGATACCCTGGGCAGCCAGATATTGTTCAAACTGCAAGGCTGTAAATTGAGACCCATTGTCCAAAACAAGTAAAGGCCCTGTCACACTGCCCAACAGATGCAAAACGTTAGTAAAAAGGACACAACGGACAAGAAAAATGTTCCATCCGTTGTTATCTGCTCTCAGAAGGGGCAAAAATTTGCATCACCGGAGTGGATAACACGGAAAGGAATGGACACGGGGAGGACGCAGGGCAGATAGAAAGCGGATGCAGAACGGAAGCCCAGCGGATGGAAGCAGATGGGAGCGGATGGCACATCCGCTAGGCTTCCGTGGGACCTCAGCAAAGCAGACGTGGAACGGATACAGCGGATGCACAGCGGACGCTGAGTGGATGAAGCGGATGCAGAGCGGAAGCCTAGTGGATGCACAGCGGAAGCCTAACGGATGCCTAGCGTTAATTGTGCATGCGGGGAGGATGCATTGTGTAAGTCCCGTGGAAATAAGGGAAGCAGCTCGGAAGCAGGTCACCATTCAGAGGAAAGACCTGCTGCCGGACGGATTGACAGCCTTGCCTGCCCTGTCTGCATGCCTGCCTGCAAGCCTTGCTGCCAGCCTTGCTGCAAGCCTTGTTGCCAGCCTCTCTTCCAGCCTTGCTGGCTGCCTGCCTGCCAGCCTTGCTGCCAGCCTCCCTGCCAGCCTTGCTGGCTGCCTGCCTGCCAGCCTTGCTGCCTGCCTTCCTACCAGCCTTGGTTCATATCTGCCTGCCAGCCTTGCTGCCTGCCTGCCTTCCAGCCTTCCTGCCAGCCTTGGTGCCTGCCTGCCTGCCAGCCTTCCTGCCAGCCTTGGTGCCTGCCTCCCTGCCAGCCTTCCTGCCAGCCTTGGTGCCTGCCTCCCTGCCAGCCTTCCTGCCAGCCTTGGTTCCTGCCAGCCTCCCTGCAAGCCAGCAACCCCACAACCATGCGGTAGCACAGCAAGCCTCAGCCATCTGCTGCCAGGACAGGGCTACCATCCCGCCCCCTGGCCCTCACTCTGGTTCTGCTGGGGCTTCTGCAGCATGGGCTCGCTGTTCTGGGGCTGGGGCTTCTGCTGCTTCTGCTTCTGGAGGAGCTGATGACAAGCACTCCAGCAACAGCCACTTCCACAGCACCTGGACCCTTCACCCCTGAGACTGAGAGACCAAGAGGAGTGCCAGAGACTCATTTTTGTTTTATAGCTTGTTGTTAATAAAGTCTATTTTTGATTCACACACTTGCTTCATTTCTTTTTTTGAATAAAGTCTTGCTGGAAACTTTTAGAAATGGTTTAAGCCTTTGCATGCTTGTGAGATGGGTTAAGATAGCAGTGGGATGGGTTAAGATAGCAGTGGGATGGGTGGAAATAGCAGTGGGATGGGTTGAGATAGCAGTGGGATGGGCAGGGATACCTTTGGGATGGGTAATAGCTGTGGGATAGATAAACCTCCAGTGCAAGCATAGTGGCACTGGATGGTCCACCCTCCCAGGTGCCACACCTATGGCCCTTTATTATCAATAACAATGTAATAATCAGCCACACATGTCAACATAAACACAACTCTTTATTAAATGCCCTGTTCATTGTAGGTCCACCCAACATACATGGCCCAATCTCATCCGTGTGATGAGACAGGCTGAAGGAAGCATCCATTAATCATCTATCATCCTGTCTTGCCACTCCACTGCTACAGCTGGGGAGTTGCACCAGTGTTTCAGGAGGTTGCGCTGCTTCTTCCCTTCACGTGAGGCTCTGTTGGGGCCTTGCACATCCTCAGTGTCTATCAGGTTTTGCCCTTGCCTCCATTCCCCAGGCTTCATGTCCCCATTGCCTTGTTGGAGGTCCACGAGCCTGTTCTGCAAGACTGGGCAGCGTGTGCGCAGGATGCAGTAAGCTTCCATGATCCTGCTCACGGTCTCTGGGTGATGCTGCATGGTGGTGAGAAGTACCTTGAACTTGTGGGCCAGGATGCCAAAGGCATTCTCCACCACCTGACTTGCCCTGGACAGCCTGTAGTTGAAGATCCTCTCTTCACGGGTGAGGCATTTGGAAGTGTAGGGCTTCATGAGGTAGGTTGTGAGGGAGAAGGTGAAATCCTCCATGATGAAGTAGGGCACATCTTGCGTGTCGTTGGGCAGGGGTTCTGGATCTGGGAAGCCCACCATGAGGTTGCGTTCCAGCTCCTCCTTGAGGTGACTGGCCTTGTATACCTGGGCATCTGAAGATGAGCCCTTGCCTGAAGCATCGATGTACATGAACTTGTAGTCAGCATCGACCATGGCGAAGAGGATGATGCTGAAAAAGCCCTTGTAGTTGTCATAAGAGGACCCTGAGTTGGCTGGCGCTTTGCAGGCTACGTGCTTGCCATCTATGGCTCCAACGGTGTGGGGGAAGTTCCACCTCTGATACCACTGCTCTGCAACTTTCTTCCATCCTTCTTCAGTGGAGGGGCACTGGAGGAGCTCCTCCTTGTATTCTTCGATGATGGCCTGCACCACTTCTCTGACCACAATGCTGGTGGTGTTGTGTGGCACCCTCCAGCCGTACTGCATGGTCGTGTGTGTGGTCCCTGAGGCCAGATGGCGCAGAATGAGTGCCACCTTGAGCCCAGGTTCCAGGCTGGGCCAGAAGTTGATGTTTGCCTTGGTCAACCTGGGTGTCAGCAGCTGCACAACTTCATCAAACATGGCTGGAGGCATCCTCATGAAGTTCTGGAATGCACGAGTGTCTTCGTTCCTGAGCTCCACCATCAGCTTGTTGTACAGTCCGTCCTCTGCTCTTCTGGTGAACCATCTTCATACCCAGATGCTTCTTGGCCGCCTCTTTTTCTTCCCATAGTAGATTTCACAGAGCCTGTAGATGGCTTCGCACTGTTGCAGAAGGATGGTGGCTTCCAAAAGGACTTTGTTACAATCCACGGTGGACATGACTGGATGCTGTGGAAGAGGAAGAGGCAGATGAAGGCTGCAGAGGTCCGCACTGCAGGGCTGCTGTTCTGAAAGTGAGATTCAGATGAGTTGCTCCCCCTTTTTATAGGCAGTATAGACTTTCCCCTAGGTGTCCTTTTGCATCCTCTAGGCATCCTTTAGACATCCTTAATATCCGAGATAGGTCCCCACTGCGAACGTTCTTTCCGTTTTACATGCTTTGTTTCCCTTCTGCATACGCTAGACATCTGTTCCGCTTCTTCCCTGCGTCCGTTTACTGCTGGAGTGGTTGGAGTTGCGTGAATACACAGCGGATGCCTAGCGGATATAGCGGATGCGTAACGGATGCGTAACGGATGCAGAACGGATGCCTAGCGGATGCAGAACGTATGAATTGGATACATTTTCCGCTCAAAAGTTTTGAGCAGCTCAAAACTTTCTGAGCGGATGAAACGTCAATAAACGGATGCTGGACGGATAGAGAGGAAGCAAAATGTATGCAGTTAGTACAGAACAGATGCATAGCGTTAATCAACGGATGGCAAGTGTTTCTCTCTGTTTTACATCCTCTTTCCATCTGTTGGTGCAGTTTGACAGGGGCTTAAATCAGGTAGCCCATGAGTTGCAGACAGTTTTTCGAGCTGTTTCATAATAGCCTCAGTGGTCGTGGAAGCCATGAGGATGACTTCCAACCAGTTCGAATATGCATCAACCACAATAAAAATGGTGTTCCCCTTTGTTGGCCCAGCAAAGTCAATATGCACTTTAGACCATGGACCCTGGGGAGTTTCCCAGTCCCTAATTGGTGTCTGTGGGGGTGTAGGCCTCACTTTTTGACAGTCATGGCATGTTGCAACCCAGCGTTCAATGTCTTTGTTCAGCCCTGGTCACCAGATGTAACTCCTGGCCAGGGCTTTCATTTTGACTATGCCCGGGTGACCCTCCTGCAACATGCCCAGGACATCTTCTTGGAGGCTGCTTGGAATTACCACCCTGTTACCCCATAAAATGCACCCCTTTTTGATAGACAGTTCGGTCTGTCTGGAATGGAATGGCTTCAAAGTCTCAGTTTTGTTTTCCTCCAGCCAGCCTTTACCTACCCAGTTCAATATACGTGCCGTCAAAGGGTCTTTGGCTGTGGCTCTCGCAACGTTGGCTGCATTCAGCGGAAGCTCTGGGCAGGTCTCAAGCTGAAATGTGGAGGCAGTTGGAGCAGGGTCGTCTTCTTTGATGGGCAATGTGGAACGGCTCAGGGCATCAGTGTGTGGGATGGCTTTGCCGGGTCGGTGGAGCAGCGTGTAGGAGTAGGCAGCGAAGAATTCATATCACGTCGTCATTCTAGGTGACAGAATGTTCCGGGTTGGCTTGTTGCCTGCTAGGATTCCAAGAAGAAGCTTGTGATCAGTTACAATAGAAAAAGGTCTACCGTAAAGGTATTCATGGAATCATTTGACTCCAGTGATGATTGCTAGGGCTTCCCGATCAAGTTGGCTGTAATTACGTTCCGACTTGCAGAGCGTCTTGGAGTAAAAGGTGACTGGTGCCTCTCTGCCATCTGGAAGTTGGTGACTCAGTATGGCGCTGACCCCAAAAGGCAAGGTATCACAGGTGACTGTCAGAGGTAGGGTGTTGCTAAACTGGATGAGAACGGTGTCTGATGTTAATAGGTCCTTGATGCCCTGGAAGGCTTTCTGTTTCTGGTGGCCCCATGTCCAAGCAGTTTTTTATCTAGCAGTTGATGGAGGGGTTCTGCTATTGTCGCTTTATGGGGCAGCAACACATTGTAAAAATTTATGAGGCCTAGAAATGTCTGGAGATCAGTTTTGTTTTTTGGTCTGGGAGCATCTTTGATAGCCTTCACTTTTTTTTCGGTAGGGTGAATGCCTTGTTCGTCGATTAAATAGCCCAAAAATTCGACCCAGTTAGTGGCCAGTTCACATTTTTCCCTCTTTTCTTTGAGGCCTGACTTCCTAAACCTTGTTAAGACTTCTCTTAACCTGGTCTCTAGCTGGTTGGCATTTTTTGCTGAGACCAGTACATCATCCAAATATGGGATGACCCCTTTGATTCCGTTTAGCAGTCGTTCCATGAGGCTTTGGAACATTCCTGGGGCAACGCTAACACCGAATTGGGGGTTGTTACATTTGAATGTGCCTCTATGTGTTACTATAGTCTGTGCCTCTGCTGTAATGGGATCAACAGGTAGCTGTTGATAGGCCTGTGTTAGGTCGAGCTTTGCAAATATTTTTCCTCCCCCCAGCAAGTGCAGTAATTGTTGTACTACTGGCACTGGGTATGAGCTTTGTTGGCGCGCGTGGTTCAACGTTGCCTTATAGTCCCCACAGATGCATATTGACCCATCTAGCTTCACCAGTGTGAGGATAGGGGTTTCCCCCCTGACATGGTCAATTGGTTCTAAAACCCCTTGAGCTATTAACTTACCCCTTGAGCTATTAACTTAGCTGTTCGTCAATTTTTTGTTTTAGCGTGAATGGGACGCGTCTGGCCTTTAAACGGATGGGGGATATTTTCGGGTCTAGGCTAAATGAAATTGGGGTCCCTTGGTACTTGCCTAGAGTCCCATTGAAAACATCTTGGAATTCTTGGAGTAGGCTCTCCTCCCAGTTGAATATAGTGATGCAGTTGAACCCGGTCATTCCGATTCCCAGAGGCGCAAACATTCGATCCCTAACAGGCTAGGGCGGTCGCGGTCGACGATGGTCAGAGGCAAGATTTCAGCATGGTGTTTAAATTCAACCAGAAAATGTCCAAGGCCTACTACTGGGATTCGATTTCTCTGATAGTCTTTTAACACTAGTTTTTGTTTCTGTAGTTCTCTCTGTTTAATATTTTGGTATTAGGCGCTGGATGGTATTCCAGGATACCATGGATAGGAATGACCCTGAGTCGACTTCCATCTCGCAGGGCCTCCCTTCGATGCTCACCTCTATCTGAACCTTCTTTTCACTTTCCAGCCTGGCATTTCCAAAGGTGACTGTCCGATGCCTTCCTTCCCTGTCACCAGTTCTCTTATTGCGGTTCCATCTGCTGCCGGCTTGTCTGTCATCATGTCTGGGGGGGTGGGGTGGGGTGCTGCCGCATCGTTTTGGACTATAGCTATTTTTGTTGCAGCAGACCCTTTCGATGTGCCCCCTTTTATTACAAGCCCAGCATATTGCATCAAGGAATCTGCATTCAGCCTGTGGGTGATTGCCTCTGCAGCCCGCACATTGAAATTCCCGCCGATTCCTCCTCTTTTCCTGCCATTTTCTATCTGAATAGAGTTTATGAACATCTTCATCATCATCTTCAGTGTCACTCTGGGTTTCGATGTCCTCGTGGTGGGTTGTCACTGCGGGCTGTTTCTTTCCTCCCTCTGCCTTCCTCTCCCTGGTTTGGGTTGGCAGGTCTGGAACTGCGTTCATTTGCCAGATGGTGGCTGCTGATTTCTTTGCTGCTTCGGTGGTGGTTGCCTCTGCAATGGCTTCAGCCACAGTTATGTTTAGCCTATTCAGTAGTTTGATCTGATGGGTAGAGTCCTTCAGGCCAAGGACTACGCAGTCTCTCATGGCCTCATCCATGTTCTGGAACTCACAGGCTCCTCTGGTGTGTCTCAAGGCTGCTACAAAATCTGCTGTGGTTTCATCCTCCTTCTGGTCCCTTTTGTAAAATTCATGCCTTTTGATTAAATTTGAGACCACCGGTGCGTAGTGTGCTCGGAGCATTCGGTTCAGATTGGACCAGGTCATCTGTTTGACATCTCTAGGTTTCACCAGCGCCTTCGCCATTTTGAATATGGCTGGTCCACAGTGTGTAAGGAATACAGCCCTCTTCCTTTGGTCTGAGATTTCTTCCATGTCATTGCTTTCCAAAAACATAAGAAAACGATCGATATACCATTCCCAATCCTCCTCATCAGGATTGAAGGGTGTGGGCGGCGCGTTGCTACTGGCCATCTCTCTCACTCAGTTCAGATCGTCGCATGCTTCGGTCTCACCTTCTACGATGATCCTATCCTCGTCGCCAGTGTTCCATCCGGAAAGAAGCACGTGAGACCGGGTTCCAAACAACAACTATTTTATTTAACTCGCAAGGCAAAAGATACAGAACATAGCCCAAGCTGCGGCAGCCCTTTATATAGCGGCTTGCCTGCTGGTTTGTGGCCAATGACACTAGTTTAATTCTTCCTGCCGTTTGGCGGCTTCCCGGATTGGTTCATAGTGAACCAATCCATAAGTGGCCTTTTCATCCAATCAGAACGAGGGACTTGGAACCTACCAAGTTCCATACAGAACAGATAGATAGATAGATAGATAGATAGATAGATAGATAGATAGATAGA
>BLBF01000080.1:6852890-6868584 GCA_015471245.1 Laticauda colubrina
GAATAGAATAGAATAGAATAGAATAGAATAGAATAGAATAGAATAGAATAGAATAGAATAGAATAGAATAATTTATTGTCACTTTGAATTACACTAATCGGCATACTTTTAAAATGAAATTTCATTGCATACAGTTCTCAAAGGGTCACAACCTCCAATATACAATACATAAACATGATTAAATAAATACATGCATACATACATACATACATACTTACATACTTATGTATATACCCACATATATTGTATAACACAGAGAAACACCACAGACTCGTTCAGGTGCATATATGCACATGGCAAGAAAAATGAATTTTGTGAATTTACCAGATGGATGACAATGGGAACAAAGCTGTTACAGAATCTGGTAGTCCTGCTAGAAATACTCTGAAACCTCCTCCCAGATGGGAGCAACAGAAACAGACCATGAAGTGGGTGTGTGGGGTGTCTAATAATGCTTTGAGCTCGAAGCACATAGTGCTTGTAAGCGGCATCCCGAATAATGGGAAGTGAACTTCCTATAATCTTCTCTGCTGTCTTCACCACTCTCTGTATGGACTTTGTATTTGAGGCACAACTGCCACCAAACCAAATAGAGATGCAGTTTGTTAAAACACTCTCAATCGTGCCTCTGTAAACAGTTGCTTCTCTCCTTGATTAGTTCTCATCCATTCTTTCTTGCCTTGCTTTCTGGTGCTTTGGAGAAGAGATTGACCCCCTTCTTCTTTGGGGCAGCCCCTCAAATACTGGAACTCTGCTATTATGTCCCCCCACGCTAGTCCTTTTTTTATCTAGATTGGCCATAACCAGTTCCTGCAACCGTTCTTCATATATTTTAAGGGTAGGGAAACAACACTTGACCTTCCTTAACATCAGTGTGTGTCCCCTTTTAAGCAAAATAGATTTCATAAAAAGTCAGTGATTTCTAAAAATGACTTCCCTGGCAGACTTCCCAGTCTTAAGCCCATGTCACACTGCACCAATGGATGCAAAGAGGATGTAAAACGGACAAAAAACCTTGCCATCTGTTGGTTAACGCGATGTACTCACTGCCTCCATTTTGCTTCCTCTCTATCCATCCAGCATCCGTTTATTGATGTTTCATCCACTCAGAAAGTTTTGAGCTGCCCAAAACTTTTGAGCGGAAAATGTATCCAATGCATCCGTTCTGCATCATCTTGGCATACGGGGGACATCCGTTCTGCATCCATTATGCATCTGCTATATCCGCTAGGTATCCACTGTGCATCCGCACAACTCAAATCCGTTCCAGCAGTAAACGGACGCAGGGAGGAAGCAGAACGGACGCGCAGCGTTAGTAGCACGGATGGAGAAAGGATGAAAGCGGATGCAGCTCATCCGCTCTGCATCCGTTCTGCATCCGCTCTGCATCCTCTACGCATCCACTCTGCATCTGCTCTGCATCCTCTACGCATCCGCTCTGCATCCTCTATGCATCCTCTACGCATCCTCTATGCATCCTCTATACATCTGCTCTGCATCCTCTATACATCCGGCTCTGCGTCCTCCCCACATCCGTTCCTTTCCGTGTTATCCACTCTGCTTATGCAAATTTTTGCCCCTTTTGAGATGGAACATTTTGCTCGTCTGTTGTGTCCTTTTTGCATCCGTTGGGCAGTGTGACATGGCCTTTAAATAATAATAATAATAATAATAATAATAATAATAATAATAATAATAATGATAATAATAATAGCAACAACAACATTGGGATGGTTTTTTTCACACCTTGTAGCTTTCCAAAAAAAGAAAGATAAATTTTGAAACAGTAGCAGAACATGGCTGTTTTGAGCTGAAATAGTCAACATAACAATTAGTTTGGTGCAGTGATAGGAAAGGTGGAGGACAGGATGGTGTTTATGGAATCTACTACTTATAGCACAGAAAAGAAAGGCTCAGCAAAGCCATCCGAAGGGAAGCAATGCCACACAGCAGCTGATGCAGGAATAGCAACTGTGAAAATCAAGCCATTGTCAGCCGAGGAACAGCTTCTTCAGGTCATCTCCTTTATTTAGCTGTCAGCTTTTGGAACATGGAATCTTAGAACTGTTATCTTTGGGGTCTCCTAAGACCAGTTTTAGTTTAGTTCTGTATGTTTTTTTTTTTTTTTAGTTTAGTTTACTTTATTGTCATTGCACCTTGTACAATGAAATTAAATACCACCTTCGGTGTACATTATGACTATGAAAATAAACACACATCCTTCTATGCAATTGAATTGAAAACCCTTGATATTGCATTAATATTGCACTATACAGTAGAATTCAAAAGAGCTACTGCCCTAAGATGGAAGGTGTTTTTCAGCCTATTTGTCCTTGTTTTTATTATCCTATACTGTCTGCCAATGGGTAATAGTTAAAAAAAAGGGTACCCAGGATGAAATGGATCTTTGAGAATGTTTTGAACTTTCTT
Source organism: Laticauda colubrina (assembly GCA_015471245.1). Lineage (NCBI taxonomy): Eukaryota > Metazoa > Chordata > Lepidosauria > Squamata > Elapidae > Laticauda > Laticauda colubrina. The sequence continues at coordinate 6,855,321 of BLBF01000080.1, forward strand.
AAGGCAGCAGGAGCTATAAAGCTCTTCCAAAGAGGAGAGAGGGCAACCCATGATCCTTCTTGGTAAACTAGAAAAACATGGGATAGACACAATCATCATCAGATGGATTTGTATCTGGCTGACAAATTGTACTCCTTAATGGTACTGTATGAAGAAATATCTTTCTGGATTCAGTTCCAAGCGGGGAAAAAGACACTAGAAACATGGAGGCTGTTAGGAAAGATGGTTTAATGGTGGACAGCAGGACCACATGGCTTAAAGCTCCAAAGTGAAAAGGATGGTCACATGATTCAAGATGAAGAAGGAGGTCAAGAAAGGCCTGATATGCTGAGAGTGCCTGGGTTTTATAACCTTTGTTGGGATTTGAATTGAAGCTTGTATTCTGATTGGTTGTCAGACTCTCATGGGACCATGCAGGGACAACTCTGTAAGCTGTCCTGAGTTCCAGGCTTGGTTGAGCCTTGCTGGAGGATGATGCACTGAAAAGGGCTTTTGAGCAATTGCTATAGCTTTACCTGGAGATCTTTGTTATGTAAAGTATTCTGACCCAGGCCTTAATGGCCCACCTATTAACAAAGGTGGGGGTAAAAAGTGTATTGTTGGCCCCTCCTTCAAGAAGATAAAAGCTGGCTGTGAAGAACATTCTTTGTAGGAAGCAAGGAAGTGGACATTCCAGTATTCTGAGTTTGTATTTGAAGATTTTTGTATTGCAAATTATTTCTTGTCTGTTATCTTTTTGGCAAGTCTCGCACAGTTTGGCAAGGCTTGTGCTTATCACAGCTAATTATTTTGCAGAAGCATTAAAAGGTTTCTGTTCCCTTTGGATTGTATTTGACTTGTTGGAAAAGGGTGATGGTCAGAACAAGTATTTGAGAGGCTGCCACAAAGAGGAGGGTGTCAATTTATTTTCCAAAGCACCAAAAGAGCGAAACAAGAAACAATGGATGGAAATTAATAAAGGAGAGAGGCAACCTGGAATTAAAGAGAAATTTCCGAACAGTGAGAACAATTAACTAGTGGAACAGCTTGCCATCAAAAGTTTTGGGTGCTCCACCACTGGAGGTTTTTAAGAAGAGACTGGACAGCCACCTATCTGAAATGGTATAGGGTCTCCTGTTTGTGCAGGGGCTTGGACTAGAAGAACTCCAAGGTCCCTTCTAGCTCTATTCTGATTGAAAATCTATCTTTGTAATCACTTGGAGTTAGAAATGACTTGATGACACATCATCCATCCATCCATCCATCCATCAGTCAAGTAGCACAATTAGTAGATCACTCCTCCCTGTATTAAAATTAACTACTGCAGCATGACAGAATAGAGAAATCAAATTTAGCAGGATCCTTCTTAATCAGTCTCATTGTTCTATAAATGTTATGTGTCTTTCCCTTTAGTAGTATTTTCTGAAGAAAATGTCAGCTCATCCATACTAAATAACTCTTTGCTGGTATACCTTATTAGCATACATTCAATGTTTGAAAAAAGATGGGGCATCAGGGGAGGAAAATAATTATAATTAATAGGGTTCATTCTGCACAATGTTTGTATTTTTCTCTAACTACCCCAGACAGAGGCAATAGGGTTTAAATCTGATTTATACCATCTTGGGTTACTTCTACAGCAACTAAAGAGAAAAAGTAGGGAAGAAAATTACAGGAGACAGATCTCTCTTTTTTAAAATATATATATCTTTCTTCTGTCAAAGAGACATCTCCCACCTCTCATTTTGCCCAAACATCTGAAGATTTCCATTCAAAAGAAAGCATTCATTTTGAATATAATCTCCCTTTGACAGCTCATGCCAAAATATGCTGAAATATGTCCAAAGCATATTTTAAAATTAGCAGCACAATGAACAGATATGCAATTGAAATCTGGCATGATCCAGACTAATGTGAGTAATTTAGAATTCTTCTTGATATCAGTTAATATTTGTGCAGATGAGAGCAAACTCAACTTTTCCTGTTAGTTCAAGATGTAGTGGAATGAGAAGAATGAAAGAACTTGAATGCATTGATGGCCATTATTCTACTGAATGTCAGTTGGATATACAAGGAATTTTTAACTTATGACCGTAATGAAGTCTGCCAATTTATAAGGATTTTACATCCATCTTTGGCTGCAACCTGCTCTATTTTATTTTATTTTTAATTTTTCATTCTGGTCTATGATCGTAAAAAAAGACTGACTGATTGCAGAAGTTGTTCAGTGAATGCTTTCTGATCATAAAGCCACTGGCCTGATTTTTAAGTGAATGCTGCCATCGTTAAACAAACCAATTCTTTTCTATGGGTGGTATTGTCCTCACTGTTGGAAGTTTCTCCTTAATTCCAGGTTGCTTCTCTCCTTAATTGGTTTCCATCTACTGTTTCTTGTCCTGCCCTTTGGTGCTTTGGAGAATAATTTGTTCCCCTGTTTTTTGTGGCAGCCCCTCAAATACTGGAAGATTGCTATCATGTCCCCACTAGTCCTTCTTTTCTCTAGACTGGCCATCCCCAAATCCTGCAACTGTTCTTTGTATGTTTTAGTCTCCAGGCCTTCAATCATCTTAGTTGCTCTTCTTAGTTGCTATCTCAATTTCCCCCTTCCTATCCCTCAGCTCCAGTGTGGCAAACACTGAAGCCTCAAAATGTCTCCAGTCAGGTCAGCTTCAGGGTCAACAGAAACATTCAGAAACCAACCCAGAAGCTCAAAGAATGAACCTTCACCCTCACCCTACACCCAAACTAGAGATATTCACCACTAAGGTAAACATTTAGCTGTCTTTGGAAGAGCAAACAACATGCCCAGTTTGTCAGCTGGAAAGCTGAGAGCCCAGGTTTGAGACCCGAATGCCACCCAATGGAGTAAACACCCATTCCTTGCTCCAGCTCTTGCCCACCTAAGCATGCAAACGTGAGTAGATTAATAGGTACCATTTCAGTGGGAAGGTGTATTCCGTGTACCTTTGATGTATTCACAATGCTGGCCACATTACCATGGAAAATGTATTTGGATAATGCTGGCTCTCTCAGCCAAGAAATGGAGATGAACATTTTAACCATAGATAGATACATAGATACAATTAGAACAGAGAAACTTACTTTCCAAAAATATAAGACAAATCGACTGTATCTGAAATAATTCAGATAAGGTGGTTTCCTTTAATTTTATCTTACTTTACAATCTCCATAGTATTATCTCAGTTCCATCAAGGTACATCATTTGTGTAATGATGCCATTATGCAAATAATATACTTTTGGGTTTAATGGACTTTTGGGAATAACAGACACATTTTCTACCCAAATGGTCCATTAAAGCAAGATTTTTATCACGGTTAACAGCATTACTGGTAGCATAGTCTGTCCGGATTTTTAAGTTGCAAGTTTTTGATTATTTTTTTTTTCTTTTACTTGTTGGATGTTGGAGGTGAAATATTCAGTGGATTCAGAAAGTATTCAGACCTCTTCACAGTTTTCAATTTTGTTATGCTGCAGCCTGATTTTACAGTTGTTGCAATTCATTTTTTCTCATTAATTTACACTATAGCGAAAAAGTGAAAGCAGAATTTTAGAAATCTCTGTGAATTTATTAAATAGAAAGAAAACAAAACTCTTTTTGAAAGTCTCCTGTGATGAAGCACCCACAATGTCTGAAGGCAAGTTGTTCCATTGGTTGATTGTTCTCACTATCAGAAAATGTTTCCTTGTTTCTAGGATGAATTTCTCCTTGATCAGTTTCCACCTATTGTTCATTGTCTGGCCTTTGGGTGCCTTGGAAAATAGGTTGTCAAGGAATTCATTAAAGAAATGCACACATACATCCAAAATAACAACAACTAAAACGTCATTAATACTTAATAAAAGCATGAAATTATATCCAAAGTATCTGTAAGCCAGACAAGGAATAATGGATGGAAACTGATCAAAGAGAGATTCAACCTGGAAATAAGGAGAAGGTTTCTGACAGTGAGAACAATCAACCCATAGAACAGAATTTGCCTTCAGAAGTTGTGGGAGCTTCATTGCTGGAGGCTTTCAAGAAGAGATTGTACTGTCATCTGTCAGAAATGTTGTAGGGTCTCCTGCTTGGGCAGGGGGTTGGACTAGATGATTTCCAAGGTCCCTTCCAATTTTATTATTCAATTTTCTATTTTTTTTCTCTCTCTCCCTCCCTCTCCCCCTCCCTCCTTCCCTCCTTCTCTCTCTCTGCTCCCTGGTGTTTAGAGACATTCCAGCTGCAAATACAGAGAGTACAGTTTGGAAGTGTTAATGCCTATTGAGAGGAAAACTATCTGCGGATTTATAAACTCTCTTCTGATCGTCTCCATCAGGAGATCTTTCAAACCAGCAGAAATAAAACCCTTTCATTTCAATCATTTCTCATTCCAAATTTTCATTTTGCCAAATGTTACTCTTACACTACAATTGCATTCATTTTTCCCATGGGAGATTGTTTTGTTGTAATTTGGACAATTCCATCTTTTTCACACACACACGCGCATGCACACACACACACACACACACACACACACACGGTGGATGGTTCTTGAGTTGGTGGTTGTTTTATTGCCTATAATAATAAACAAAGGCTTACTTTTGCCAATATCCTCAGGGAAAATTCATTACAAAGAAGGAAAAAAAGGGAAAGGGGAAGAAAAAACTTGGCATGAAAATGCCAAGAGAGAAATGGTTATTATTACTTTGCGTTTTTGGCCATATAATATGTAGAATTTAATTTGGCTGCACAACAGTATACACACACACGCACACAAATGCACACACAAATGCAGAAAATCAGAAGGAAAACTCAAAACCTGATCTCATTTGTAACAATATTTCAATTATTATTGTTAGAATTATTTTACTGAAATGGTTTAACCTTCATAACCAGGCTTTTCTTTCTTTCCTTCTTTCTTTCTTTTCTTTCTTTCTTTCTTTCTTTCTTTCTTTCTTTTTTTTTTTTTTTTACTTCTCGAGTGCAAATTTGGAACTGAAGTTTGATTTTTCTCATTTGAAGAGAGGAGAGGAGGGAAATCTAAAATACATTATTTATGCTGCAACTACAGCTGTTGACTCCCATTGAGAACTGGTCAGGAAAAGTGCAGGGGAAGAATTTGAGGCAAGAACGGTCTTGAAAATTAATTAATTAATTAATTAATTAAATGAAAGCATTGGCTCAAATGGAGAAACTTTGGTTTATTCAAGGTTTGGGAATGAAAGCCAGAGAAGAGTAGAGGTGCAGCTTGCTTGATGATAGAGGGAATAGAAGGGGAACTTATCAAATTTGCAGATGACACAAAGCTGGCAGGAATAGCCAACAACCTACCTAGATGATAGGCTCAAGATCCAAATGGATCTTGACAGACTTAAACACTGGGCCTGACCTAACAAAACAAAATTCAGTGTAGAGAAAAGTACAATCTTACAGTTAAGCAAGAAAAACGAAAAGTACACACATAGATTAGTTGAAAAAGGCTTAATAGCAGTATCTGTGAGAGGGATGTAGTGGACAATGAATTAAATATGAGACAGCAGTGTGCAGCAGCCACCAAAAAAGCCAATGTAATCCTAAATTGCATTAACAGAGGGATACAATCAAGATCAATGCAGGTACTAATACCACTCTATAAAACCCTAGTAAGATGACAACTAGAATCCTGCATCCAGTTTTAGTCACTACAATTATAAAAATATGTTGGTTGGGATACTAGAAAGAGTTCAGAGAAGAACAACCAAGATATTTAGGGGCTTGTAGACTAAACCATACGATGAACTGGACATGTCTAGTCTAATGAAGACAAGGACCAGGGATGACATAATAGCAGTCTTCCAACATTTGAGGGGCATTCACAGGGAAGAGGGGACAACCTCTTTTCCAAAGCACAGTCAGACAAAGAACAATGGAAACTGTTCAAAGAGAAATTTAACCTAGAAATAAGGAGAAATTTTCTGACAGTGAGAGCAGTAAACCAATGGAATAGCATGTCTTCAGAAGCTGTGGGTGCTCTAAGACTTTCAAAAAGACACTTGTCAGAAATGGTATAGGTCTCCTGCTTGAGCAGTTAAGTTAGTAACACGGTTGTGTAGTGAATCTGGCTTCTCCACTGACACTGCTTCTTAGAATTTTAGTTTATCTTTATTTCAAAACAAAACATGGTGGAAATTATACATTCTGCTAAAGCCCCTGTCCCACTGCACCAACGGATTCAAAGAGGATGTAAAATGGACAAAAAAGCTGGCCATCCGTTGGAAAACGCTACACATCCGTTATGTACTCACTGCATACGTGTTTCATATGCTCTATCCCTCAAGCATCCGTCCACTGAGATTTCATTTGCGCAAGAAGTTTTGAGCTGCACAAAAAGTTTTCAGCAGATTAACTTTCCACCGCGTACGATATACATCCGCGACAGATACAGGCAACAAACATTCTATGTCCGTTATCATCTGTAAAACGTCCGCTGTATCCTCTCTGCATCTTCTGGCCATCCCCTCAACTCACATCTGCTGCAGCTGAAAATGGAAAAAGGGAGGAAATGAAAGATACACGGAAAGTCCACACAGCATTAGTAGCACAGAAATAGAAAGGATGTAAGCGAATGCATCTCGTATATAAAGGATTAAATTGGACAAAACGTTTGTATCTGGGATGTATCTCGGATATTTAGGATGTCTGCAGTATGTCTAGAGTATGTAGAAGGACACCTAGCGGACTACCGATATTTCCTATCAAAAGGGGGAGGAAATCACCTGGATTTCAGTATGAGTCCAGCAGCCGCGGTGTTCAGACCTCTTCACCCTTGGTCTTGGTCTTCCATATCATCCATTGTTCTCCACCATGGATCATGACACAGTCCGTCTGGTAGCTGCGATCATTCATCATCAGAACCAAACCCTGTTCAGACTGTTTCACCTTTTATACACAAGGAGAAGAAGGAGACGTCCAAGAGTTGTGTGGGTCCAAGGATGGATTGGGAAAAGAATGGAGTTTGGACTGTATGACCAGTTGATGGTGGAGCTGAGGAATGAAGACCCTCGTGCATTCCATCACTTCATGAGGATGCCACCAGCCATGTTTGATGAACTTGTAGAGCACCTGAGACTCAGGTTGACCAAGCCTAGCACCAACTTCCATCCCAACCTGGACCCCGGACTGAAGGTGGCACTCACTCTGCGCCACCTGGCCTCTGGAACCACATAAAGAAATATGCAGTATGTCTGGAGGGTGCCACACAACAGCATCAGCAAAGTGGTCAGAGAAGTGGTGCAGGCCATCATTGAAGAATACGTAGAGGAGCTCCTCAAGTGCCCCACCACTGAAGAAGGCTGGAGGAAAGTTGCAGAACAGTGGTATCAGCCTGCCGTGCCTGCATGCCTTGCTGCCAGCCTTGCTGCCTGGCTTGCTGCCTGCAATCCTGCCAGCCTTGCTGTCTGCCTGCCTGCCAGCCTCCCTGCCAGCCTTGCTGTCTGCCATCCTTGTTGCCTGCCTGCCTGCCAGCCTCCCTGCCAGCCAGCAACCCCACAACCATGAGGAAGAAGAGGAAGCCTCAGCCATCTGCTGCCAGCCCTGGCAAGAGGGACAGGGCCACCCTCCCGTCCCCTGGCCCTCATCTGCTTCTGCTGGGGCTTCTGTAGCACGGCCTCGCTCTTCTGCGGCTGGGGCTTCTGCTGATTCTGCTTCTGGAGGAGCTGCTGCTGCTGCTTATGGCAGTAGTGCTTCTGCTCGTGCTTACTCTGCTGATGCTCCTTCTGGCGGTGGTGCTTCTGCTCGTGCTTACTCTGCTGATGCTGCTTCTGGCGGTGGTGGTTCTGCTGGTGCTTACTCTGCTGAAGCTGCTCCAGGCGGTGGTGCTTCTGCTGGTGCTTACTCTGCTGAAGCTGCTCCTGGTCCTGCTGGTCCTGCTGGTCCTGCTTGTGCTCCTTGACTTGCTCGTCCTGTTCATACTGCTCATGCTCCTTGCCTTGCTTGTCCTGCTGGTCCTGCTCGTGCTCCTGGTCCTGCTCGTGCTCCTGGTCCTGCTGGGGCTCCTGGTACTTACTCTGCTGCTGCTGATCCTGGTCCTGCTGGTGCTGCTACTGGTGCTGCTGTTGCTGCTGCTGCTGATGATGATGATCCTGCTGTTGCTGCTGCTGGTGGTGGTGTGGAGGAGCAGCCCCTACAACCTCGAAGTCCCTCTGATGAGGGCCCATATGGCCCTGCCAGAGGGAGGAAGAGGCAGACGCGTGATAGGGAGAGGAGGCAATACTCCATTGAGGAGGAACACGAGGATGAGGTGCTGGAGTGGCTGAGAGAGAATGACTATCTGTGGCGGAAGGGACACCGGCTCTACAGGGACACCAAAAGGAAGCAGGCTGCTTGGAGAGAGAAGGCGGAGAGCCTGGGCTACACATCGGATGTGCTCCTCGGCTGGTGGAAGCACATGCACACCTGGTACGGGAAGCTGCATCTCAAGAAATCAGGCCAGGCTACGGTTTAGCTGACGGACAGAGAGACCTATGTCATGGCCAGGTGCAGCTTCCTGGAGGGTGAGATCCACCACCGAGGAGCAGCAGCAGCCCCTCTCATGACCCTCTCTCTCCGGCAGCCTGCTGAGAGCCAGTCCTCTTCCAGCCGAGAGTCAGCACCTGTCTCCAGGCAGGTTTCTGTGGAGCGCCGAATGGCAGAGGACCCGCGGACAGCTGTTTTAACCATGGTGGAGCGCATGGAGGACTCCCTGGTGCAGTGGGAGAAAGGAGACGGCACGTCCACCACAGCCCTACTTGCATCCACCCCCAGCTCCACCTCCACAGAAAGGCAGAGAGCCAGACAGGAGGGGCAGAGCCACACTGTCCTGCTGGAGATCAGGGACACTATCCGGAGCAGCATTGATCTCCTCTCTCAGCTGGTCCACACCGACTCCTCATCCTCCAACCATTAGCCCTTCCTCACCTATGTCAACCAGACCCTCATGAACATGGCGGAACCCCAGTACCATGTGGTGAAGGACAGGATCACCGATCTTTTTCACAACCCTCCAGACCAAGATGAACCTGCTCCCACCCAGTCCAGGTCTGCTCCTCCATCCCAGGTGATGTCACTGCCCTTCCAAGGCTTTCCATAGGCCCTCCCTACCAGGAGGTCCAGCAGCACAGGCAGCAGCCCTTCCCAGTCCAGGCACATGTACATCGGACGACACCATTGCTACCAGTTCCACTGATGCCACCGATGCCACCCACGACACTAATGCCATCGATACCACCGATGCCACCCACAACACTGATGCCACCGACACCACCGATGTCACCCACGACACTGATGCCACCCATGCCAGTCCTCACCCAGCTGCAGATCAGACAGCCCCACTACACTGTTCCTTCTTCCACCCCACAGCCAAGCCTGGCCTCAGTACATCTGTCCTCAGTACTGGGGCTGACACCCCATGGCATGGAGGAAGGAGCTCTCAACATCACGGGGCTGAGCCAGCTGTCCGAGAGCTTACTCAACACACCATCACCTGTTGTCCTCTCGGGGCCAGGCACCCTAGTGGGGCTTCAGACCAGCACTCCAGCACCAGCCACCTCCACAGCACCTGGACCCTTCACCCCTGAGACTGGGCACACCTCCGAGTGACCAAGAAGAGTGCCAGAGACTGGGTGGCTACCTGTAGACTTTATTTAGACACTTGACTTGGGTCATTTTTCTTTTATAGCTTGTTATTAATAAAGTTTATCTTTGCTTCACACACTTGCTTCATTTATTTTTGTCAATAAAGTCTTGGTGGAAACTTTTAGAAATGGTTTAAACCTTTGCATGCTTGTGTGATGGGTAAGGATAGCAGTGGGGTGGGCAGGGATACCTGTGAGATGGGTAATAGCTGTGGGATGGGTTGAGATAGTTGTGGGGATAGATAAACCTCCAGTGCAAGCATAGTGGGACTGTATGGTCCACCCTCCCAGGTGCCACACCTATGGCCCTTCATTATCAATACTAATGTAAGCATTGATCCACACATTTGAACATAAACACAACTCTTTATTAAATGCCCTGTTCATTGTAGGCCCACCCAACATACATGGCCCAATCTCATCCGTGTGATGAGACAGGCTGAAGGAAGCATCCATTAACATCTACCATCCTGACTTGCCACTCCACCGCTCCAGCTGGGGAGTTGCACCAGTGTTTCAGGAGGTTGCACTGCTTCTTCCCTTCACGTGAGGCTCTGTTGGGGCCTTGCACATCCTCAGTGTCTATCAGGTTTTGCCCTTGCCTCCATTCCCCAGGCTCCATGTCCCTATTGCCTTGTTGGAGGTCCACGAGCCTGTTCTGCAACACTGGGTAGCGGGTGTGCATGAGATGCATGAAAAGAAGGTGCCTCCTTTTCTTCCCGTAGTAGAGTTCACAGAGCCTGTAGATGGCTTCACACTGTTGCAGAATTATGGTGGCTACCAAAAGGATTTGGTTACGATCCACGGTGGACATGACTGGATGCTGTGGAAGAGGAAGAGGCAGATGAAGGCTGTAGAGGTCTGCACAGCTGGGCTGCTGGGCTGAAAGTGAGATCCAGGTGAGTTGCTCCCCCTTTTTATAGGCAATATAGGTTTTCCACTATGTGTCCCTTTACATCCTCTAGGCATCCTCTAGACATCCTTAATATCCGAGATAGGTCCACTCTGCAAACGTTTTTTCCATTTTAAATGCTTTCTTTGCAAGCTGCATCTGCTTTTATCCTTTCTCCGTCCGTGCTACTAACGCTGCACGTCCGTTCCGCATCCGTTCCGCTTCCTCCCTGCATCCAAAGCGGATTTGAGTTGCGTGGATCTGCAGCGGATGCCTAGCGGATATAGCGGAAGCGTAACGGATGAAGAATGGATGTCCCCCGTATGCCTAGCGGATGCAGAACGGACGTGTTGGATACATTTTCCGCTCAAAAGGTTTGAGCAGCTCAAAACCTTCTGAGTGGATGGAACCTCAGTCGACGGATGCTGGACGGATAGAGAGGATGAAAAACAGAAACAATGAGTACAGAACGGAAGCATCGCATTAACCAATGGATGGCAAGTGTTTTTCTCCATTTTACATCCTCTTTCCATCTGTTGGTGCAGTGTGACAGGGGCTTTATCTATCACACATCTATCCTTACCTATCCCACAGCTATCCTTACCTATTCCACAGCTATCCTTACCCATCCCACAGCTATCCTTACCCATCCCACAAGCATGCAAATGCTTAACCATTTTTTCAAAGTTTTCACCAACACTTTATTAAGTGAACAAAATGAACCAAGTGTGTGAAGCAAAGATAACCTTTACGAATAACTGTCTTAAGTAAATGGTATGACTTTATTAAAAAAGCAAAATGAACCAAGTAAAGTGTCTTCAAGCAACCTGGTACTGGGCCTCGGGCAGATCCCTCAGGGTGTGGCTCACGTAGGTGATGAAGGTGTGGCAGCTGGAGGATCCTCTGTCGAAGTGGACCAGCTGAGAGAGAAGTTCTGTGCTTGTCTTCATCATGTCCCTGTTCTCCAACAGGACAGTGTGGTTCTGGCCCTCCAGTCTGCCTCTCTGCCTGCATCCTGTGGAGTTGGGGGTGGGGGTGCGTTGGTCTCTAGTGGCTGCCACTTCTTCTTCCATTTGTGACAGGGGATCCTCCAAGTGTGCTGGCATGGGGAGTGCAACTGTAGGGGGGGTCTCTGCCAAGGGGCCCTCTGAAGACACCTGCTTGGACTGGGTAGCTGGCTCCTGGCTACAAGAGGACTGGCTGTCTATGGGCTGTTTGAGGGAGAGGGGTGTCAGAAGGGTTGCTCCTCGGTGGTGGACCTCACCCTCCAGGAACCTGCACTTGGCCATGACGTACATCTCCCGGTCAGTGAGCTTGACAGCGGCCTGCCCAGATTTTTTGAGGTGTAGCTTCCCATACCAGGTCTGCATGTGCTTCCACTATCCCAGGAGTACATCTGCAGCATAGCCCAGGCTCTCTGCTTTGTGTCTCCAAGCTGCCTGTTTCTTCTTGGTATCGTGATAGAGTCTGTGGCCCTTTCTCCATAGGTACTCGTTCTCCCTCAGCCATTCCAGCACCTCCTCCTCATGCTCCTCGGAAAGGGTATCCTGTTTCCTCTCTCCCTTCTCCTTCCCTTGCCTCTTCCTCCCTCTGGCAGGGCCTTCAGCAGCAGTGCCTTCAGGGGCTTGAGCAGCAGGGCCTTCAGCAGCAGGGCTTTGAGGGCCTTGGAGCTGGTCCACCACAGCAGCAGCAGCACCAGCACCACCACCAGCACCAGCACCACCACCCGCACCAGCACCACCAGCAGCAGCATCAGCACTAGCAGCACCAGCAGCACCAGCAGCACCAACAGCTTCAGAGTCAGTGCCAGGGACTGAGATGCTGGTTCTCTCCTTCTTGCCAGGGCTGGCATGAGTAGGCACCGGCTTCCTCTTCTTCCCTGACTGATGAACCATGGTGTTCTTTCAAGATGAATGTGGCAGCACGTGTTTCCTCTGAATGCTGACTGTGTGCGAGTTGCATCCACGGAGCTGACCCAATTCATACGCCCTGCATGCACAATGAACGCTTTCATCCGATATATATCCGCTTGGCATCTGCTTTGTTTCCTCTAGGCGTCCGTGATGCATCCACGTCATCCGCTATTCATCGGCTCCTTCCACTATGCGTCCGCTTCGCAATTCTCCCCCGGAAGCCCTTTGGATGTGCCATCTGCTTCCATTCGCTGTCATTCGCTAGGCTTCCTATGAACTTCCACTTAACATCCCCGCTATGTACTACCCCTGTCCGTTCTTTTCCATTCTTTTCCATTCTGTTTATGCAAATTTTCACCACTTTTTGGAGGAGATGACAACGGATGGAGCCACCCCCGAAATTTTGCTCATCCGCTGTGTCCTTTTTGCATACGTTTCATGTCCATTGGCCAGTGGGACCTAGCCTTAAACAGCTCTTAAAGGATGTATAAAGTTGAAACATGATACAGCTAATCCTTGATGTATGACCATTTGTTTAACAACTATTTGGAAGTATATATCATCTATCTATCTATCTATCTATCTATCTATCTATCTATCTATCCATCTATCTATCTATCATCTGTCTACTATGTATCTTTCATCTATCTATATCTATCTATCCTCTCATCTATCTACTATCTATCTGTCTTTCTCTCATCTATCTATATCTGTCTATCTATCTAGTTATCTATCTATCTAGTTATCTATCTATCTGTCTATCTCTATCTTTCTCTCATCTATATCTATCTATCTATCTATCTATCTATCTATCTATCTATCTATCTATCTATC
>BLBF01000080.1:6868779-6892777 GCA_015471245.1 Laticauda colubrina
ATCCATCCATCCATCCATCCATCCATCCATCCATCCATCCATCCATCCACCTCATTTCTAAAGGCCCTGTCACATCAGCCGACAGATCCAAAACCTATGTAAAAAGGACACAGCAGATGAGAAAATGTTCCATCCATTGTTATCATCTCTCAAGAGTGCCCCCACATGGGCTTAAACAATTATTTTGCCACCCTGTTAGAAGTAGCAAGTTTCAGAATGCAGTGGTAATAGATAAGAGGTACAGCAGAATTGTGAGGAACTTGGTGGCCCTGGGTTATTTGTGAGGTAAGTGTTCAAAAAAGTTAAGATAACACAGGGGTGTCAAGCTCAATTTTATTGAGGGCCACATCAGGGTTGTGTTTAATCTCAGGGTGTGTTTGAACATGTCCAGGGTGGGTGTGGTCTCTCTTGTTTGGGGTGCCTATACTGCACCTGCCAGCAAAAATGAGCTCCCAAGCTCTGTTTTCGGCTGTGATAGCCCCCTGCAACCCTCTGCCAGTTAAAACTGAGCTCAGGAGGGCCATACGTGACCCTCCTGAGCTCCATTTTTGCTGGTAGAGTAATCATGGGACAATACCTTGCTTTTTCCAGAGTGGCCCCACAGGCCCGATCTAAGCACCCTGTGGGCCAGTTCAAGCCCACGGGCCTTGAGTTTCACACCCCTGAGATAGTATCTCCAGCTGCATGGACCTACATACCTATTTTTACATGGGTGGCTCTGTGCCTTTATTGTCACATACACAAACCCCGGGGCTAGGATTTTGTCAAGTTCTAAATTAGAAAGAAAGGCAGGAGACAGAAAGGTTCCAAATTGTTATTTGGCGAATGAAGGACAAATCATTATGACTTGGCTGTTATTGAAATCATAAAATTTCTACATGACAATGCATAAAAAATTGGAGGCAGAGGGAGAACCAACCTATAAACTTTGGCTGTCGTTAAATTGCAAAGATTTTACAATAACACTGGATGGACTATTCATTTTTTCATTTCCCATCCCTTTTTTCCTATTTTCATTCTTAATTGCCTTTTTATTGTGTATATGTATTTCCTATCACTCAGGGAATCTTGTCATAAAAGGTGGCACCAGGAGCAAGGGATATTGATCAGCAGATAAGCAAAAGAGTCACAACAAAACAAAATTTCCTAATAAACTTGTAGGTTATAGGAAGGGCTGAGTAATTCCCATCCTTTTCCTTTGTATCGGCTGAAAGTTTTGATGCTGTCCAGTCAGGTTTTCTTACAGCACCTTGGACTGATAATGTTCCTTTCATTGTTGGGAAACCATTGTAGAAAAAATTAATTCTGATTGCAATTAATTGGATTTTAATCAAAGTGAATGAAATAAATTTTGTAGTAGATCCTTCCTGTTGTGTTATGGGAAAAGGAGACGCGAGACCCAGTTGATTTTTCTCTTTTTATTTTCTCTACAGAAATTGAACTTGCGGAGCCACAGCAGCCTTTATATAGCTGGCTGCTCACGGCTCATGGCCAATGACGGCTCATCAAAATTCCTGCCGTCCGGACCAGCCTATCTGAGGTGAGTATGCAGATATCTAACACCCCTCCCCATGTGATCCAGTCCAACCAATCAGGTCTCACCTATGTTATGTAGTCATGTAAATAGGTGGGGCTTTTGTGGTTTCAACTGGACCTGCCCAATTCAGTCATGGGTTCGTCTCCGTTCTGTTCATATGGGATTGATGCTTCTCCCGTCTTCTTCTGTGGAGCCTCCTGGAAGGTAGAGTCAGCCCTGCCGCTCTTGCCAGGTCTTTCCTAGCTGGTTGAGTTGGTTCAGCTGCTCCCGCAAAGAGTGGCTTCTTGTGGGTTCTCCAAAGCCTGCTCCAGTCTCCCCACATTGTCTTCTTCTACTCTGGTTCCAGGTACATGTTTGTGAATTCCGATCGGGGCTAGTGTTAGCATTGGTTGTTGTATCATTGTTAGGGTTTGTTTTGTTATTTCTCTTATTTGAGAAGGGTCTTCCCCTCCCCTGTCGTTTGTTTTTGAGGGGTCTCCCCCCTCTCTGGCTTGGCTATTTCTGTCTAAAGGCTAAGTCCCACTGGCCGATGAATGCAAAATGTATGCAAAAAGAACACAGAGGATGAGCAAAATTTCAGGGGTGGCTCCATCCGTTGTCATCCGCTCCCAAAAGTGGTGAAAATTTGCATAAACAGAATGGAAAAGAATGGAAAAGAATGGATGTGGATAGTATGTAGTGGGGATGTTAAGCGGATGTTCATAGGAAGCCTAGAAGATGACAGCGGATGGAAGCGGATGGCACATCCGAAGGGCTTCCGGGGAGAATTGTGCAGTGGACACATAGTGGAAGGAGCGGATTCGTAGCAGATGACGCGGATGCATCACAGACGCCTAGAGGAAGCAAAGCGGATGCCGAGTGGATGTATATCGGATGCAAAGCGTTCACTGTGCATGCAGGGAGTATGAATTGCGCCAGCTCCGTGGATATAAAAGGATGCAGGTAACACACAGTCAGCATTCAGAGGAAAGACGTGCTGCCACATACATCTTGAAAGAACACCATGGTTCATCAGTCAAGGAGGAAGAGGAAGCCGGTGCCTACTCGTGCCAGTCCTGGCAAGAAGGAGAGAACCAGCATCCCACCCCCTGGCACTGACTCTGAAGCTGCTGGTGCTGCTGGTGCTGCTGGTGCTGCTGGTGCTGCTGGTGCTGCTAGTGCTACTGGTGATGCTGGTGCTGCTGGTGTTGCTAGTGCTGGTGGTGGTGGTGGTGGTGGTGCTGCTGCTGAAGGCCCTGCTGCTACTGCTGCTGCTGCTCTGGTGGACCAGCCCCAAGGCCCTCAAAGCCCTGCTGCTGAAGGCTCTGCTGATCAAGCCCCCGGAGGCCCTGCTGAAGCCCCTGCCAGAGGGAGGAAGAGGCAAGGGAAGGAGAAGGGAGAGAGGAAACAGTACACCATTTCCGAGGAGCATGAGGAGGAGGTGCTGGAATGACAGCAGTGACAGTATGTTGGGTGTAGCTTTGTTTCCTGCAAGAATTCCTAGAAGAGGTTTATGATCTGTGACAAGTGAGAAATTTCTGCCATAAATATACTCGTGGAACCATTTTACTCCTGTTATTGCGGCCAATGCCTCTCTATCCAGTTGGCTGTAATTTCACTCCATTTTTGATAGGGTTTTTGAGAAGAATGTGATGGGTGCTTCTTTTCCATCTTGTAGTACATGGCTGAGTATGGCACCAATGCCAAATGGTGATGCATCACATGTTAATGTTAGTGCAAGTGTTTTGCTTTATTGTATTAGCACACAGTCTGATGTAAGTAAGTCTTTAATTCCCTGGAATGCTGTTTCTTCTCGTCATCCCCAGGTCCAGGAAGCTTTCTTATCAAGCAACCTGTGCAGTGGTTCCGCTGTTTCTGGGTCGACCAGCAGTTGTTGGTAGGCTTGTGCAAGGTTCAATTTTGCGAAGATTCTACCCCGCCAGAGAATGTAATAGGTGTTGTACCACCGGAACTGGGTATGCGCTTTGTTGTAACATATGGTTAAGGGTTGCCTTGTAGTCTCCACAGATGCGCACGGACCCATCTGGTTTAATATGAGTCACAATTGGGGTTTCCTACCAAACATGGTCTATTGGTTCTAATACCCCCAGTGCGATAAGTTTATCTAATTGTTTATCAATTTTTGGTTTTAATGCGAAAAGAACTCACCTTGCCTTTAGCCTTATTGGGGTTATATTCAGATTCAAATTAAATGAAATAGGGGACCCTTGGTACTTGTCCAGTTCTCCATTGAAGACGTCCTGGAATTCTTTCATCAGGTTCTCTTCCCAGTCTGTCCCAGCGATGTTATTTATTCCAGTTACCCCGATTCCTAATGAAGCAAACCATTCGAGTCCCAGTAGGCTGGGGTGATCTCGATTGACTATGGTTAACGGGAGGACTTTAATGTGTTTTTTGAATCCAACTTTGAAATGTCCTGTTCCTACTACCAGAATTCTGTTTCCCTGGTAGTCTTTTAGTGTGAGTGTTTGTATTTCTAGCTATCTCTTCCTTATATCAGGTATTAGTCTTTTTGTGGTATTCTACAACACCATTGATAAGTAGGAGCCTGAGTCCACCTCCATCTCACATGATTTACCTTCTATGGTGACTTGCACATGTACCTTTTTTGCACTCATTGAGTTTGAGTGCCCAATAGTTATTGTTTGATATGTTTCCTCTTTTCTATTAGTTTCTCTCCACCACTTGTTTCTGTTTTCTTGATTCCAATGGCTCTCTGTTTGTTTTTCCCTCTCTCTGGGAGGAGTATTCCATTTCTGTCTAGGGCTATAGTTATTTCTGTTCCGGCATGCTCTAGCTATGTGTCCCCATTGTTCACAGCACCTGCAAATGGCATTGAAAAAACGGCATTCAGAACGTGGATGGTCTCCTCCGCACCCGGCACAACGGAATTCTGATTTCCTTCCTTTCTGCTCCTGTCTGCTTTTTTCTGACCAGAGTTGATTTTCCTCTTCTTCTTCCTCTTCGTCTTCTGAGAGGGGTTCGATGTCCTCATGGTGTGTTGTGGTGGTGAGTCTTTGGGTTTCCTCTGATGTCTTGTTGTGTGTTTGATTAGTGTCTTTTGGGGTTTCCTTTATTGCTTTATTGCTTTTTTTGTCGCATGGTTTCTGCCGATTTCTTTGTTGCTTCCACTGCGGTGGCTTCTTTGATTGCCTCTGCTAATGTTATTTTAGGTTTTATTAGCAGTCGACCCTTTAATGCAAGGTCCTTTATTTCAAGGACCACACGGTCCCTCATGGCCTCATCCAGGTTTAGGAATTTGCATGCTCCGCCAATGTCTCTTTGTGCTGCGACAAAATCTCCAATGCTCTCGTCTTCCTTATGGTCGCACTTATAAAATTCGTGCCTTTTGATGAGGCATGAAACAGTCAGTGCATAATGGGCTTGCAGTAATTTATCTAAGTCCGTCCACATCATTTTCTTCACATCGTGGGGTGATGCTAATGCCTTTGTCATTCTGAATACTGCGGGACCGCAGTGGGTGAGGAAGATGGCTCTCTTCCTATTTTTGGATATTCCCTGGAGATCGCTCCCTTCTAGAAACATGAGGAATCAGTCGATGTAGGATTCCCAGTCTTCAGTTGCTAGGTTGAATGGTGCGAGTGGCAAGTTGTTCCCGGACATTTCGTCTCGCTCAGTCCTCGTTGCCACATGCACAACTGGGCTCCTTTGTCTCAGGATCCCACCTTTGTCACCAGTGTTGTGTTGTGAGAAAAGGAGACGTGAGACCCAGTTCATTTTTCTCTTTTTATTTTCTGTACAGGAACTGAACTCGCGGACATGCGGCAGCCTTTATACAGCTGGCTGCTCACAGCTCGCGGCCAATGACAGCTCGTCAAAATTCCCGCCAGCCTATCTGAGGTGAGTATGCAGATATCTAACACTTCCTTCCTTCTTTCCCTCCCTCCTTTCCTCCTACCATCCAGTTTCCTGCCTTTCTTTTTTCCTTGCTTCCTTCCTTCTTTCCTTCTTTCTCTCCCTTCTTTCCTCCCTCCCTCCATTTTCCTGCCTTCCTTCTTTCCTTGCTTTCTTTTCCCCCCTCACCCCCACCATCCTTCCTTCTTTCCTTTTTCTTCATCTCTCCTTCCTATTTTCTTCCCTCATTCTCTCCCTTCCTCCCTTTTCCCTTTTACCATCCTCCCTCCTTTCTTTTCTTTTCTTAGCTTTCCCTCCTTCCTTCAACTTTCTCTCCACACTTTTCCTTCCTTCCTTCCTTTTTTCTTTCTTTCTTTCTTTATTTTCTTTCTTTCTTTTTTCTTTCTTCAATGGCAAATGAAAGTAGCTTTGGCATCCAACTCATTAGATTAGTATACATTGGGAGGAGAGCTCCAAATTTTGCAAAAGAAAAAAGCAAGAATTTGATGCTTCTCTGAAACCTAATATCTCTCTTTAGCAAAAGTTTGCTGAACAGATACAAATCTCCAGAGCCTTTTGAATAAGTTATATTGAAACTCATAAACATTGGTGAGTATCGTACAGCGGTAAATAATTTCCAACTGAATATGTTATGTTTATGAAAATGGCATTTGTCTCCATCCGAAAGACACATCCTAATATGGGAGGCAATTAAATGCACACAGAGAAACAAACATTTTCTTCATGTTATCTCTAAGTGCCAACTGGTAATGAATTGAAGGAAGATATCTGCATGGGAGGGAACTGTCCTTTCAACATCCTGGAAAGAGCAATTAATCTCTCAGGATTTCACATTCAAGTTTGCCCAAGAATTCTCTGTTCACTAATCCATATTAAATCCAAATGTGGAAAGTTCATCTTTTCCAAAATGGTGGTCTAACAGATGTGAGAGACAGAGAAAATCGTCATACTCAGTAGCAATTATTATTTTATTTTATGTCACGAAAAACCACAAGAGAAATCCCCACCAGAGGCAGAGATGGGATCAGAGTCAATGGGAACAAAAAGAACACTTTCTTAACATTGCAGGAATGTATTTATACAGATAGTTTATGCCCTTTTAGTTCTTTTAAAATGTTAATTAATCAGATTAGAGCCAGAAGGGACCTTTGAGGTCTTCTGGTCAAGCCCCCTGCTGAAGAAGGAGAAACTGTACTATTTCAAACAAATAATTGTCCAATTTCTTCATAAAAACCTCCATTGATGAAGCACCCACAACTTCTGGAGGCAAGTTGTTCCACTGGTTAATTGTCCTCACTGTTAGGAAGTTTCTCCTTAATTCCAGGTTGCTTCTCTCCTTGAGTAGCCCCATGCTTCTTTAGCCCCACATTTTACTTCTCATCCAGCAAGGTTCTTCAGTTCTGACTGAATGGTGGGGAAGGATGGAAAGCCGAGTCAATCTTGAGCCAGTGAGATTTGAACTGCTTGAACTGCTGGCAATCAGCAGTCTTCAGAATTAGCCTTCAATATTGCATTCCAACTACTGTGCCATCACAGCTCTTAACATTGATCTCAGCTGAGTCTGGCAAAGAAGCATTCCTCCCACCACTCAATCAATCACAAGGGAGCTGGAAGGGACCTCGGTGGTCTTCTAATCCAATCCTGTGCTTGAGCAGGAGATCTTATGCTATTTTAGACAGGGGGTTGTCCAGTCTCTTCTTAAAGACTTTCAGTGATGAAGCCCCCACAACTTCGGAATGCAACTCCTGTTCCACCAGTTAATTCTCCTCACTGTTAGAAATAACTCTCAGAAGGAGTGCTAATGACCAGATGACTGCAAGGAATATAAATCCTTCCATTCTCCACCCTTCAGTCAGAAGAAACTCCTGGATGTGGGCAGAGTTAACCTGCAGTACTGAATTCTAATCAGCAATGCCACCCTGGCTCTTAAGATCTTTGACCCCTCTTTCATACTAGTGCCCCTCTCTGTCCTGACATGAACCTTGCTATCTTCAAAATAACAGAATATGCAACAGAATACCCTCTATCACCAGGCTTGAAATTTTGGGCTTGGACAACCTTGAACTACACCACCTACAATTGGACCTAGGCATTGTACACAAAATCGTCTGCTACAATGTCCTACCAGTCAATGATTACTTCAGCTTCAACCACAACAATACAAGAGCACACAACAGATACAAACTCAATGTTAACTGCTCCAAACTTGATTGCAGAAAGTACGACTTTAGCAACAGAGTGGTGAATTCCTGGAATGCACTACCTGACTCTGTTGTTACATCCTCTAACCCCACTTCTTTAATCTCAAACTATCCACAATTGACCTTACCCCATTCCTAAGAGGTCTGTAAGGGGCGTGCACCATCGTGCCTACTGTCCCTGTCCTATTGTCCCCATTTATTTGTACCTATTTCCTGTATTCTAAATCATGTTTATACTTATATATTATCTTGTAAGTGATTCGACAAATCAAATAAATAAAAATAAATAAAAAGAGGGTGCTTTGTCTTTCTGATGCAGATGGGCTGTTGAATCCTGTGATGTTGTTGCTATGCCTGCTAATTTAATGGTTGGCATTACCACCTTCAATTTTTCCAAGTTTAACCAACCATCATCAACCACACCATCATCACTACAGTGAAATAGACCCTTCTGGCAAGTTTTTTTTCCAAGGACTAAAGTATCCCTTTAAGTTTTGATGTCCACCGTTGCTCCTTTTTCGTTATCTCTCTCACCTTCATAGCTAAGAAAGAATGACTGTTAGAAAAAGCCTCCAGGGTAGTTGTACAGTATGATTTAAGGTCAGGTAGTGTGTGATTTAAGAACAAGTTAGCTGTACATTAAGTTATACCAAGCTGATAACAAGATGGATTTGGAAAGTGATGAGAAATGACAGAGAACACATGTACTTTTAAAGCAGATGACAGCAAATTGAAAACATTACTGAAACTTATTAAAGATTGATTTTTTTTCTAGATACACCTTGCTATTTATTGTGTGACAAAAACAAATGTTAATAGTAACACAAATAGAAACAACCTAAAAGGATCCGAGACTCAAAGTTGAGAATGGAAGATGTCAGTGCAGCATTGCTTGATCAATGTGGGTCTCTGAGGTTTCCTGCCTAAGCAGGGGGTTGGACTAGAAGACCTCCAAGTTCCCTTCCAACTCTGTTATTCTATTTTATGGTTTGGGTGACCTTGAACCAACATCCAAGGGCCCTAAAAGATGCATCTTGATTGTAAGGACTCTTGTAAAATTGTGGCCTCCCCCACAAATCAAATTATTAGCTTCCAGTTTTAACAAGTGCTCTCGATTAAGAAATGACACATTTTCGCAACTGGCAATTCAACAGATGATATTCAAAAATGTCACCGAGTTAATAAGGGGCACATCTTCATTTGGCCAGACTCCCCTTTAGCAGCATTAAAAATGATAATGTTCTGCAAAATAGAACTCATGTAATTCCAATATTGACTTGGTGTATGTGTTACAATTATGGATTTCAGGTGTCTTTGGACCAGTCAAGCATTTCAAAATCTATGGAACTTTGCTCATTTCATCCATGATACCTTAATAAAACAGCAGAGTTGGAAGGGAGTTTGGAAGTCTTCAAGTCCAACTTCTTGCTCAAGCTATACCATTTCAGACAAACAACTGTCCAATCTCTTCTTAAAAACCATCCGTGTTGGAGACCTCACAACTTCTGGAAGTTTGTTCCACTGATTAATTGTTCTAATTGTCAGGAAATTTCTCCTTATTTCTAGGTTGGATCCCTCTTGATCAGTTTCCCATCCATTGTTTCTGGTGTTGCCTTCTGGTGCTTTGTAGAATTGGTTCAATCCATCTTCTTTGTAGCAGCCCCTGAGAAATTGGAAGATTGTTATCATGCCACCTCCTAGTCCCATGATGGCGAACCTATGGCATGCGTGCCACAGGTGGCATGCAGAGCCATTTGTGCTGGCACGCAAGCTGCAGGCACACTTACCTCACTGTGCATATGCATGCCTCACAGCTGATTTTCAGCAGGTTTGAGGCCTTTTTTGGCTTCCCAAAGGCTTGAGGAAGGCTTTTGCAGGCTTCTGCAGGCTTTACATGCTGACAACTAGCCCTGTTTTATCACTTCCTGTTTTTTCCGAAAATACTGGAAGTGATGGAATGGGGCTAGTTTTTGGCCTGCAAAGCCTGCAGAAGCCTTCCTCAAGCCTTTGGCAGGCCAAAAAAGGCCTCAAACCCATTGAAAATCAGCTGTGAGGTGCAGTGCAGGTAAGGGGATGGCAGGGGGTGGGCAGGTAAGTATTGCATGTGCATGCATAGGGGACATGGGGGGGGGCACATTGCCTTCTGGGTTCTGGCACACGAGCACAAGCATGAAAGCGCGCACACAGTTTTTGGCACAGGAGCCCAAAAAGGTTAGCCACCACTGTCCTAGTCCTTTTCATCAAAGCAGACATGCCCAATTAATTAAATTGTTTCTCTTATGTTTTGCCTCCCAGTCCCTCAAGGCCAAGGACTTTACAAAGTCTGCTTTCCATTTACTATGGAAAATAAATTCAGTGTAGTTCAATATCTCTCATCCAACTTAGTATTAATAGAGAACAAAAAGCTGGTTTGGATTCCAGACCGAAAGAATACTCAACATAGCGTAAATCCAATGATATCATTATTGATGCCACACCAGTATTTGAAGCTTCTGAGCTTCAACACCATCAATCTGACACTATGGGTCACCCCATCCCTGACAGCTCTATACTCCCCATAAGTATTTTATATTTGTGAAGGGCCATAAAGCACTCCCCATAATTTATTTCATCATATATCCAGAACTAGAAATGCTCAGATAGGAGAACACTATATTCATTAAAAGGGTTGGTGATCTCTCCAGCATCAAAATGCCTTAAATCTTTTGACATGTTTGGTTTCTCATTCCAGATTTTCAGGATGTATAAAGGGAAAGAAAGAAAAAAAAAACAGCCAAGATTATTTTTTGAAATGTTGTTCACTGATGATCTGAGATGCCAGCATGGGAGAGGATGTTCATTTACATTAAATGAAATTAATAAAAATAATATTTAGAACCAGCCAAAACTTGGAAGATGTTTTGACCATTCTAAATATATTTATACAGTATTAATTTTCATTTGGGTGAAAGGAATAGATGGTGTGATATCTGCAGCACTGTTGCTATTTCTATTTCAATATATTGCATACACAGTCTTCCATAAAAGGAAGAAGGCTGAGAACTGGGAACTTTATTGAGTTTAATGAGTGAATCACAGGAATGAAGATGGATTGCATTAAAAGCAACACCATTCCATTTCAGTTAACCAATGTATAACCATTTTTCAAGTAGAAGGAGATAATGAGTATCAACTTGAGATAATGAGTCTCAACTCAAATTCCTTTAGCCATTGTTCCAAATTATAACAGCAGTGGGAAAAGTGACTTCTGACCATTTTTCACATTTATGACTGTTGCAGCATTCCCAAAGTCACATGATTTATTGCAAATAAAATAAATAAAAATAAATGATCAAATTTCAGACACTTGGCAACTGGTTCACATTGATGATGGTTGCAGGGTCCCAGGGTTATTTGATCTCCATTTGTACCCTTCTGACAAGCAAAGTTAAGGTGGAAGCCAGATACACTCAACAAACATGTTACTATGTTATCTAACAAAATGAAATTAAATGTAGAAAAAAGTAAAATCCTGCACTTAGGCAAGCAAAACCAAAAGTACACATACAGACTGGGTGAAACCAGGCTCAGTATCAGTAACTGTGAGAGGGATCTTGGAGTCTTAGTGGACAACCAGCTAAATAGGAGCCAGCAGTGTGCAGCAGCAGCCAAAAAAGCCAGTGCAATCCTAAACTGCATTAACAGAGGGATACAATTGAGATCAAGTGAGGCACTAATACAACTCTATAAAGCCTTAGTAAGACCACACCTAGAGTACTGCATCCAGTTTGGGTCATCACATTATAAAAAAGAGGTTGAGACTCTAGAAAAAGTACAGAGAAGAGCAACCATGATGATTAGGGGACTGAAGGATAAAACATTTGATGAATGGTTGCAGGAACTGGTCTTGGCTAGTCTCGTAAAGAGAAGGACCAGGGGAGACATGATAGCAGTCTTCCAATATTTGAGGGGCTTCCACAGAGAGGAGTGGGGATCAAACTATTTTCTAAAACACCTGAAGGCCAGACAAGGAATAATGGATGGAAACTGAACAAGGAGAGATTTAATCTGAAAATAAGGAGAAACTTTTTGACAATGAGAACAATCAACCAATGGAACAGAAGTTGCCTTCAGAAGTTGTGGGAGCTTCATCACTGGAGGTTTTCAATGGGAGATTGGACTGCCATTTGTCAGAAATGGTATAGGGTCTCCCGTTTGGGTGGGGGGTTGGACTAGGTCCCTTCCAACTCTGATTATCTGTTATCTATTACTAACTTAACAACTGCAGTGATTCATTTAACAATGGTGGAAAGAAAGGTTGTAAAATGGGGAAAAATACTTAACAAAAGTTTCATGTAGCAACATAAATTTTGGGCTCAATTGTAGTTAAGTCAACTACAATTAATTAATCAACTACAACTACTAATTAAGTCAAGGACAGTCATGAACTTGTCAGAGTCTGAATCTGCAGAAGAGGACAAGCCAGAGCTAGAGCCAACGGAGATTGGGGTGGCAGCTGCGTTGGCTTCAGAGGAATATGGGGAGGAGCAGGACGAGGCAGCCCAGGGTCCCTCAGGTTTGGGACAGCTTGTTAGCCGGGCAGGATGAGGGCAGGATGACCAAGAGAGGACAAGCAGTAGACATGAGGAGTGACGGAGCTCAGGACCGCCCCCTCCTGATCCCCGAGCTCGGAGAGTGGAGAGAAGGTGGGAACAGCACAGACCAACTCAACAACTTGGGAGGAGACCGCCATGCCCCTCTTCACAAGGCACACCTAGTGACTGAGATTTAAGGAGATGCTATGGGGGGGGAGTGGCATTTGTCAGGAACAAATGCGGAATTGGTAGAGTTTGGTGTTCTGGTACAGTTATTTGAAATTTGGAGGACTGCTTGCTCCTTCCTTACTTGTGGACTCAGTGCCTTTTTTGTGACTTTGTGGACTCATTGCTTGTTCCTTCGTTTGTGGACTCATTCTCCTTTCCTTTGTTTTGCTGAACTGGGTGCAGCCAGAGGCTGGTCTCTCTCTCTCTCTCTCTCTCTCTGTGTGTGTGTGTGTGTGTGTGTGTGTATGCACACTTTGCTCTAGGACTTGCCAAGAGCATGGGAGCATTTTCGGGGGGAGACATTTGGAGCATTGAAGTAGAGTTTGAATTCTCAGCTGGTTGTGTGATCTTTGTGCCTTGTCCCAGATCATCACAAGGACTATCTGTATTGTACACACAATCTTCCACAGAGAGAAGAATACTAAGAACTGGGAATTTTACTGAGTGTAATGGACACCACATAAATTACAGAATGAAGTAGAATGGATTGAGATTTGCACAAATTTTCAATTGTTAATCTGCTTTTGACACTTTAGACTCCAACCAAAAACATACTGTGATATTTTCAAATTGATAAACGAGTGTTTATGTATCATGGTGATGATACCAATAAGGGCTTTGTAATGTCATCCTGTCCAAAGATTTTAATTATTACATTTTCATCTTGCATTTTGCCTGGTCATTCAAAGGCTGTATACAAGAATTTCTCCCCAAATAACATTTCATGAAGTAGTATGGGCTGAGAGAAATGACTGGCTCAAGATCATAAAATGGTTGTTTGAACACAGTACACTGCCTACTCATAAAACATTTATATGGCCATGTTATTGTTGTCAACAGAAAGGGAGGGAGGAAATGGGTTTGAAAGACAGTGTGGCAGCTTGGAAATCGAAAGTGCATTCTATACATAGTTGTATGGGTCAAGGGTGACAATGAATTATGTGTCTCAGAGTTGGCTACACCCAGGCGGTGCTGGACATATTAACTCCCAATAAATCCTTTTGAAGTTTTGGAAGTCTGGCTCAAGACTCATGATTTAATTGGAGTAATTGCCGGACACTAACCCTGATTACTGAACCAAGAGATCCTTTGGCTTTTTAAAATTGTGTTCCATCATAAACTGTAACCAGATGGGTCATGTTTGCTCAACTTATGCTTCACAAAACAAATAATAAAAAAAAAGAAAATTAATTAAAAAACAACATCCAGACTAATCAAATTAGGCATGATATGCACATTAAACAACTAGATTCCTTCCTGATCTGATGAAGCCTGCTGTGTTGGATCCACCAGGTTGGATTTTAACTACCTAACAGAAATTATAAATTGAATGGAATTTCAGAGTTGTAAGTTTTGTTCTGGTTATTTTAACCCAACTTGATCTGACTTTCTAGGTTTTTTTCTACCTGAGAACTGGTTTCTGCATGGAGACTCTCCTATGAAGTTTTGAAACATTGTTATTGTTTTCAAAGGTCCCAAGAAGTAATGAGATATGTTCCCTGTTGTATCAAAAATCTGTCATTAATCAGTATAACTAATGAAGACATGAAGCTATTTCTATGCTAATGCCATTGTACTATTAAACTGCAAAACACGTTCTAGGCAAAGAAAGAGATTTTATATTGAGAATTAATATATCTCAAGTATATTATTTTCACCTCTAGGGGAAGACTCTCTTGAGCTCCTCAAAATTGCAGAGAAAGAATATTGCAATAGAAGGGAAGATCTGTAGCTCAGGGTTGAACTGTGGGGTCCTTGGTTCTCTCTGAGATTGGTTGTTGTCTTGCAGAGATATCATTTCCCAACTATGTAACATCATCAGTACTCAAAGGGAGTGGGGATACAAGGAGGAGGAGGAAGAGGAAGAAGAGGAAGAGGAGGAGGAGGAGGAGGAGGAAGAGGAGGGAAAACACTGTGTCAACAATCAAAAAGCCACACATAACCAGGCACCATATAAATAATCAAGTCTTCAGCTTGTTATCTTGCTGGCATCCTGCCCTCAAAGGTTAAGGAGGGACAGGAGGATGAATGGTCAATAAATATGTCTGTGGATGTGATGGGAAATAGGGAGCAGGCTGACAATGCATGGGACCAGTTTGTGTCAGCACTCAAGGTCATGCACCCTGAGATCGGAATGTGAATCACCCCAAACATCTCAGTGCTCTCTAAACACTTATGATGCTCTTCATTGCCTGAAGATGAACTTGTCATGGGGGAAGGCTGGGATGAAGGGAGAAGGGAATTGGAACTTTTTGGCATGGGAAATTTAGTTCTAATCTGACTTTACTGCAGCCACCAGCCTTTAATTTTTTTAAAAAAAAACAACAACTTTCACTTCAACCAAATGGAGTTGAAGGTTTTTCTTTCCTAAGGGACCTGACTGAGGCAGGACTGATAACTCTGAATAACCCAAAGCACAAACTCTGCTACAGAGAGAAATTCCCTAAGGATGGACTCCAGGAACAGTCCGAAAGCTCAGAAGATAAAACCTCTGGTCCCAGTGACCCACCCAGATTGGATCCTGCAAATTGCTCTGAATTACGGTTCTCAGTCTGAATTCTCTTCCCTCCTGCCATTTCAGTTTTTCTTCCCCTTAATCGTTTCTGCAGTTCTGCAATCTGGGTTTTTTTTCCCTCCATAATTTACAAATTGCTTGCTAATTTCAGGAACATAACAATCTGTAATTAGATCACACATTCAATACCGCTGTAAAGAAAAGACATACTAACATGCTCTTGTCCATTAATTCTAATGTTAATAGAAGTATCTCCACTTTGATGTCTTTTATTGTCCTCGTGGGTCTGGAAATGAGAACAACAAATTATAAGCAGCATTTTTTTTTT
The DNA here is from genome assembly GCA_015471245.1 of Laticauda colubrina. Lineage (NCBI taxonomy): Eukaryota > Metazoa > Chordata > Lepidosauria > Squamata > Elapidae > Laticauda > Laticauda colubrina. Next base: position 6,884,039 of record BLBF01000080.1, read on the forward strand.
TCAAAAAAGGAAAGGTTTTCTAGAGAGATGATAGAATTCTCCCTTTTGGGGAAACATATGTAGAACTTAGCACTTAAACTTATATACTGCTTTACAGTGCTTTACAGCCCCTCTCTAAGTGGTTTACAGAGTCAGCCTCTTGCCTCCAACAATTTGGGTCCTTATTTTACCCATTTTGGAAGGATGGAAGGCTGAGTCAACCTTGAACCTGCATCCAGTCCAGCAAAACAAAGGAAAGGAAAATGAGTCCACAAACCAAGGAACAAACAATGACATCAAGAGTCATCCATCATGCTCTCCAATAACTTTCTTATCCTCCGACAACTTTGGGCTGCTGAGTTGATATCTAGGCATTTCAAGAATGCCTTGTTTTCCCTCACTCCTTTTTTTCTGGCAGCTAAAAAGACCAAAGGAGTATCTTTTTAGTTGACACTGGTGGGATTTGAACTGCCAAATTTCAGGCAGACAGCAGTCAGCAAAAGTAGCCTGCAGTACTACACTCTAACCACTGCACAACTGTGGCTTGTACAGTGGCTTGTAGACTACTTACAACAGTTTCTTTTGTAACTGTTCAAAATTACAACAGCCCTGAAAAAGGTGACTTATGACTATTTTCCAAACTTATAACCATTGCAGCATCCCATGGTCACATGACCAAAATTAATATGCTTGGCAACTTGCTTGTACTTATGATGGTTGAAGTGTTCTGGGGTCATGTGATCCCCTTTTGCAACCTTCTGACAAGCATAGTTCAATGCAGAGGTGCTTTTTGGCAGGTTCTGACCAATTCTGGAGAACCGGTAGCGGAAATTTTGAATAGTTCATAGAACTGGCTAATACCACCCCTGACTGGAGATTTTACAATATCCTTCCCATTATCACAGAACTGGTAGTAAAACACCAAGCCATTCTCACAGAACTGGTAGTAAAAAATATTGAATCCCACCACTAGTTCAATGGAGAAGCCAGATTAACTTAATAACTGCATTATTATCTGAACAATTGCAGTGATTATATTCACAATTGCGGCAAGAGAGTTTGTAAAATGGGACAAAACTCATTCAACAACTGAGTCTCACTTAGCAACAGAAATCTTGGGCTGAATGAGACTGAATTGGAGATGCTACCTAGTTGGATAATGAAATGTCTTCAAGAAAAGAAGTAAGCTCAGAGAGCACCAAAGTCTCCCTCAGAAAGAACAGAGGTGGGATTCAGCAGGTTCTGACCAGTTCTGGAGAACCGGTAGCAGAAATTTTGAGTCATTTGGAGAACCGGCAAATACCACCTCTGACTGGCCCCACCCCCATCTATTCTCTGACTCCCATTGAGTCCCAGCTGATCGGCTGGGTCTTCTTTGGTTGCCCTGCACAGGAGAACAGAGCTGGAAAGCATGTTAGTGGGGTGAGGAGGGAATGGGATTTTGCAGTATCCTTCTCCCGCATGCCCACCAAGTCACACAATGCCCATCAAGCCCACAGAACTGGTAGTAAAAATGTTTGAATCCCACCACTGAAGAAGAATGCGTAGAACAATTAACTTTATTGAGTTCTTAGTTGATGGCAGTGGCCTTGGAGTTTCTTTGGTTGGGCTGTTTACTGTTAGCTTGTTTGATAATTCTTTGATCCAATCCTTGCCAACTGAGCTAACAGTAATCAACCTAATCAAAAAAAACCTGAGACCATCCCATCAACACTGTCATGGCAAGCCTTTAAAATATAATCTCAGCATACTCCATTCCTAACTTGCTCTGAGGATGCTACCTAGTTTTGGTAATGAACGTCAGCAAGAAAACAACCAAGCTCAGAGAGCATCAAGGATCTCAAAGTTGTCCTCTTTCTCCTCTTTCTCCTCTTTCTCCTCCTCCTCCTCTTACACTTCCACCTCCTTTCTGCAAACCCCACTCCCTTCTAGCATTGAGTATGTTAAGCCCATGTCCCACTGTACCAACGGATGCAAAGAGGATGTAAAACGTTAAAAAACGTTGGAAAACACGATGCATCCGTTGTGTACTTATTGCATATGTGTTTCATAAAGCTCTATCCGTCGTGCATCCGTCCACTGAGATTTCATCTGCACAAGAAGTTTTGAGCTGCACAAAGCTTTGTGAACGGATGAACTTTCCGCCATGTACGATGTGAATCCGTGACATCCAAGCAACAAACGTTCTATGTCCATTTATCATCCATTAAACGTCCACTGTATCTTCTCTGCATCCTCTGGGCATCCCCTCAACTCACATCCGCTGCAGCTGAAAACGGAAAGAGGGAGGAAACAAAAGGTACACAGAATGTCTGCACAGCATTAGTAGCACGGAAATAGAAAGGATGAGCAGTGAACGGTTTGCATCCTATATACATTCTCTGGGCTTCCTATGAACATCCGTTTAACATCCCCGCTACATACTACCCACGTCCGTTCTTTTCCTTTCTTTTCTGTTCTGTTTATGCAAATTTTTGCCACTTTTTGGAGCGGATGACAACGGATGGAGCACCCCCAAAATTTTACTCGTCCACTGTGTCCTTTTTGCATACGTTTTGCATCCGTCGGCCAGTGGGACCTAGCCTTTATCTAGTTGGGTAATGCAAGAAAGTGTTTATGGAGATTCTCAGTCATCCAATCACAGTTGTCCCAAAGGTGATTTTCAAGAGGCAGATAGATTTTTTGGTTAGTTCAGTTGCCTCTTGAAAATCACTTTTGGGGTAATGCAAGAAAACAACCAAGCTCAGAGAGCACCAAGGACTTCTCATTATCATATTTATGTTTCTAGTAAAAGCCTTTCTTTGTAACATCTCAGAAAGGTTGAACTATATGTTGAAAGAATGCCTCACTGGATATACAAATGAAACCAGCTGATGTGATAATAGTTAAAAGGAATATACATATGAAAAGAATGACCTAGATAACTTTCCTACATTGGAATTACAAAAGAAAATTGTTCAAGTTTTGAAAGCTTTAGTGAGAAGGGACAATGAAAAAAATGAAAAAGAGATAAAGTTCTAGAACATAATTTGAAGGCATCAGAGTTCAAGACTGTTAGAAATAAAAGGGAAGAATATAAAGTTGGGCTTTTTGATCAAGGATAAAATAGATATATAGTAATTGTGCTCATTCTGGAGCCAGATGGATAAGTGATTTCAGATGGATGACAATTTTCAAGGATCCCAGTTATTATATGGAGGTTTATCACAAAGGTAGTTTGAACCAGGCAGAGACCTGAAAAGTTTTTTGATCCTTTGAGTAACAGGTGAGTAGAAAACCCTTGCTTTCAGGGATGGGAAGGGTTGTGCTTTGTTTGCCATAGTCTATGCATTGTTTTTCACTTCTCCACACATCCTAGACATCACCTTCTTCTATGGCCATAGAAAATCCCAATGGAATATTACAGTCTCCTGAGCCTGGAAAACTTTTCCTCTAGTTCCGTGATGGTGAACCTATGGCACACATGCCACAAGTGGCATGCAGAGTCATTTGTGTTGGCACGTGAGCTGCAGGCAAAGTTACCTCACTGGGCATGCCCATACCTCACAGCTGATTTTCAGCTGGTTTGAGGCCTTGTTCGGCCTCCCAAAGGCTTGAGGAAGGCTTATGCAGGTTTCTGAAAACTTTTCAGGCCAAAAACTAGCCCCGTTTTGTCACTTCCTGTTTTTCTGAAAATACAGGAAGTGATGAAACGGGACTAGTTTTCAGCCTGCAAAGTCTGCAAAAGCCTTCCTCAAGCCTTTGTGAGGCTGAAAAAGGCATCAAACCAACCATAAATCAGCTGTAAGGCACAGTGCAAGTAAGGGGGGGGGGGGGGTGGGTGGGTGGTGATTGAGTGTGCACGCATAGGGGGCATGAGGGGTGCTCATTGCCTTCCGGCTGCTGGCATGTGAGTGTGAGTGTGGAAGCATGTGCTCAATTTTTGGCACAGGAGCCCAAAAACGTTCGCCACCATTGCTCTAGATAGTAAGATAAAGAGAGTAATCTGGCTGAAATAACTTTCTTAACTCCTGAATTTCAGAAAGCACACTACCAGGCTCTTATATTATGGTGTTTCTGTCCAGTCTCTTCTTAACAACCTTCAGCGATGAAGCACCCACAACTTCTGAAGGCAAGCCATTCTACTGATTAATTCTCCTCACTGTTAGGAAGTTTCTCCTTAGTTTCAGATTGCTTCTCTTCTTGATTAGTTTCCATCTGTTGTTTCTTGTCCTGCCTTCTGGTGCTTTGGAAAATAAGTTGACTCCTCTTTTCTCTGTGCCAGCCCCTCAAATACTGGAACACTGCTATCATGTCACTGCTAGTTTTTCTTTTCTCTAGACTTGCCATCTTTTGTTGAATAGGGCCCATTATTCATGTCTGTCAAGATCTTTTTGGATCCTGAGCTTGTCTTCTGAGGTGTTGGATTATTTCTGCCAGCTTAATGTTATTTGCAAATTGATGAATTTACCTCTATTCCCTCTTAGTCATTTATGAAGATCTCAAAGAGGGCCTAAGTTGGAACCTTGTGGTACCCAATTGCTTACTTCCCATTATGTAGATGTAGTGTTATTAAGGACTACTCATTAAGTACAGTTTGTCAGTCAGTTTCATATCCATCTGGGGGTGATGCAGTCTATCCCACATTTTTCTAGCTTATGAAAAAATAGGTTCTGGTCTACTTTATCAAAAGCCTTACTGCAATATCTGATCTTCTATATTCTACCTTCCTTCCTTCCTTCCTTCCTTCCTTCCTTCCTTCCTTCCTTCCTTCCTTCCTTCCTTCCTTCCTTCTTTCCTTCTTTCCTTCCTTTCTTCATTCATTCCTGACTTCAGACAATGCCACTGAGAAGTTTTCATGTGTCTCCTTGGCAGATAGAAATACAATTTCCATTCAGTCTTTCCTAAATGAATAAAAATAAATAAATAAATGAGAATTCCAGCCCTGGAAGATTGCCGGGATTCTCAACGAACCTTCTGTATGGGAATGCTATTTCTGTAATAAAGCAAACTACAAGGTTAAGTATTGGAAACTCATTAGCAAGTTCATTGGCAACAGCTCTTTGATGGTTTGTACTGCTTCCATAAAGATAAGGCTATATTGTTGGTGGGGAATAGAAAAATAATGATTAAATCCCAGCCCGTGGCCTCACAGATAATTATTTCTTATTCACATGTAAATTCTTTGGCATTGATACACGCACAGACAGATCCACAACAGGAGGTAGGACTCGGTTTGCTGATGGAGTTGAAATGTTCTTCTTTCAGATGGAATCTCCAAGCAGGTTTCAGGAACACGTGGGTGAATTTAACTCTATTTTGTAGGAGGGCATTCTGATCTGACTGTACTTGAAACGGATTAAAATCAAAAGGTTATTAGGAAGGGGGAAAAGCCCCCTGTTTTCATTTTCAATGTGTGAAGCATCAAGGGGCTTTTTTTAGTGCGATTTCCCCTGTTGGATGCAGATTTAAATGTAAATTCCCAATTTTGTTTTAATGCAAATAAACCTAACACTGTTCTTTTTTAGCATGCATTTTCTCAGGGGGGGGGGTGTTGGTTGGAAATCTTTTTAAATACAAATATAATCTCTGTCTTTCTCCTCCACTCCCCACAAAACTGCCTCTGTTTGTGCACAACATTCTTCTTCGGCTGCATCACTGATACATTCATTTTTTTTGAGCAAAAGAAAGTAAATCTTCAAAAACACCACCTTGTCTTAGCATAATAAATGTGGAGACAATAACTTGGTCCTTAACACCAATAAAACCAAGGATCTTATAGTGGACTATAGAAGGAATAGATCAGATATCCAGCCCTTGCTTATCAATGGAGACTGAGTGGAGCAAGTGGCCAGTTTTAAGTTTCTGGGTGTTACCCTAAAAGAGGACCTGACCTGGGTTGCTCACATTGCATCACTGGTCAAAAGGGCCCACAGAGATTATACTACCTGAAACTTCTCAGAAAACACCAACTGAATGGAAAACTGCTGGTGACCTTCTACTGCTGCACCATAGAGAGTATCTTAACTTACTTCACTTGTGTAGGATTTGCCAATTGGACAGTGGCAGATAGGAAAGCACTCCAGAGGGTTAATGTCATTTCCCAGAAGACCATGAGTTGCCCTCTCCCCTCTTTGGAAGAGCTTTATAGCTCCCATTGCCTTAAGCAAGTTCAAAACATTCTCAAAGATCCATCTCATCCTGGGCACCCTTTTTTTTGAACTATTACCATCTGGCAGATAGTACAGGACAATAAAAACAAGGACAAATAGGCTGAAAAACAGCTTCTATCCCAAGACAGTAACTATATTGAATTCTACTGTACAGTGCAATATTAATGTAATATCGGGATTCAATTGTGTAGAATATGAAGGATGTGTGTTTGTGGGTTTGTTTGTTTTTTATAGTTACAACGCACACTGAAGATGGCATTTAATTTCATTGTACGAGGTGCAATGATAATAAAATAAACTAAACTCTAATATTCATAGGATGGTTGGAACAGAATGTGGCAATGCAGGCAGTTTTTTGGGGGCCCAAGAATGGCTTCTGTAATACCACTGCTCCATAAACTTCATTAGTTGCTCCTCTGCTTCCGAGTGCAATTCAAGCAGGTTGGGCTTCAAATATTTTAGCAAAGGGTTCTTGGCTCAGTTGCTGGGTGGACTTTCCTTGAGACTCCGGGAAGGCAAAAAGTGGAAGCTAGAAATGGGCTCATTTCCAGCCTTCCCGAACTTCCAGGAGGTCCATTTTTTTCCCTCCCTGAGCTTCTATGCGCGCAATTCCTGCATCCAAAACAGGCCACGTGGGAACTCCTGGGAGAGGCAGGGAGAGGTAGGTGGGGCCAACCAGGAGTGGGATTTGGGGTTCTCTGAACTGCACATAATCTTAGTTAAGGGCTCTCTCAACCCCTGCAAACGCCCAGAAGACCACTCCTGGATTCAAGGTATTGGTGATCACCTTAAAAACCCTTCATGGCAAGGATCCAGGTTACTTGAGGAACCGTCTCACCCTGCTAGGGTTGACCTGTACCATTTCTGTAGGCAGAGGAGGCATGTGGAAGGTCCCGTCAGTCCAATGATTCCAGTTGGTGTTGAGGAGGAGGACCTTCTCTGATGTGGCTCCTGCCAGGGATGGGATTCAAACATTTTTACTACCGGTCTGTGAGTATGACTTGGTGGGCTTGGCTTGGTGGGCATGGCTTGGTGGGAGTGGCAGGGGAAGGTTACTGCAAAATCCCATTCCCTCCCCACCCCACTAACCTGATTTCCAGCTCCGTTCTCCTGTGCAGGGCAACCAAAGAAGACCCAGCTAATCAGCTGGGACTCAATAGGAGGCAGAGAAGAGATGGAGGTGGGGCCAGTCAGAGGTGGGATTTGCCAGTTCTCCAAACTACTCAAAATTTCACTACCAATTCTCCAGAACTGGTCAGAACCTGCTGAATCCCACCTCTGGCTCGTGCCCTCTGGAACATCTTCCCCATGTGAGATAGTCCCCAACCTTCCTACCTTTTCATAAAAGCCTAAATAGTGGGTTTGCCAGTCAGCCTGGGGATCCACTGAGGGGAACAGCCCAATGGAGGTGATTGAATGAGTAATAACAGGAATTAAGGAGAAACTTTATCACAGTGAGGACAATTGACCAGTGGAATAGCTTGTCTTCAGAAGTTGTGGGTTTTAAGAAAGGACTGGACAACCACCTATTTGAAATGGTATAAGGTCCCCTGCTTAAGCAGAGGGTTGGTCTAGAAGACCTTGAAGGTTCCTTTCACCTCTATTCTGATTGATTTATTGATTAATAGCAAGTCCTGAAAAATACAGATTCTCCAGAAATATTTTTTGTAATAATCTGATCTCTGATTCTAAGCATACCTTTTTTTTTTTTTTTAGCAGTATGTCCCAAAGAAATTAATAAGTATATATACCCCTCTCTTTTTTGACAGGTGGACATTTACAGTTGAGTAGACCAGCAAGAACAAGGGAATAGAAAAACACACACACACACACACAAACACACAAGATCAATACTGGAATATATAGTTAAAGAACAACCTCGGATTTCTACAGGGAACTGTAAGCCTGGGAAACATCTGGGTCAGATATATTTGACCTTAAATTGAGTCACTGTAGTTATTATAAACCAGACACCTCCGCTTTCCTACATAGCTGCTGTGAAATGAATCTAGTTTTAATAAGGTTCCTGAGTAAATCCTAAAGGAAGGTCTTAATGAGCTCATTTTTGCCACCTTGTACAAGTTCATCACATTTCCCCCTTCCCCCTTTCTGTTATTTTTATGACCTGGTTCTTATTCTAGAGGAGAAAAAAAATAACAATTGACCTCCTTTGAGCTTCCAGAATTCCAGGAAGCTTTGTTAGTTTCCTTAATTGGCATGAGAGGGAGACGTAATGCTGTTTCTAGCTCTAAAATTCACAGTTTCCATGTACCGTGGGTTTTAAAAATTATTTTACGAAAGTTGGAAGAATGAAGGAGTGGATAATGTGTGAACCACTTAGCTTGGAAATCAGTAAGTTGGATAATACTACCATAGATCACACACTCAGACACCCAGGAAAGAAGAAAAATGATAGATAGATAGATAGATAGATAGATAGATAGATAGATAGATAGATAGATAGATAGATAGATAGATAGATATGGATTGATGGAAAGAAGAAGAAGAGGAGGAGGAGGAAGAAGGAGAAGGAGAAGGAGAAGAAGTGATTATGATGATGAAGATAGGCAATTGTGATGAATATAAGATGATAGATAGATAGATAGAT
>BLBF01000080.1:6892877-6912958 GCA_015471245.1 Laticauda colubrina
GGAGGAGGAGGAGGAGGAGGAGGAGAAGTGATTATGATGATGAAGACAGGCAATTGTGATGAATATAAATAGATGATAGATGGATAGATGGATAGATAGATAGATAGATAGATAGATAGATAGATAGATAGATAGATAGATAGAGGCAGAGAGATTGATATAGATGGATTGATATAGATGGTTTGATGGATAGATGAAGAAGGAGAAGAAGGAGAAGGTGGTGAAGGAGAAGGAGGAGGAGGAGGAGGAGGAGAAGAAGAAGAAGAAGAAGAAGAAGAAGAAGAAGAAGAAGAAGAAGAAGAAGAAGAAATAATAATAATAATAATGGATGATGATGAAGACGGACAGACAGACAGACAGACAGACAGACAGATAAAATCAAGATCTCATGAAGTATTAATACCACTTTATGTTACCTTGATAAAATGAGAATATTCAATGAGAACATTACATTTGTTCCGTCCGGAAAGAAGCGCGGGAGACCGGGTTCCAAACAACAACTCTTTATTTCAAACTGCTAGGTAAAGAAACGAAACATAGCCCAAGCCGTGGCAGCCCTTCATATACCGGCTAGTCTGCCGGCTTTGGCCAATGACAGTTATTTAATTCTTTCCGCCGTTTGGTGGCTTCCCGGATTGGTTCCTAGGGAACCAATCCGTAAGTAGCCTTTTCGGACAATCAGAATGAAGTACTTGGAACCTACCAAGTTCCATACAGAACACCCCTCCCTCTTTAGTTCAGTCCAACATGGGTGACATAGTCGCGCAGGTAGGTGGGGCTTTTCCTAGCTCTAGTTGACCTGCATGGCTCAGTCTTGTTTTGGTCATCTAGGGGTTTGGACGGGATCGCTGCTTCTCTCGACCTTCTCCATGGAACCTCCTAGAAGGGTGAGTCAGCCATGCCGCTCCCGCCTGAGTCTCTCAGGCCAGTTGAGATGGCTCTGCCATCCTGGTTTAGCCAGGTTGGTTGAGCTGGCCTGGCTGCCACCTTCCAGGAAGGCCTCGCTTCGTTCTCCTGCTCCCGGACTTCTTTCTTGGGGTTCATCTAATTGTGAGTGCTCTTTTTGTTTGATTAGATTGTCATTTTGCAGAGTTTGTATCTTGTTGTTGGAGGTTCATCTCTCCCTTTTTTATTTATTTGTACTTCCCCCCCTCCTTGGTTATTTTTTCATCGGAATTTATTATTTTCGGTTCCGTGGCGGTTTTTCTTTTGAGGTTGCGGGAACGAAGCTGGTCTATGTGCCACTTCCATTCCCTCCCATCGTCTAGAGTTAGTCGATAGGACCAGGGGCCTGTGACTTGTGTGATGGTGGCTGGAAGCCATAGAGGGTCCCCGGTAAGGTTCTTGATATAGACGAGGTCGCTGATTTCGAAGGAACGGTATTTGCTAGAGGAGTCGGGGGACTTGTCCCATGAAAAGGTGGGGAGAAACCTGTCCAGGTAGGACTGTAGTTTCCTACCCATTAATAGTTCAGCCAGGCTTTTATTTGTAGTGCTACTAGGGATAATATGTTGCAATGTTAGTAAATGGTTGAGTTTGTCTTGTCCATTCTCTCTCGGCCTTCCTTGGTATATCTAACCATGTGTTCGGCCCTGCCATTCGCAGCCAGATGGGCCGGCACGGTTAATGCGTGACGGAAACCCTGGGCAGCCAGCTATTGTTCAAACTGCAAGGCAGTAAACTGAGGTCCATTGTCCAAAACCAGTACATCTGGTAGCCCGTAGGTCGCAACTAGTTTGTCGAGCTGTTTCATGACAGCCTCGGTGGTTGTGGAAGCCATGAGGATGACTTCCAACCAGTTCAAGTATGCATCACAACAATCAAAAAGGTGTTCCCCTTCGTTGGCCCCTTGAAGTCAATGTGCACCCTAGACCATGGGTCCCGGGGAGTTTCCCAGTCTCATATATGTACCTGTGGGGGGGTAGGCTTCGCTTTCTGACATGCGTGGCATGTTGCAACCCAGCGTTCTATGTCTTTGTCCAGCCCTGACCACCAGATGTAACTCCTGGCCAGGGCTTTCATCTTGACTATGCCTGGGTAACCCTCATGCAACATGCCTAGGATGGTTTCTTGGAGGCTGCTTGGGATTACCACCCTGTCAACCCATAAGATGCACCCCTTTTCGATAGACAGCTCGGTCTGTCTGGCACGGAAAGTTTTAAAAGCCTCAGTTTTTTATTTTCCTCTGACCAGCTTTTACCTACCCAGTTCAGTATACACGCTGTCAAAGGGTCTTTGGCTGTGGCTCTCACGACGTCGGCTGCAGTCAGTAGTAGCTCTGGGCAGGTCTTCAGTTGGAGTGTGGAGGTCGTTGGAGCAGGGTCATCTTCTATGATGGGCAACGGGGAACAGCTCAGGGCGTCGGCATGCGAGATGGCTTTGCCTGGTCTGTGGAGTAGCATGTAGGAGTAGGCAGTGAGTAATTCAGACTACCTCGTCATTCTAGGAGACAGAATGTTCGGGGTTGACTTGTTTCCCACCAGGATTCCAAGGAGAGGCTTGTGCTCGGTTACAATAGAAAAGGGTCTACCGTAAAGGTATTCATGGAATCATTTGACCCCAGCGACGATTGTCAGGGCTTCACGATCAAGTTGGCTGTAATTGCGTTCCGCTTTGGAGAGCATCTTTGAGTAAAAGGTGACTGATGCCTCTCTGCCATCTGGAAGCTGGTGACTCAGGATGGCGCTGACCCCAAAAGGTGAAGCATTGCAGGTGACCGTCAGCGGCAGGGTGTTGCTAAACTGTATAAGAATGGTGTCTGATGTTAATAGGTCCTTAATACCTTGGAAAGCTTTCTGTTCCCGGTGGCTCCAAGTCCAAACATTTTTTTTAATCTAGCAGCCAATGTAGGGGTTCTGTTGCTATTGTTGCCTTATGGGGCAGGAACACATTGTAAATGTTTATGTGGCCTAGGAACGCCTGGAGATCGGTTTTGTTTCTTGGTCTGGGAGTGTCTTTAATCGCCTTCACCTTCTTTTCAGTTGGGTGAATGCCTTGCTCATCGATTAAATAGCCCAAGAATTCGACCTGGTTAGTGGCCAGTTCACATTTCTCCTTCTTGACTTTTAGGCCCGATTTTCTAAAGCGAGTTAAGACTTCTCTTAGCCTAGTCTCTAGCTGGTTAGCATTTTTTGCTGAAACCAGTACATCATCAAAGTATGGGATGACACCTTTGATTCCATTTAGTAGGCATTCCATGAGGCTTTGGGAAATGCCTGGGGCAACACTAACACCAAATTGGAGGTGGTTACATTTGAATGCCCCTTGCGTTACTATCGTTTGTGCCTCTGCTGTTATTGGATCAATGGGTAGTTGCTGATAAGCTTGTGCTAGGTCGAGTTTTGCAAACATTTTTCCTCCCCCTAGTGAGTGCAATAAATGTTGCACTACTGGCACTGGGTATGCGCTTTGTTGGAGAGTGTGGTTCAGGGTTGCCTTATAGTCCCCACAGATGCACAGTGACCCGTCTGGCTTTACCAGTGTTACAATAGGGGTTGCCCACTTGGCGTGGTCGACTGGTTCTAAAACCCCTTGCGCTATTAACTTATTCAGCTGTTCATCAATTTTTGGTTTAAGTGCGAATGGAACGCATCTGGCTTTTAAGCAAATGGGGGCTACTTTCGGGTCTAGGCTAAATGATATTGGGGTCCCCTGGTACTTGCCTAGAGTCCCGTCGAATACATCTTGAAATTTGTGGAGTAGGTTCTCTTCCCAGCTAGTAGTAGTGATGCAGTTGATCCCGGTCATCCCGATTCCAAGAGGTGGGAACTGTTCGATTCCTAGCAGGCTAGGGCGGTCACGGTCAACGATAGGTAGGGGCAAGACTTCGGCATGTTGTTTAAATTCAACTAAAAAATGTCCAAGGCCAATTACAGGGATTCAATTTTCCTGATAGTCTTTTAGCACAAGTTTTTGTTTCTTTAGTTCTTTCTGCTTGATGTTCAGAATTAGGCGCCGGATGGTATTCCAGGATACCATTGATAAGTACGACCCTGAGTCGACCTCCATCTCGCAGGGTCTCCCCTCGATGCTCACCTCTATCCAAACCTTCTTCCCACTTTCCGCCCTGGCATTATCGATGGTGACTGTCTGATGCATTTCTTCTCTGTCACCAGTTCTTTTATTTCGGTTCCATTGGTTGCCAGCTTGTCTGTCGTCGTATTTGGGGGTGCTGCTGCTGCTGTCTTTTTGGACTAGAACTCTTCTTGTTGCAGCAGACCCTTTCGATTTGCCCCCTTTTATTACATGCCCAGCGTATTGCGTTGAGGAATCTGCATTCAGACTGCGGGTGATTGCCTCCGCAGCCCGTACATTGAAATTCCCGCCGATTCTTCCTCTTTTCGCACCATTTTCTATCTGAATAAAGTCTATGGACATCTTCGTCATCGTCTTCGGTGTCACTCTGGGTTTCGACATCCTCATGGTGGGTTGTTGCTGTGGGCTGTTTCTTTCCTCCCTCTTCCTTCTTCTCCCTCGTTTGGGTTGGCAGGTCGGAAACTGCGTTCATTTGTCGCATGGTGGCTGCTGACTTTTTTGCTGCTTCAGCAGCAGTTGCCTCAGCAATGGCCTCGGCCATGGTTATATTCGGCCTGTTGAGTAATTTGCTCTGAAGGGTAGAGTCTTTCAGGCTGAGGACTACGCGGTCTCTCATAGCCTCGTCCATGTTTTGAAACTCACATGCCCCCCCAATGTGTCTCAAGGCCGCCACAAAGTCTGCTATGGTTTCATCCTCCTTCTGGTCCCTTTTGTAAAATTCTTGTTGTTTGATGAGATTTGAGACCACCGGTGCATAGTGTGTTCAGAGCATTCAGTTCAGGTCGGACCAGGTCATCTACTTGACATCTCTGAGTTTCGCTAGCACCTTCGCCATTTTGAATATGGCCGGTGCTCAGTGTGTAAGGAAGACAGCCCTCTTCCTTTGATCCAAGATTTCTTCTATCTCACTGCTTTCTAAGAACATAAGAAAGCGATCGATATATGATTCCCGATCCTCCTCATCAGGATTGAAGGGTGCAGGCGGCGTGTTGTTACCAACCATCTCTTTCACTCTGTTCAGATCGTCACATGCTTCAGTCTCTGCTTCTATGATGATCCCACCTTCATCGCCAGTTTTCCATCTGGAAAGAAGTGCAGGAGACCGGGTTCCAAACAACAACTCTTTATTTCAACTGCTAGGCAAAGAAACGAAACATAGCCCAAACCGTGGCAGCCCTTTATATAACAGCTAGCCTGCTGGCTTTGTCATTTAACTCTTCCCACTGTTTGGTGGCTTCCGGGATTGGTTCCTATGAACCAATCCATAAGTAGCCTTTTCGGCCAATCAGAATAAAGTACTGGGAACCTACCAAGTTCCAAGCTTGGAAGAACAGCATTTATTTCTGGTCACCACAATATAAAATGATGTTGAGACAGAGAAGAGGAGAGCAACAAAGATAATTAGGGAATTGAAGGCTAAAACATAGGAAGAATGGTTGCAAGAATTGGGTATGTCTAGTCTAGTGAAAAGAAGGGCTAGGGGGACATGATAGCAGTTTTCCAATATCAAAGGGGCTGCTGCAAAGAAGAGGAAGTCAAGCTATTTGCCAAATCACCTCAAGGCATGACAAGAAGCAACAGATGGAAAGTAATCAAGGATGGAAGCAACCTAGAACTAAGGAGAAATTTCCTGGCAGTCAGAACAATTAACTGATAGAATTGCTTTCCTCCAGAAGTTGTGGGTGCTCCATTACTCAAGAGATTGGACAGTCATTTGTCAGAAACAATCAGGGTGTTGGATTAGCAAACCTCCAAAACCCCTTTCAATTCTGTTATTCTGAGAATTTGTTCTGATGGTGTACATTTTTCCTTCTGTATCTAATCCTTGAATTTGTAGAATTTTCTTTCAGTTGTGGGTATCAGTCATGCTCATAGAGGATTCTCTCTTAACCTTGTCCTTCTGGCCAAGCAAATGCAGACGTTTCTATAGCAAAGTGAAACAAGTTATGACAACCCCAACCCCATAGTGACATCAATGTATGAGTCCCTTTTTTGATGGGCCTGAGTTGCTAGATCACCGCAGGATAGAACTTGTGTAGCAATGTCACTGGGTGTGCTCTGCTGCTTTGAAATCTCATCTTGTTTCATGCTTACTTTTAAAAGCAGACCAACTAATGCACCACTGGTTTATTTCCTGCTGGCAATTGCCTGTTTAAGACTGAACTTGATTCAGTCTGCTCCTTTCTTCCTTCTTTTCTTCCTTCCTTCCTCCCTTCCCTTTTCTCTCCTTCCTTCTTTCTTTCCAATTTCCTTCCATCTTCTTTCCTTCTTCCTCTTCTTGCCTTCCATCCCTCCTTCCATTCTTCCAACTTCCATTTCCCCTTCTCTCTCTCTTCTCTCAGTTCTCTGTTCTCCCTTCCTGTCCCTCCCTCCCTTCTTTCCTTCCTTTCTTCAGATACTTGCAAACAAATCACTATCCATTCCCTCCCTCCCTTCTTTCTTTCTTCCTTCCTTTCCTTTCCTTCCCTTTTCTCTTTCCTTCTTTCCAATCTCCTTTCATCTTGTTTCCTTCTTCCCCTTCCTACATTTCATCTCTCCTTCCATCCTTCCAACCTCTCTTCTCTCCTTTCTTCTCTCCTTTCTTCTCTCACCTCTCTGCTATCCCTGTCCTCTCCCCCTATTTATTTATTTATTTATTTATTTATTTATTTATTTATTTATTTATTTCTCTCTCTCTCTCTCTCTCTCTTTCTTTTTTTCTTTCTTCTCAACAGGCTACTTTGACAAGGAAATGACATTAGAATAAAGCAAGAAGCATTGCCATTAAAATATATATCAGTTGATCATATAACTTCATCAAAGATTTTTCTTCTCATAGCGTAATTAAAACCGCGTCCCTCACCTTGCATTCCTCTACATTTTTTTTTTCCTTTCAGGTTTTCTGGAAATCACATTACTTCTTTGCAGAAATCAAGGCTGTCATTCATCCATCAGAGGTAAAATACTTCATTTTAGGAGGATAATCTGCTCTACCTTGGCCTGCTTGCTCCTTTGAAAAGTGTTGGCTTTCTGAGCAAGTCCAGAAACTGCTTCTGAGAATGGATGCAGAGTTCCAGAGCCATTCCCTGCAGCAACACAGCTTGGTTGGGTTTTCCATAGCAGCCTGTTGGAAGAAATATAAAATTACTATTAAAAAGGTTGATTGATTGATTATTTGCCATCAGGTCATTTTTTACTCCTAACAACCACATTGATTGTCTCCATGACAATCTAACCTGGTCCTTCAGCTCTTCCCATGGTGCACTCAACACTTTTGTTACTGAGTCCATCCATCTTGTTCTTGGTCATCTTCTTTTTCTCTTTCCTTACTCCTTTCCCAGCTCTAGAGCTTTCTATGGAGAGCGAGACCTTCCCATGTTGTGTCTGAACTCTCAATTACCCCATAGCTAGCACATCTGATGAGGCAATAAACAACAAATGAGTCCAAGTAAGCTGGCAAGAGGTTTTATTCCTTCGCAGTTAGAGACAACAAGAACATCTGATTAAAGTCAGCTCTGAGTGTCTGTCAGCTCAAAGCCCCATTCATCTAGTTAGCTAATTGCCCTTCTTGTCAATATCTGGTCCCTCGCTGTAAACCAGCATCCTGTTTGCCCCACATCCCACACAATTACATGACCATCACCACACAAGCACCTCAAAATCCTCATTTAATTCCCTCCACCAGTGTTGCTGTTGTCCATCTAAGCTTGTAAGGCAATGATGTGATTCAATTTTTTTTACTACTGGTTCTGTGGGTGTGGCATGGCTTGGTGGGCATGGCTTGGTGGGCATGGCAGAGGAAGGTTACTACAAAATCCCATTCCCTCCCCACCCCACTAACCTGCTTTCCAGCTCCATTCTCCTGTGCAGGGCAACAAAAGAAGACCCAGCTGGTCAGCTGGGACTCAATGGGAGGCAGAGAAGAGACGGGCTTGGCAGGGCCAGTCAGAGGTGGGATTTGCCAGTTCTCCAAACTGCTCGAAATTTCTGCTACTGGTTCTCCAGAACTGGTCAGAACCTGCTGAATACCACCTCTGATGTAAGGTCTTTGTTCGCAACCCGAAGCCCAGTTTTTCTCCATTCAGCTGGGTGTTGTAGCGCAGTCACTCAGGCATCGTCCTGCTGATGTAATACAGCCACTTTCTCCATGTTACCAGCCCACAGAGAGCCCAACATGAACTAGGATAATTGGAGCTCGATCATTTGCACCTTGAGCAAGAATCCTGGGTTGATTTATTTGATGATCTAATTGGTTTATTTCCTTCCCTGTCTAAGGTATTCTCCGGAGTTTTCTCCAAAGCCAAAAGTTCAAAAATGCCAATTCAATCTGACTTCTTCAAATCTATCATAAGAAAGACTGCTAGTTGATACCTTTGGGATGCTATTCAAAGATGCAGCATTACAAACCGCAGTTGTATGAATTTCTCAGGGGTAGGGAAAAAAATGACATGCAATTGTTTTCTGTTTGTCAAATAATTAACAACATGTTTGGCATTCTGAGGTGAGGAAAAAAAAAAAAAAATTACAAACAGGCCATTAGATTTTTGAATATGGA
Organism: Laticauda colubrina; assembly: GCA_015471245.1. NCBI lineage: Eukaryota > Metazoa > Chordata > Lepidosauria > Squamata > Elapidae > Laticauda > Laticauda colubrina. The sequence goes on from BLBF01000080.1 coordinate 6,901,447, forward strand.
TGGATGCAAAGTCAAATAAATAGCAAAATTTCCAGATGCTCTGCAAAACATTTCAAGATTTATTTCTTCTGTTCCTCACTCAAGCATTTTTTGAAAAAAAACAACAATAACAGCACAAACAACAATAACAGCAAGGCCTGTAAAGTCAGAACAGACCATTATAATTTCAGTATGTGGTATTCCAGAGTTGGAGCATTACTACCTCACATTTTTTTTTCAGTTCTAGTTAACACCAATATTTTACAGTGTGCTAACCAGTGTTTTCTTGGTTGTTTTTTTTTAAATGGTGCGAAAGTTTCTTTTGTTTCTTACTAGATTTCCTTAACATCCATACATTTTATGGCTGATTTCTCTTTGTGAGAACAAACTTTTAATAAGTGAGGATTACAATCCAAACCATTAAAACGAGATCACAGTATAAAAATCCAGACCATTAATGATTTAAAAGGGGAAACAAACAAACCCAAGTTCAAATCCCCAGGTAATCTTACTTATATGAAACAAACTGTTTAACAACATTCTTTTTAAAAAAGCAGGATGCTAAATATTGAAGAAATATTTGAAAAGGAGACAAAAAACATAATGACAATCACCTCACATTTTGTGTAGCTTTTTAGGATAAATGTCTAAAGTTGTCCAGATTGAAGCAAATGCTCCAACATTGGAAGTTTAAAAGAAGCCAGACAACCAGCTAAATATGAGCCAGCAATGTGCAGAAGCAGCCAAAAAAGCCAACACAAACCTAAGTTGCATTAACAGAGGGATATAATCAAGATCAAGAGAAGTACTAATACCCCTCTACAAAGCCTTAGCAAGACCACACACAGAGTGGTGTGGTGAGCATCCAGTTTTGGTCACCACATTATAAAAAAGATGTTGAGACTCTAGAAAAAGTGCAGAGAAGAGCAACCAGGATGATTAGGGAACTGGAGGCTAAAACATATGAAAAACTGTTACAGGAACTGGACATGGCTGGTCTAGTGAAGAGAAGGAGCAGGGGAGACAGGATACAGTCTTCCAATATTTGAGGGGCTGCCACAGAGAGGAGGAAGGGGTCAAACTATTTTCCAAGGCATCTGAAGGCCAGACAAGGAATAATGGATGGAAACGGAACAAGGAGATTTTCAACCTGGAAATAAGGAGAAACTTTCTGACAGTGAGAACAATCAACCCATGGAACAGAAGTTGCCTTCGGAAGTTGTGGGAGCTTCATCACTTTAAACTTTCAAGAAGAGATTGGATTCCCACTTGTCGGAAATGGTGTAAGGTCTCACGCTTCTGCAAGGGTGGACTAGATGACCAACAAGGTCCCTTTCAACTCTGATTATTTGTTATCTGTTAAGAGATTGGACAAGAAAACCTCCAAGGCCCCTTCCAACTCTGTTATTCTGGGTTGTTGTTGTTGTTGTTTTTTTCAAGTGAGTTCCACTGGTGAGGGATTGTGAGTTTTACCAGGGAGATAAATGGGTGGTTTTGTTAAGATACTAATTTCACCGCTTGCCCACCACAAATATTTTAAATTCTGAAGGGTGACGTGATAGCAGTATCCCAGTATTTGAGGGGTTCCCAAAAAGAAAAGGAGGTCAACTTATTTTCCAAAGCACCAGAGGGCAAGACAAGAAACAATGGGATAGAAGCTCACCAAGGACAGAAGCACTGGAGAACAGTGAGAACAATTAATTTGTAGCTGTGCAGATGCAGATAGATAAATTCCACAAAACATCCATAAAAAAGGACATTTATTGGTACATCAGGTATTTTCATAACTCACATTTGTGATGAAGTTTTTCAAAAATGACCAATCCTTTGTATATCAGCCTTACAGGTAAAAGATGGTTATTTCGAAAAGCTCATGTTCCACTGTACCAACAGATGCAAAGAGGATGTAAAACGGACAAAAAAGCTTGCCATCCAAGGGAAAACGTGATGCATCCGTTGTGTACTCATTGCATACGTGTTTCATATGCTCTATCCGTCGAGCATCCGTCCACTGAGATTTCATTCGCTCAAGAAGTTTTGAGCTGCACAAAACCTTTTGAGCAGATGAACTTTCCGATGTACATCCGTGACATATACGGGGAACAAACGTTCTATGACTGTTATCATCCATTAAACGTCTGCTGTATCCTCTCTGCATCCTCTGCCCATCCTCACAACTCACATCCGCTCCAGCTGAAAACGGAAAGAGGGAGGAAGTGAAAGGTACACAGAACGTCCACACAGCATTAGTAGCACGGAAATAGAAAGGTTGTAAAGGCTAGGTCACATCAGCTGACGGATGCAAAACGTATGTAAAAAGGACAAAGCGGATGGGCAAAATTCCATCCGTGGCTCCATCCATAGTTATCCGCTCTCAAAAGTGCCCCAAATTTGCATAAAGAGAACGGACAACAACGGAAAGGAACGGACATGGGCAGGACATAGTGAGGATGTTAAGTGGATGCTCAACGGAAGCCTAGCAGATGGAAGTGGATGGAAGCGGATGACACATCTGCAGGGCTTCCGTGGGAGAACAGCGAAGCGGACGCACAACGGAAGGAGCTGATGCAGAGTGGATGCCGAGCGGATGACACAGATGCATCACGGACGCCTATCGGATGCCTATCGGATGCAAAGCGTTCACTGTGCATGGGGGGGGGATGCATTGTGTCAGCCCCGTGGATATAAAGGGAAGCAGCTCGCAAGCAGGTCACCATTGAGAGGAAAGAACTGCTGCCAAACACATCTTCAGCCAACAATCATGGGGAAGAAAAGGAAGCCTGTGCCTACTCCTGCCAGCCCTGGCAAGAAGGACAGGACCTCCATCCTACCCCCTGGTACTGACTCTGCTTCTGCTGGGGCTTCTGCTGCTGGTGCTTCTGCTACTGCTGCTCCTGCTGCTCCTGCTGCTGCTGCTGCTGCTCGTGCTTCTACTGGTGCTGACTCTGCTGCTGGTGGTGCTACTGCTGCTGCTGCTGCTGCTGGTGGTGGTGGTGTGGTGGACCAGCCCCTAGAACCTCAAAGCCCCTCTGATGAGAGCCCAGAAGGCCCTGCAAGAGGAAGAGGCAATTGCGTGAAAAGGGGGAGAGGAGACAGTATTCCATTGAAGAGGAACATGAGGAGGAGGTGCTCGAATGGCTGAGGGAGAACAAGTACCTCTGGAGGAAGGGACACAGGCTCTATCGAGACACCAAGCGGAAGCAGGCGGCTTGGAGAGAGAAGGCAGAGAGCCTGGGCTACACTTCGGATGTCCTCCTGGGGTGGTGGAAGTACATGCACACCTGGAATGGGAAGCTGCACCTGAAGAAGTCTGGCTAGGCTGTGGTCAAGCTGACAGACTGGGAGACCTACGTGATGGCCAAGTGCAGCTTCTTGGAGGGTGAGATCCGCCACTAAGGAGCAGCTCCTCTGTTAACCTTCTCGATCAGGAAGCCCACAGTCAGCCAGTCCTCTTTTGGCCAAGAGTCAGCTCCTGTGTCCAAGCAGGAATCTTTGGAGTGCCCCACAATGGAGACCCCCCCCCGACAGCTGAACACCCCATGCCAGAGCACATGGAGGATCCCCTGACGCAGATGGAGCAAGAGGAGGCCGTGGCCACCAGTGACAAACCCACAACCACCCCCAGCTCCACCTCCACAGAAAGCAGGCAGAGAGGCAGACCGGAGAGACAGAGCCACACTGTCCTCTTGGAGATCAGGGACACCATCAAGAGCAGTGTAGATCTCCTCTCTCAGCTGGTACACTTCAAGATTCCATCCTATAACAGAAAACCCTTCCTCACCTATGTGAACCAGACCCTCATGGAAATGCCCGAAGCCCAGTACGAAGTGATCAAGGAGAGGATCACAGGTCTTCTGCACCACCTTCCAGGCCCAGCTGAACCTGCTCCCACCCAGTCCAGGTCTGCTCCTCCACCCCAGGCAAAGTTACAGCCCTTCCAAGGCTTTCAACAGGTCCTCACCTACCAAGGCTACAGATACCAGGACTTCCAGCAGCACAGGCAGCCCTTCCCAGTCCAGGCAGAGGATCCTCACCTGCCACAGATGCCACCAAGGCCACAGATGCCACCGATGCCTCAACTCGTTCAGCTGCAGACAAGACAGCCCCACTACACTCCTCCTTCTTCCACCCCACAGCCAAGCCCGGCCTCAGAACATCTGTCATCGGTGTTGGGACTGACATCCCATGTCCTGGAGGAAGGGCCTCCCAACATCACGGGACTGAGCCAGCTCACTGAGAGCTTCCTGAACACACCATCTCCTGTTGTCCTCTCGGGGCCAGGAACCCCAATGGTGCCTCAGACCAGCACTCCAGCCACTGCCACCTCCACAGCCCCTGGACGCTTCACCCCTGAGACCATGGGCATGCCTCAGAGTGACTGAGAACAGTGCCAGAGACTGGGTTGTTACCTGTTGACTTTATCTTTGCTTGGGACACTTTTCTTGGTTAATTTTGCTTTTTTAATAAAGTCCTACAGTTTGTTATAAATAGAGGTTATCTTTGCTTTACACACTTGGTTCAGCTCTTTTACTTAAAGTCTTGGTGGAAACTTTTAGAAATGGTTTAAGCCTTTGCATGCTTGTGGGATGGGAAAGGATAGCTGTGGGATGGATAAGGATAGCTGTGGGATGGGTAATAGCTGTGGGATGGGAAATAGCTGTGGGATCGATAAGCTTCCATTGCAAGCATAGTGAGACTGTATGGTCCACCCTCCCAGGTGCCACACCTATGGCCCTTTATTATCAACAACAATTTAATCATTCATCAACACATTTCAAAATAAACACAACTCTTTATTAAATGCCCTGTTCATTGTAGAGCCACTCAACATACATGGCACAATCTCATCAGTGTTATGAGACAGGCTCAAGGAAGCATCCATTAAGCATCTACCATCCTGTCTTGCCACTCCACTGCTCCACCTGGGGAGTTGCACCAGTGTTTCAGGAGGTTGTGCTGCTTCTTCCGTTCATGTGAAGCTTTGTTGGGGCCTGGAACATCCACAGTATCTATCAGGTTTCGTCCTTGCCTCCATTCACCAGACTCCATGTCCCCAATTGCCTTGTTGGAGGTCCACAACCCTGTTCTGCAACACTGGGTAGCAGGTGCGCATGAGATTGTGCAGGATGCAGCAAGATTCCATGATGCTCCTCACAGTCTGTGGGTGATGCTGCATGGTGGTGAGAAGTACCTGGAACCTGTTGGCCAGGATGCCAAAGGCGTTCTCCACCACCCGTCTTGCCCTGGACAGCCTGTAGTTGAAGATCCTCTCTTCATGGGTAAGGTATCTGGAAGTGTAGGGCTTTATGAGGTAGGTTCTGAGGAAGAAGGCGTCATCCCCTATGCTGAAGTAGGGCACATCTTGTGTGTCATTGGGCAGGGGTCTGGATCTGGGAAGCCCATGTTGAGGTTGCGTTCCAGCCCCTCCTTGAGGTGAGTGGCATTGTATACCTGGGCATCTGAAGCTGACCCATTGCCTGAAGCATCGATGTACATGAACTTGTAGTCAGCATCAACCATGGTAAAGAGGATGATGCTGAAGAAGCCCTTATAGTTATGATAATTGGACCCTGAGTTGGCTGGAGCTTTGCAGGCCATGTGTTTCCCATCTATGGCTCCAACGGTGTGGAGGAAGTTTTACTTTTGATTCCACTGTTCTGCAACTTTCTTCCAGCCTTCTTCAGTGGTGGGACAATGGAGGAGCTCCTCCAGGTATTCTTTGATGATGGCATCCACCACTTCTCTGACCACAATGCTGATGGTGTTGTGTACCCTCTAGGCGTACTGCATGCTCCTGTACGTGGTCCCGGAGGCCAGGTGGTGCAGAGTCAGTGCCATCTTCAGCCCAGGGTCCAGACTGGGCCAGAAGTTGGTGTTTGCCTTGGTCAACCTGGGTCTCAGCCGCTCCACAACTTTGTCAAACATGGCTGGCGGCATCCTCATGAAGTGCTGGAATGCACGAGAGTCTTCATTCCTCAGCTCCACCATCAACTTGTCATACGGGTCGAAACTCCACTCTTCTCCTGATCCATCGTAGGACCCACACAGCTCTTGGACGTCTCCTTCTTCTCCTTGTGTAGAAAAGGTGAAACAGTCTGAACAGGGCTTGGTTCTGGTCTTGAATGATGGCAGCTACCAAAAGGACTGTGTGATGATCCATGGTGGAGATGACTGGATGATGTGGTAGAGGAAGAGCAAGAGCAAGGCTGAAGAGGTCTGCACACCAGGGCTGCTGGACTGAAAGTGAGATCAGGATGATTTTTTCCCCCTTTTTATAGGAAATATCGGTTTTCCACTAGGTGTCCTTCTGCATCCTCTAGACATCCTAAATATCTGAGATACGTCCCGTATATGAACGTTTTTTCCGTTTTATGCTTTATATGTGAGCTACATCCGCTCTCATCTTTTCTATGTCCGTGATACTAACGCTGCACGGATGTTCCGCATCCGTTTTGCTTCCTCCCTCTTTCTGTTTTCCACTGGAGTAGATGCCAGTTGCACGGATGTGCAGCGGATGCACAGCGGATACAGTGGACATGTAACGGATGATGAAGGACATAGAACGTTTGTTCCCTGTATGTGTAGCGGATGTAGAACGGACACGGCAGAAAGTTCATCTGCTCAAAAAGTTTTGTGCAGCTCAAAACTTTTTGAGTGGATGAAATCTCAGTAGACGGATGCTGGATAGATAGAACGTATGAATCACGCACGCAGTGAGTACAGAATGGATGCATCACGTTAACCAACGGATGGCAAGCGTTTTTCACCATTTTACATCCTCTTTGTATCCGTTGGTGCAGTGTGACCATGGTCTTAAGCGGATGCATCTTGTATATAAAGCATTAAAACAGACAAAACGTTCGTATATGGGACATATCTCGGATATTTAGGATGTCTGGAGTATGCCTAGAGTATTTGGAAAGACACCTAGCAGAAAACCAACATTTCCTATAAAAAGGGGGAGGATATCATCTGGATCTCACTATCAGTCCAGCAGCCGTGGTGTACAGACCTCTTCAGCCTTGCTCTTGCTCTTCAACATCATCCGTTGATCTCCACCATGGATCATCACACACTCCTTATGGTAGCTGCCATCATTCAACATCAGAACCAAGCCCTGTTCAGACTGTTTCACCTTTTCTACGCAAGGAGAAGAAGGAGACGTCCAAGAGCTGTGTGGATCAGGAGAAGAGTGGATCCTACGATGGATCAGGAGAAGAGTGGAGTTTGGACTGTATGACAAGCTGATGGTTGAGCTGAGAAATGAATACACTCGTGCATTCCAGAACTTCATGAGGATGCCACCAGCCATGTTTGACGAAGTTGTGGAGTGTCTGAGACCCAGGTTGACTAAGCAGAGCACCAACTTCCATCTCAACCTGGACCCTGGACTGAAGGTGGCACTGACTCTGCGCCACCTGGCCTCTGGAACCACATATAGAAACATGCAGTATGCCTGGAGGGTGCCACACAACACCATCAGCAAAGTGGTCAGAGACGTGATGCAGGCCATCATCGAACAATACGTGGAGGAGCTCCTCCATTGTCCCACCACTGAAGAAGGCTGGAGGAAAGTTGCAGAACAGTAGTATCAGATGTTGAACTTTCCCCACACCGTTGGAGCCATAGATGGGAAGCACGTGGCCTGCAAAGCTCCAGCCAACTTAGGGTCCAATTATTACAACTACAAGGGCTTCTTCAGTGTCATCCTCTTTGCCATGGTTGATGCTGATTACAAGTTCATGTACATCGATGCTTCAGGCAACGGGTCAGCTTCAGATAGCCATGTATACAACACCAGTGACCTCAAAGATGGACTGGAACACAACCTCATCATGGGTTTTCCAGATCCAGACCCCCTACCCAACGACACAAAATATGTGCCCTACTTCATCATAAGTGATGACGCCTTCTCCCTTAGAATCTACCTCATGAAGCCCTACAGTTCAAGATACCTCAACCATGAAGAAAGGATCTTCAACTACAGGCTGTCCAGGGCAAGACAGATGGTGGAGAACGCCTTTGGCATCCTGGCCAACAGGTTCCAGGTACTTCTCACCACCATGCAGCATCACCCACAGACTGTGCGGAGCATCATGGAATCTTGCTGCATCCTGCACAATCTCATGCGCACCCACTACCCAATGTTGCAGATCAGGCTTGTGGACCGTCACAAGGGAATGGGGACCTGGAGCCTGGTGAATGGAGGCAAGGATAGACACTGTGGATGTACAAGGCCCCAACAGAGCTTCACATGAAGGGAAGAAGCAGCGCAACCTACTGAGACACTGGTGCAACTCCTCAGCTGGAGTAAGACAGGATGATAGATGATTAATGGATGCTTCCTTGAGCCTGTCGCATGACACTGATGAGATTGTGCCATGTATGTTGAGTGGTCCTACAATGAGTAGGGTATTAATAAAGAGCTTTGTTTATTTTGAAATGTGTTGATCAATGAATAAATTGTTACTGATAAAAAAGGGCCATATGTGTGGCAGCTGGGATGGTGGACCATACAGTCCCACTATGCTTGCACTGGAGGTTTATCTATCCCACAGCTATCCTTACCTATCCCACATCTATCCTTACCCATCCCACAACTATCCTTACCTATCCCACAGCTATCCTTACCCATCCCACAAGGATGCAAAGGATTAACCATTTTTTCAAAGTTTTCACCAACACTTTATTAAGTAAAAAAAATGAACCAAGTGTGTGAAGCAAGGATAACCTTTATTAATAACTGTCTTAAGTAAACTCTATGACTTTTTTGAAAAAGCAAAATTAACCAAGTAAAGTGTCTTATGCAAAGATAAAGTGAACAGGTAACAACTCAGTCTCTGGCACTATCCTCAGTCACTCTGAGGCATGTCCATGGTCTTAGCTGTTAAGCGGGCAGGGACTGTGGAGGTGGTTGTGGCTGGACTGCTGGTCTGAGGTGCCATTGGGATGCTTGGCCCCTAGACTACAACAGGTGATGGTGTGTTCAGGAACTCTCAGAGAGCTGACTCAGTCCCGTGAGGTTGAGAAGCCCTTCATCAAGTACCTGGGATGTCATGCACAAGACTGATGACAGATTGTCCGTTGACGGGCTTGGCTGTGGGGTGGAGGAAGGAGGAGTGTAGTGGGGCTGTCTGGTCTGCAGCTGGGTGAGGTGTGGCATCTGTGGCATGAGATGAACCTGCGCCTGGACTGGGAAGGGCTGTTTCTGCTGTGGGAAGTTGTGGTAGTCATAGCCTTGGTAGGTGAGGGGCTGTTGAAAACCGTGGAAAGGCAGTGACATTGCCTGGGGTGTAGGAGCAGACCTGGACTGGGTCAGAGCAGGTTCAGCTGGGCCTTGAGGGTTGTGCAGAAGTGCTGTGATCTTTTGCTAATCACCTGGCATTGGGCCTCGAGCAGGTCCATGAGGGTCTGGTTCACGTAGGTGATGAAGGGCTTCTGGGGCGAGGATGGTATGTCACTATGGACTAGCTGAGAGAGAAGTTCTGTGCTGGTCTTGATTGTGTCCCTGATCTCCAACAGGACAGTGTGGCTCTGGCCCTCCAGTCTGCCTCTCTGCCTGGATCCTGTGGAGCTGGGGGTGGGGGTGGGGGTGCGTTGGTCTCTGGTGGCTGCCGCTTCTTGCTCCATTTCTGACAGCGGATCCTCCAAGACCTCTGGCATGGGGAGTACAGCTGTTGGGGGTTCTCTGCCGTGGGGCCCTCTGAAGACATCTGCCTGGACAGGGCAGCTGTTTCCTGGCTGGAAGAGGACTGGCTGTCTGTGGGCTGTCTGAGGGAGAGGGGTGTCAGAGGGGCTGCTCCTCGATAGTGGATCTCACCAGCCAGGAAGCTGCACTTGGTCATGACTTACATCTCCTGGTCAGTGAGCTTGACAGCGGCCTGGCCAGATTATTTGAGGTGTAGCTTGCCATACCAGGTTTCCATGTGCTTCCACCATCCCAGGAGAACATCTGCAGTGTAGCCCAGGCTCTCTGCCTTGTCTCTCCAAGCTGCCTGCTTCTTCTTGGTGTCGCGATAAAGTCTGTGGCCCTTTCTCCACAGGTACTCGTTTTTCCTCAGCCATTCCAGCACCTCTTCCTCATGGTCCTCGGGAACAGTGTACTGTTTCCTCTCTCCCTTCTCCTTCCCTTGCCTCTTCCTCCTTCTGGCAGGGGCTTCAGCAGCGGGGCTTTGAGGGCCTTGGGGCTGGTCCACCACAGCAGCAGCAGCTGAAGCAGTAGCAGCACCAGCAGCACCACCAGCAGGAGAACCACCAGCAGCACCACCACCACCAGCAGCAGCAGCAGGAGAAACACCAGCAGCAGGAGAAGCACCAGCAGCTTCAGAGTCAGTGCCAGCGGGTGGGATGGTGGTTCTGTCCTTCTTGCCAGGGCTGGTAGGAGTAGGCACAGGCTTTCTCTTCTTCCCTGACTGATGAACCATGGTGTTATTTGAAAATGTCTGTGGCAGCACATCTTTCCTCTGAATGGTGACTGCTTGCGAGCTGCATCCTTTTATATCTGTGGAGCTGACACAATTCATCCTCCCCGCATGCACAATGAATGCTTTGCATCTGATATACATCCGCTATGCATCCGCTTTGCTTCCTATAGGCGTCCATGATGCATCCGCGTCATATGCTGTGCATCTGCCCCTTCTGCTATGAGTCCACTTCGCAATTCTCCCCCGGAAGCCCTTCGGATGTGTCATCCGCTTCCATCCGCTTCCATCCGCTAGGCTTCCTATGAACATCCGTTTAACATCCCCGCTACGTACTACCCCCTTCCGTTCCTTTCCGTTCTTTTCCATTCTGTTTATGCAAATTTGCGGCACTTTTTGGAGCGGATAACAATGGATGGAGCCACCCTTGAAATTTTGCTTGTCCGGTGTGTCCTTTTTGCATACGTTTTGCATCTGTCAGCCAGTGGGACCTATGCTTAACCCATCTTGTAGCAATAGAAAGAAAGCTGCTATCAGTTCATGAGTCCAGGCAAGAATGGAGGGAAACCTCCCACAACCCCTCCAGGGTCAATTTAGTTACCAATCAGGATTACAGATATGGCCAAGTGACATGAATTACATTTCCCAGGATACCTTTAACTACATTTACCATGATGCATTCTCTTAAGGAGACAGCTCATAATTCCTAATTAACTATCCAATTCACATAGACTGGCTGGGACAGCACACCACCCCAAATGATTTGATAATTAAAAGTGGGAATTGAAATTTTTTAACCTTCAGAATTGCAAGACTCTGTTAAAATAAAGAAGAATTAATTCATCTAGTTGTGTTTCCTGTCTGGTTTACCCAGGAGGCTGACAAGAAACCTCAGCATAAAGAGTGTAATGATAGTCTAGTCCATATATAATCTCAGTATAAGAAGTTTCCCCTAAAATAGAGAGAGTTCTTCAACATAGCTTCTGGAACCTTGATTCAGCTTGCTTCTCCAAAAACAGCAATGGATTTAAAACATTGCTCTTTCAGTTGTCCTCCTCCTCCTCCTCCTCCTCCTCCTCCTCCTCCTCCTCCTCCTCCTCCTCCTCCTAAGA
>BLBF01000080.1:6922830-6938876 GCA_015471245.1 Laticauda colubrina
CTTCTTCTTCTTCTTCTTCTTCTTCTTCTTCTTCTTCTTCTCCTCCTCCTCCTCCTCCTCCTCCTCCTCCTCCTCCTCCTCCTGCTCCTCCTCCTTCTCTCCTCCTTCTTTTTCCCCTCCCCCTTCTTCTTCTCCTTCTTCCTCTTCTTCGTCCTCTTCTCTCCTCCTCCACTTCCTTCCCCCCCCTTCCTCTTCCTTCTCCCCCTTCCTCCTATATGTCTATCACTTCCACCAATATTATAGACTTCTTAAAAGAACTGGGTTATCACATAATGCATCCAAAGTATGATAATTTGAGCTTCGCCATTTCTGCTCCTATTGACAACTCTTGGTTGATTTGTTTGTCTTGGTTTATTTGTTTTCTTGATTATTCACAGCATTCTCAAGAATGTTCTCCAATACTACAATCAAAATGTGTCAATGTTTTACAAATGTAGAGTACATTATACAGTATATGCACATTTTAGACAATGAGTTATTAATTCCATGGGCACTTTGAACATTATTCAATCTGGAGTTGGAAGGAACTTGGAGGTCTTCTAGTCCAACCCACTGATCAAGCAGGAGACCCTAAACCATTTCAATCAAGTGGCTGTCCAGTTTTTTTTTTTTTCTTAAAAGCCTCCAGTGATGGAGGTCCACAACTTCTGGAGACAAGCTGTTCCACTGGTTAATTGTCTTCACTGTTAGGAAGTATCTTCTTAATTCCAGGTTGCTTCTCTCTTGGATTAGTTCCATCTATTGTTTCTTGCCCTGCGTTCTGGGGCTTTGGAAAATAAGTTGACCTCCCTCTTCTTTGTGGCAACCCCTGAGATATCAGAACACTGCTATCATATCACCCCTAGTCCTTCTTTTGTCTAAACTGGCAATACCCAGTTCCTGCAACCATTCTTCATACGTTTTAGTCTCCAGGCCCTTAATCATCTTAGTTGCTCTTCTCTGAACTTTTCAAGAGTCTCAACATCTTTTTTATTTTGTGTTGACCAAAACTGGATGAAGAATTCCAGGTGTGGTCTTACTAAGGTTTTTATAAAGCGGTAACAGATAACAGACACTCAGAGTTGGAAGGGACTTTGTAGATCATCCAGGCCAACCCCCCACCCTGCCCAAGCGGGAGACCCTACACCATTTCTGACAAATGGCAGTCCAATCTCTTCTTGAACATCTCAAGTGATACTTCACGTGATTTTGATTCTATACCTCTGTTTATACAGCCAAGGATTGTATTAGCTTTTTTGGGTGCTGCCACACACTGCTGACTCATATTTAAGTGATCATCTACTAGGACTGCAACATCCCAGCATGGCTGTTAAGATACACAATTTTTGGTTTTGAAATTTGAAATCAAATAACCAGGGGGTGGGCTTCAAATATTTTAGGAATGGGTTCTCTGTCTGGTGGCTGGGTGGGCATGCCCATAGTGTGTGTGGCTTGGTCGTCCTCCTGTACCACTGCAGGGGGGGCTTTTTTGCCCTCTCTTGGCTCCAGAGTCTTTCCTCGAGCCTCCAGGAGGGCAAAAACATCCTACCTGGGCTCTGGAAGCTCTCTGGAAACCAGAAAGGTGCCCATTCCCGGCCTTACTGAACTTCCAGGAGGCTCTTTTGCCCTCCTCAAACCTCCATGCATGCCCTGCACTTACCTGGGATCCAAAACGGGCCACGTGGAGACTCATGGGAGGGGCATGGTGGGTGGGGCGAGGCCAGCCAGCCATTTGGGGATTCTCTGAACTGCACACAATCTTAGCTAGGGGCTCTCCCAAACCCCTGCAAACCCCCAGCAGCCCACCCCTGCAAATTACTTCCCAAAGGGTACAGAAGCCATCCAAGCAGGATGACCAGAATTTTGTTTATTAGGTTTAATGAACAATGAATGATCCTCATTGCAAACCAAGTTATTCATTCCTTCCTCTTTATTTGCTTTCTCCCAGAATTGCCTCCACTAGAGTGAGGTTCTTCCTTTGTTATCAAGCAATCATATCAAAACAAAACTGATATATGGATTATAGCAGGAAGCCTGTGCCAGTCCCAGGTCCTCTAACAAATTTCCCTTTCTTTTCACTGTTTCCTTTAGTTACAAAGCAATGCATCTAATGAATCCATGGTACAATTCTTGACTTCTTGCAAATTCCTTCATGCCTGCTTGAAAAGGCTTCCATGTCATGTATTTTTTGCCATTATGTTGGTTGACATCTCTTATAATCTTCACCATGCAACTGGGCTTGGACATTTCTTTTGGAGTAAAGTTCAAATTAGCTCTGGAAAGAGAGCACCAATTAACCTGGGGGACCCTAGTTCTTTTAGTAAAGTGAAGCAGGATCTGACCTCAGACCAGGCTAATCCAGGGATAGAAGAATACTAGGAAACCCCAGAATTATGGGTTCGACTGGCCAATTGAAAACAAAAATCTGGAAATAAACTTTTTTCTTGTTATGATCAAATAGTTACAGAGATGGTTCTATGAAGTTAACAGTCAAGTTGATTTCTGTTTGAAGGAACCTTTACTTTCATTTATATTGATCTCAGGGACACAGGCAAACTATGATAGAACATGGCTCAATGTGGGTGAGGCAGTTACTATGGCTGTCCAGTCTTGAAAAACATGCCTGAATATTACATGTTCTCAATTTATACAGAGCATTCCATCTTTCTACCGCATTTTCCTTCTTTCCTTCCTTCCTTCTTCACTGTTCGTCATCTTCCTTCCTTTCTCCCTTCTTCCCTCCCTCCTTCCCTTCTTCACTGTTCCTCTCCTCCCTCCCTTCCTTCTTCACTGTTCCTCTTCTTCCTCCCTCCCTCTCTCTTTCCCTCTATCTCTTCCTTCTTCATTGTTACCCCCCTCTCTCTCTTTCCCTTCCTTCTTTACCGTTCCTCTCCTTTCTTACTCCCTTCCACTATTTTCCACCTCCAAGGTCCCAACTTAGTTATTTATTTTGCCTATTACTGGGGGAAAAAAAACCTCTTACTTCTTGATAACCTTTTGCCCCAGCCTAAGGAGAAGAAGGATGATCTGATGAACTGACTGAGGTTTTGCAAAAGAGGCAGAAGTGAAAGTATATTTATTTTTATTTACATGTTTCTATAGACAACTCAGATACATCTGACCCTAAACAGCTCCCAAGACTTGCAGTGAACTTCTCCAGATTTTATTTTTCATTACTTCCAAAGTGCTCCCTATATTTTAATAAGACTTTAATTTCCAGATGCAAAATGCTTCTAAATTGAAAAAAAAAATCCCTCTTCCCCCTCAAAGTGGACCATTTTGAGAAGTTTCATAATCTTGGGCTCTGCGACAGAAAAGTTGCATGAATTCCCTTACTGGTCATTGACTTTCTTTTTGCCAGACTCCAAATGTTGGAAAACTTAAGATGTTTGGACTGTGATCTAGATAAACACTGAAGGCTTTATGCAAAAGTGAAGTCGCTGGAGCTATTCAGAGCCTTAAAATCACTTATGTGTGTAATTGCTTGCTAGATGGAGCTTTTTGCAAAAAAGAAAAAAAAAAGGAAAAGGAAAAGAAAAAGAAAAAGAAAAAAAGCAACAAACAAACTTTTAACCTAGATTGGATACAATTATGCTTAAAATTTACAAGGACATTTTGGCTCCTTGAATTTTTATGTGCTTGCCGATCTGTTACCTTTATATACTGAATATAGCTTGGGGATGAAAATTTTAATTTGATTTAGTGTATATGTGTATTGCAGAAAGGGTCTAGGTATTAGCTCCATGCAACTTCACTTAGAAAAGCCATGAAAGAGGATGAAGTTACTTACTCACCCCTTCCATTGTGTATTTCTTCAACTTTCTCCAATCAAAAAACATACTGTGGCCAGAAGAATTAAAAGTAGCATCAGTTGAGTAACTGAATGTGTTATCTCATAGGTGCTTTTTCAAGAGGCAACTAGACTTTCTGGTTTTTCTTTGAAGTATTTTCATTTCTCCTTCAATAAGCTTCTTCAACTCTGATGAGAAGTCTTCAAAGAAAAACAAGAAAGTCCAATTGCTTCTTGAAAAAGAACTTTTGGGATAACCATGATGTGCATGACTGAGAATCTCCATACACATTACTCAATGGATTGAATATGATGCATCCTGATCAAAGGATTGGCTTGGGAATGCCCATCCTTAGGGATAGGTATTGTCCTACAATGAGGAAGCAAGGAAGGGTTGAACTCCTTCAAGGGAATATAACAGAATAGCAGAATAAACAGGGTTGAAACTTGGAAGGGACCTTGGAGATCTTCTAGTCCAACCTTCTGCTCAGACAGGAAACCCTATACCATTCCAGACAAATGACTGTCCAGTCTCTTCTTTAAAACTTCCAGTGATGGAACACCCACAACTTCTGAAGGCAAGCCATTTCACTGGTCTATTGTTCTCACTATTAGGAAATGTTTCCTTATTTCTAGGTTGAATCTCTTCTTGATCAGTTTCCATTCATTATTCCTTGTCTGGCTTTTGGGTGCTTCAGAAAATAGATTGACTCCCTATATTCTTTGTGGCAGCTCCTCAAATACTGGAAGACTGCTATCATATCATCCATCCTTTTCTCTAGATTAGCCATACCCAAATCCTGCAACTGTTCTTCATAAGTTTTAGTCTCCAGGCCTTTAATCATCTTATTTAATTAACCATACTCTTAATTGTTCTTTTTTGTTAGCAAGTTTCTCCTCAATTCCAGGTTGCTTCTCTCCTTGATGAGTTTCCATCCATTGTTTCTTGTCTTCCCTTCTGGTGATTTGGAAAATAAGTTGACCTCTTCCTCCCTGTGGCAACCTGTCAAATACTGGAAGACTGCTATCATGTCATCCTTAGGCCTTCTTTTCTCTAAACTTTGTTGTTGTTGTTAGTTGCGAAGTCATGTCTGACCTATCACGACCCCATGGACAATGTTCCTCCAAGCCTTCCTTTCCTCTACCATTCTCCAGAGTCCATTTAAGCTCATGCCAACTGCTTCAGTGACTCCATCCAGCCACCTCCTTTTCTGCTGTCCCCTTCTATTTTTGCCCTCAATTGTTCCCAGCATTAGGCTCTTCCCCAGTGAGTCCTTCCTTCTCATGAGGTGGCCAAAGTCTTTGAGTTTCAACTTTAGGATCTGGCCTTCTAAAGAGCAGTCAGGGTTGATCTCCTCTAGGACTGACCAGTTGAAACAACTTGCAGTCCAAGGGACTTTCAGGAGTCTTCTCCAGCACCAGAGTTCAAAGGCCTCAATTTACCAATTCCTGCAACCATTCTTCATATGTTCTTGTTTCCAAGCCTTTAATCATCTCAGCTGCAATTCATGCAACCATTCTTCATATGTTTTAGCCTCTACCATTGTAACTTTGCATGGTCAGAAAACAAATGGTTCTAAGCCAAGGACTACATGCTGTGTTTTTAAAAGTTGAGTCTTCTTGTCTCTGTCTCAGCATTTCGAAAGTCAGTAAAACCCTGCTCTCCCATGCTTGCCCATTTCTGCTGACTTTTTATTTTTTAAAAAACAGGGCAGGCCATTTGCTGAGTCAGAATGGTGCTCCCCAAAGCAAGCTATAAAATGGTGCAGATTTACTTGCCGCCATTAACCTTTCTTCCTCATAAACTGTAATTAATAACTTTCCCCTTCTGCCGCATTTCAGCTCCACTTTTTCACCATCAGCGGTCATTTTTAAGCTCTCGGAAATTTAGAAAATCACATTCTTGTGCCTTTTCCAGCCTCTTTGCCCAAAGTGGATCCAACAAACTCTTGTTTGCTTTGCATCCAAAGGAAGTCTTGGAGCCTCAGATAAATGTTGGTCAATATCTGTGGCAGTGCAAAATACTGAAGACTTGAAAAACTACACATATAGACTGGATGAAATCCAGCTTAATAACAGTAACTGTGAGAGGGATCTTGGAGTCTTTGTGGACAACCAGTTAAATAGGAGCTAGCAGTATGCAGCAGCAGCCAAAAAAGCCAATTAACAGACAGATACAATCAAGATCAAGTAAGGTATTAATACTATTGTATAAAGCCTTAGCAAGACCACACCTAGAGTACTGCATCCAGTTTTGGTCACCACATTATAAAAAAGATGTTGAGACTCTAGAAAGAGTGCAGAGAAGAGCAACCAGGGTGATTAAGGGATTGGAGATTAAAACATATGAGGAACGGTTACAGGAACTTGACATGGCTAGTCTAGTGAAGAGAAGGACCAGGGGAGTCAGGAGAGCAGTCTTCCAATATTTGAGGGGCTGCCACAGAGAGGAAGGGGTCAAGCTATTTTCTGAAGCACCTGAAGGCCAGATAAGGAATAATAGATGGAAACTGAACAAGGAGAGATTCTTCCTGGAAATAAGGAGAAATTTTCTGACAGTGGGAACAATCAACAAATGGAACAGAAGTTGCCTTCAGAAGTTGTGGGAACTTCATCCCCAGAGGCTTTCAAGAAGAGACTGGACTGCCATCAGTCAGAAATGGCATAGGGTCTCCTGCTTGGTTGGGGGGTTGAACTAGATGACCTACAAGGTCCCTTCCAACTCTGTTAATCCGTAAAAAGTGCAGAGAAGAACAACTAAGATGATTGTACCCTATGACTATCATTTAGTGTTCTACCTTTTGAATCTTGACTTCTGAGAAATGTATTTTTCTTATATATATATATATATACTAATATTTGTGCCAAGACAAATACCTTGTGTGTCCAATCACACTTGGCCAATAAAGAATTCTATTTTATTCTTAAGAGCCTGGAGACTAAAACATATGAAGAATGGTTGCAGGGTTTGGGTTTGGCTAGTCTAGTGAAGAGACATGACAGCAGTATTCCAATATTTGAGGTGATGCCACAAAGAAGAGGGGGGTCAAGTTATTTTTCAAAGCACCAGAATGCAAGAAAAGAAATAATGGATCAAAACTAATCAGTGAGATAATCAGCCTAGAACTAAGGAGAAACTTCCTAACAGTGAAGACAATTAACCAACTTCAAAAGTTCTAGGTGTTTCATCACTGAAGGTTTTTAAGAAGAAACTAGACAGCTACTTGTCTGAAATGGTATAGGGTCTCCTGCTTGAGCACAGGGTTGGACTAGAAGGCCTCTGAGGTCCCCTCCATTGTGACTGATTGAGTGGCGGAGGAAAACTTTCTTGCCAGACTCAGCTGAGATCCATTTTAAGAGCTGTGGTGGCACAGTGGTTAGAAGGCAATGATGTAGACTAATTCAGCTGACTGCCAATTGCCAGCAGTTCGGCAGTTCGAATCTCACGATTCAAGGTTGACTCAGCTTTCCATCCTTCCTCACCATTCAGTCAGAACTGAAGAAGCTTCTTGGATGAGGAATGTGGAATATCTTCAAGGAAAAACAAAGGAAGTCTCAATTCGTAAAGCATTCCTGACTTGCTCTTGAGTTGCCATAAGAGGGAGGGTGGGGGAGATTTGATGAAGCAGTTTGTTGATATGATCATGTCAAGTCCTGGATTTATCCCCTTCATCCAAAAAGAATGAACTTCTGAAAACTGGATGTTTCAAAAGGAATCCTTTACTGAAATGAGATGATTCCAGCACTATTCAAAGCAAAGTTTAATGCTCCCAGGCATGCAGTAATAGATATGGGGAGTTAAAACTCCTCCCCTATTTAGATGTGTATTTTGTCAAAGAACCAACATGTTAATTCCTCCCTTCCCTTTTCTGAGAACATATCTTTTGAAGAGTTCCCAGGGAGTATCTTCTGGATGTGAGGTGGAAGCAGATAAAAAAACCACCAAAAGTTTCGTTGATCCAAGGAAAACAAGGTTTTATTCACGTGTCTGCAGAGACAGGTTCCCTCAGGCATAGAAGGAACACAGAGCAAAATTCAGGCAGCATTTTTATCCCCTCTTACGAGACCTTGGCTCACATTCTTTCTGTTTTCAAATTTATACATGTATTTCGAAGGTCCATACTAGCTCCTTATCTAGCAAAAGTAGTTCTACGGTTTCTGACATCGCAGCACTTTACTACAGTTCCCCATTGTTCTAGCCTTATTTTGTTTTTTCTCTTCTGCACAAACTGGAACACTTTCTTATTTAGCAGAACTACTGAGTTTTGAGACACACTTCCTTATTCAATTCAATGGGCCATCCAACATGGCTTCGGTTCTGCTCACATGGAGCTGGTATTTTTATGGTCCCTGCTCCACTTGCTATCTCTTCAAGAGGTGACATATTCCTGGACATCTGGCTCCAATCTTCTGTTGTATATCATGTGTAGGTGATACGGATTCAATATAAAATTTATGTCAGGCGGAGCTCCATTCAAAATCCAGGAAAGAAATACTTAGACTCTTTAGTTTAGAGAAAAGATATCTTTTACTAAAAGTGAAGTGGTAGCAACCAAAGAATTCTGAATCTGAGAATTTTGGCGCGCAATTCACATATAGAAAATGCTGGAAATGTTCCCACCCCCAATAGTTCAACTGACACTTCCAATTAGAAGTTGTGGATATGATCATGTGGCATCCTCAGGTGATGATGAGGCCTCTGTCCGTTGACCATGGTAATAGTTTGATAACAGGTTGCAGTTGCGCAGAGAAAGAAGAAAGCTAAGCGAGAAATAGAAACCTAACTCTATTTTACGCTCCCCCCTTCCATTTATACATCAGACGAATGTAACTCCTCCAGCTCACTTCCCCAGCTATTCCTACCTCCCTTTTCCACCCCCCCGTTACTCATGGAAGTCAAAAAGATGCAAAGCAATAGCAGAGGATCTTGAAGACTGACATTCGGCCCTCCTAGAAAAAGGGAAATCATCAGTCCTAGAAGTCCTAGAAGAGAGAGAGAGGAGAGAATATAAAGACAATTATTAATCATTAAACAATTTCAAAACAATACACTCCTAAGGCTTATCAGGATACTTGGAACGAAATGCTTTGATCAACTTAGGGGCGTTAACGTCGGTCTCATTAACCCATTCGGCTTGTGAAGAAGGGAAATGTTTCCAGGCTACAAGATACTGGAGTCGACCCCTCCATTTGCAAGAATCCAGAATTTCTTTAACTTCAAAATGTTGTTCGCCTTCAATCAATATTGGTATGGGAGAGTCAGTCTGAATGGGCCTTAGGTCAGAAGTACGCTCAGGTTTTATCAAACTAACATGGAAAACCGGATGAATTCATTGAAGAGTTTTTGGTAAGTTCAGCTGGACCGTTACAGGATTTATAATCCGTTCAATTGTGAATGGACCAACGTATTTAGGACCAAGCTTCTATGACTTTTGAGTGGTCTGCAGGTATCTGGTGGACAGGAAAACCTTGTCGCCCACTTTATATTCCTTCTGTGGGGATCTTTTCTTGTCAGCAAATTTCTTATGAGCTTCATGGGCCTCATCTAATGCTTTGCGTGTTCCTGGCCAGTTAAGTTGGAGTTGAGTTATCCATTCATCCAACGAATGGATATTTGGCTTTTCACGAGGAAGTTCAGGTATGGGAACGAAATCTTGTCCCGAAGCCACTTTAAATGGAGTAAATCCCGTACTGCTGTGTACGGAGTTGTTGTATGCCACTTCAGCAAATGGTAGTAATTCGGACCGGTTATCTTGTTGATAGTTTATGTAACATCTGAGATATTGTTCTAACACTGAGTTAGTTCTCTCACAAGCCCCATTGGTTTGGGGGTGGTGGGCAGAGCTTAGCCCCTGGGAGGAGCCTATTAACTTCAGGAACTCTTTCCAAAAATTTGAAGTAAACTGGACCCCTCTGTCAGAGATTATGCGTTCTGGGACGCCATGTAACCTGTAGATATGTGATATAAATAGTTTAGCCAGCGTCTTAGCAGATGGAATCTTGGAACAAGGTATGCAATGTACTTGTTTGGAAAACAAATCAGTCACTACCCAGATGACCGTGTTTCCACCACTTTCGGGTAGTTCTACTATAAAGTCCATAGAGATTTCCTTCCAAGGAGTCGTTGGTCTCGCTACATTTTGTAACAATCCTACTGGCTTACCAGGAGGTCTCTTTGCCGAAGCACAAATCGGACAGCTAGCTACGTAAATTTCAATGTCCTTTTTTAAAGTAGGCCACCAGAATTGCCGCTTGACTAGATGTAAGGTCTTCACAAATCCGAAATGGCCAGCTGCTTTAGAATCATGAGCCTGTTGTAGTATTTGGCTCCTCAATACTTGTGGCACATACAACTTGGCCCCCACCCAAGCCAAACCATCTCTAATTGTATAGTCACTTGAATGAGCCAGGAACCATTCGTCCAGTTTTAAAGCTTCTTTTAATTGTTCGGTAAGGTCATTCGCTAAAACCACTTCTTGGTTCTTCCTTTGGGCTCTGGTAACCACTGGGGCAGCTAGGTGTTTGGCTGAGACAATTGGGCTTATCACCTCCTGACGCATACTATTATATTGAGGTAGTCTAGAGAGAGCATCCACCATGAAATTCTTCCCGCCCGGAATGTACTTCAATGAGAAATTGAATCGCTTGAAATACTGGGCCCACCTAACTTGTTTAGGGGACAGCTTCCGGGGTGTTTTTAAGGCTTCCAGATTCTTATGATCAGTCCATACCTCAAACGGGTGTTTTGCTCCTTCCAGGAAATGTCTCCAGGTCAACAAAGCCCAATGAACTGGAAAAGCTTCTTTCTCCCAGACGGCCCATCTTCTCTCTGTTTCAGACAGTTTACGGGAGGTATACACACAAGGCTGTAAGGTCCCTTTCTCGTTGATACCGCTCCAATAGCTACATCACTTGTCCATATCCGGGTGTTTCAGCACTGGTTCTGCAGCAAATAGTCGTTTTAGCTTTTCAAAAGCGGCTTGGCACTCCATGGACCAATCCAGCGGCTTTCCTGGCCTCGGCTTCACCTCCCCTTTTGTTTTTAAGAGATTGGTGATGGGCATTGCTATCTTAGCAAACGTCGGGATGAATTGCCGATAAAAATTTGCAAATCCCAAAAAGCTTTGAAGTTGTCTTCTAGTGCGTGGTGGAGCCCACTCCAGAATGGCACGCACCTTCTCTGGATCCATCTCTATGCCTTCAGATGAAATGCGATATCCCAAATAGTCAATTTTGTCTTGGTGGAATTCACACTTTGACAATTTAGCATACAACTTAGCGGCACACAGTTTCTGTAAAACCGACCGCACTGACTTCACATGTTCATCCAGGGTCTCTGTGTGGATAAGGATATCATCAAGATAAACCAAAAACCCCCTGTATAAATGTTCATGTAACACTTGATTGATCATTTGCATGAATACAGCTGGGGCTCCTTGTAAACCAAAAGGAAGAACGTTGAATTGGAAACATCCCATCGGGCAGTTAAAAGCGGTCTTCCACTCATCCCCTTCCTTAATTCGAATCCGGTAGTAAGCTTCTCTCAAATCCAACTTGGTGAAGATCTTTCCCTTCGCTAAATGGGCCAACATGTCCTTCATCAAAGGAAGGGGGTACATGTTTTCCACAGAAATAGCGTTCAAATTTCTGTAATCCACCACCAAGCGTTTGGAACCATCTTTCTTTTCACGGAACAACACTGGGGCCACTACCCGGGGTCTAGCGGGTTGAATAAAACCACGTTCCAAATTTTTATCAATAAACTATCTTAGCTCTTTCAATTCCCGTGGGGTCATTGAGTACAATTTTGGTTTCGGGAGTTTCACCCCGGGCAAAATCTCAATAGCACAGTCTGTTGGTCGGTGAGGCGGAAGCTCATCCGAGGCCCTCTCACTGAACACTTCTTTTAAATCCCAATACTCTTTAGGAATTTTCTCCTCATCTTTTATGGGCTCAGTACTTGTGGAAGCTATTTCAATGAGGGCCCCAGGCTTCGGCTGCGATCTGGCCCCTCCTCCCGGTCGATGCTTTGTGCGTATGCGCAACAACCCCTTTCTCCAGTTAACCTGGGGGTTCCATTTCCAGAGCCAGGGAAATCCCAGTATTAATGGTTGCTCCATTCCAGGGACCAAAATAAACCGCAGAGTCTCATCATGCTCTCCCATGATCATTTCTATAGGTTCCGTGACATAACGTGCAGGGCAACCTCCAGCCACTGATCCATCTAATTGGCAAAAGGAAATGGGCATCTTCAAAGGTTTTAACTTTAGGCCCATTTTCTTCACTACTTCCGTGTTTATTATACACCTGGTGCACCCAGAATCTAACAGGGCTAGCATTTCCCCTTCGACCCCTGAATTGGTTACTCTCAACTTCACCGGAATGGTCATAGGGCCCACACTTGGACTTACCAGGAAGTCGTCTTCCAAGTCAGAAACCTCCTCCTCAGGGGTCACTGGGGCTTCTGATTCTTCTGCTGCGGGACGGGCGACCTCTGCTGTCTCTCTCATCTTTAGTGCTGTTTCGCTAGGCTTCGCTGGGGATTTTTCAGGTTTCTTTCCTTCCTTGGGCGCCCCCTTTGGCTCCAACTTGACTCTGCAGTTCACAGCCCGGTGACCTTCTTTCCCGCATCGAAAGCAGGCTGAGGGTTTGGGTCTTGCCGCCACTCCTCCCCTCTGAGGTTTAGGAGCCTCTTGAGGGAGCGAGGGGGAAAACTTGCTCCACCCATAACCTCCCCGCCGTTTACTTCGGATTAAATCAATTTCCACTTCTTCTGCCAACAGGTACCACCTCTTCAAGTTATTGGGGTCTCTTCTAGCAGTGCATCTCTGGTACACATCTTCATTTAAACCATCTTTAAACAGTTCTATCAGAGCTTCTTGGGGCCAGCCTCGGAAATGGCCTGCTAACTGCCTAAATTCTTGAGTGTAATCAGCCACAGACCTCCGCCCCTGTCTTATGGTTTTCATCCTAATTCGGGCCTTGCGCTCCGCCAGTGGGTCCTCAAACCTAGCCCGCAGTGCAGCCATAAATAGGT
Source organism: Laticauda colubrina (assembly GCA_015471245.1). NCBI lineage: Eukaryota > Metazoa > Chordata > Lepidosauria > Squamata > Elapidae > Laticauda > Laticauda colubrina. Next base: position 6,935,637 of record BLBF01000080.1, read on the forward strand.
TATAATTCAGCAACTGAGGATCATTATCATTATGCAAAGTCACCATCCACTCTGCCTCTATTCCCTCCAGAGCCCTGGTAACACACCTCACTTTAGCTGCTTCTGAGGGAAAATCCTCCCCATACTCCTCCATATGGCTCCATACTTGAGCTAAGAAAAATCCCAAGGCTTTGGGATCCCCTCCGTATTTTACTTCTAACGGAGGCAGCCTAGGAGCTCTACGCCTTCTAGGAATCACACCTCCCGCCGAAGGCCCCGGGGCTGCTGCTGGATCGGGTTGATTTATGGGAGAGGGAGTTGCTCTGCCTCTTCTGGCTGGGGCTGCCTCCCCTCCCCCTTCATACCTTTGTGGAGCTTGAGGTTGTTCAAAGGCTTCATTCAGGAGTTTCCTGGCTTGATCCAGCAAGAGTTCCCTCTTTTCCTTCTCTTGCCAAAGCTCCTCTTTTCCACGCCGACGGGTAGTTGTGACCCCAGGGGGGGGGTCCTTCTCCGGATCTTTCCAACCAACTCCCACCGACCATCTGGGCTTCACAGCTGGATCCTCTTCCAGACTGAGCTCTGCTAGCGATTGGGCTTCCTGCACCAACAAAGAATCTTGGTCTCCAATGGCTCCCAGATCCTCCTGGTCACTATTTGAAGATGACATGATGTTCAGGCCCCCTCAGAAGAAAATTGGGTATTCTCTCCGGGTGGGCCGGTGGAAAGAGATTCATAATAATGTCAGGCGGAGCTCCATTCAAAATCCAGGAAAGAAATACTTTGTCTCTTTAGTTTAGAGAAAAGATATCTTTTACTGAAAGTGAAGTGGTAGCAACCAAAGAATTCTGAATCTGAGAATTTAGGCACACAATTCACATATAGAAAATGCTGGAAATGTTCCCACCCCCAATAGTTCAACTGACACTTCCAATTAGAAGTTGTGGATATGATCATGTGGCATCCTCAGGTGATGATGAGGCCTCTGTCCGTTGACCTTGGCATAGTTTGATAACGGGTTGCAGTTGCGCAGAGAAAGAAGAAAGTTAAGCGAGAAATAGAAACCTAACTCTATTTTATGCTCCCCCCTTCCATTTATACATCAGACGAATGTAACTCCTCCAGCTCACTTCCCCAGCTATTCCTACCTCCCTTTTCCACCCCCCCGTTACTCATGGCAGTCGAAAAGATGCAAAGTAATAGCAGAGGATCTTGAAGACTGACAATTTAACATATTCAGGTAACATCAAAAAGGATTACTTGTACCAACCTCCCCTCCTTCTTCCACTGAAGAATAGTAGATACATTGATCTGACAGATCAGAAGCACATTCCATGCATACCTTTCTCCAGACTGTGTCTCAAGTTACCAACCTTGGGCGGAGAGACTGTGTTTTCCACAGCCTGCAAAATGCATTGCAGGAGAATGGAGAATGTGATTTATGACATACCCAGGGAGGAGGGTGGGAAACAGGATCATAGGTGAACAGTAAAGTGCATAGGGCAGAGCTGACTGCACTTGAGAAAAGTGCCAATATGTTGCTCCCAATAAATAATTGGATTTCTTTTGAAACTTAGCTAGAAGCTCATGAATTAATTAGGGCATCTGTTGGAACCCTGACAGAAAGTCCAGTTGCTTCTTGAAAACTTTGTAACAAAAGGGACAATATAATCTTTTGAAGGACTGAGGCTGTACACTCCCAATCTAAGCTATAACACACGCACCCCTCTGATTTTTCCTGGCACAGTGGTTAAAATGCAGTATTGCAAGCTAATTCTGCTTACTGCCAGGAGTTCAATCCTGACCACCTCAAAGTTGATTCAGCCCATCATCCTTTCAGGGTGGGTAAACTGAAGACCCAGATTACTGGGGGCAATTGGCTGACTCTGTAAACAGCTTAGAGAAGGCTGTAAAGCACTGCGAAGGAGCGTATAAGTCTAAACGCTATTGCTATTTCCATTGCTAAATCTCCCACTATCTTCCAATCTCCCAGGTGGCTGCAGCACAAAACCTCTTTATTTTAAAGTAAGAATTTCTCCTGCATGGAAGATATTAAATTGGGAAGAAGGTCACCTGTGAGAAACAACGCAGGCAAGTAGGAAAGGCTTCGATCAGTTAAGCACTCCAACTAATAGATAGCAAGTTCAATGCAGATAAATGTAAAATAATGAGACTTAGAGACTTCTTAGATAAAAGAGCATAATACCTGCTTAATGGCAAGATACCCCCCCCCCATATATTGACCCGAAGAAAGCAATGGGAATCATTTTAATGAGAGAAGGTTTCACCTACATTAAAGTCTTCTCTGAACTGTTCAAGAAAACGTGTTTTGTTTTTTCTTTATCTTTTATTTTCTGTTGGGGAAGACCTCACCTAAAGCAAGACATATTGAATTATTTGAGTATCGACAAGGCCATTTAATACAGTAGCTAGAGAAAGAGGTTTTGTTTTTATTTTTTATTTTTGCAAAGATTTATTAGAGATGAAGTTTATTTACCTGGGGAGCAGAAAGACACACTAGGAAAAGGCAGAAAATATTGAAAGAACAGCAATCATCAAAACTGCATGGGTTAATTAATGAATGAAACATCTTGTATAAACAGTGGGTTTTTTACTTCCCTTCCCTTCATGTCAAGGGCATCTAGAAACAGGTTTTTTTTAAAAAAAATCAAGATGGTAATTGCAACAATCCAACCATATGAGCAAAACCCCACCTTTCTAAGAAGTGTCAACAATACCCAATTGAAAGTAGCAGAGCTTCTGATGATGTTACCTACTTTGGTAAGGCAATATTGTTTTAATCAAGTAACCCCTAATCTCCTTCTCCGCCTCCTCTTGCTTCTCCTCCTCTTCCTCCTCCTTTTCTTCTTCCCCTCCTCTTCCTCCTCCTCCTTCCCTTCCCCTCCTCCTTCCCTTTCCCCTCCTTCTTCCTCCACTCTTTCCCTTTCTCTTCTTTCCTCCTCTTCTTCTTCTCCTCCTCTTCTCCTCTTCCTCCTTCCCCTTCCCCTTCTCCTTCTCCTTCTCCTTCCCCTCCTCCTTCACTTCCCCTCCTCCTTCCTCCACTCTTTCCCCTTCTTCTTCTCATCTTCATCCTCTTCCTCCTTCCTTTTTTTCTTCCTCTTCCCCATTTCCTTTTCTTCATGCACATACAGTATCTCCTATTACTAATTGATGCTTAACTGGTATGAACTGAAGCATGGTTGCATCAAAACTGTGTTCTCTCTCTCTCTCTCTCTCTCTCTCTCTCTCTCTCTCTCTCTCTCT
>BLBF01000080.1:6938886-6977017 GCA_015471245.1 Laticauda colubrina
CTCTCTCTCTCTCTCTCTCTCTCTCTCTCTCTCTCTCTCTCTCTCTCACACACACACACACACACACACACACACACACACACACACATTCAGCATTTCTCTCTATGTGTGTTTTCACTACTTATCTCTTTCTTTCTCTCTTTTCCCCCATTTTTCTGTTTCTCTTTCTCTCCTTTTCCCTGCTTCTCTTTCTCTATCTCTCATTTTCCCTGTTTTTCTCTCTTTTGTTTTTCCCACTTCTCTCTCTCTCTCTTTCTTATCTTTCTTTCCCTGCTTTTCTTTCTCATTTTACCTGTTTTCTCTCTCTCTTTGACACACAAACAAATACATTCCCCATTTCTCTGTCTGTGTTTCCCCTACTTCTCTCTTTCTTTCTCTCTCCTTCACCATCTCTCTCTCTCTCTTTCTCTTTTCCCTGCTTGTTTCTTTCTCTCTCATGTGGGGAGACAGAGAGAAAAATAGCCTCTTCTATTAAGGAGGATCAAGCCCCCTTTTTCAGTTTCCCTAGTTTCAAATGCCAGACCTGCTGACATTTCTGTGACCTTAGAAGCAGCATAATTGGGCAATCATCCATCTGTTTTAGTGCAGTGGGAAAGCCATCACTGAGATGTTGTAACAATGCCATAAAGCTCTCTGAAGTGTGGTGTTGATAAGTCCTCAAATAAAATTGGAGGAAGTTCAATAAACATTGACTTTAGAGGGAATGAATCTTCAAAGGAGGTGAATTTTGCTCCTGGCTCTCTCATCACCTTGGAAAATCTACAGACAAGACCACCAAGGTGGAACACAGATCATTTTTGGGTGAAAGGGCTGCTGAGACTTTTACCTAGGTAGACCTTGACTTACAACTTGGTCACTCAAGGCCCAGTCCCACTGGCAGACGGATGCAAAACGTATGCATAAAGGACACAGCAGACGAGCAAAATTTCGGGGGTGGCTCCATCCGTTGTCATCCGCTCAAAAAATGGTGAAAATTTGCATAAACAGAACAGAAAAGAATGGAAAAGAAAGGACGTGCGTAGCATGTGGCAGGGATGTTAAATGGATGTTCATAGGAAGCCTAGCGGATGAAAGCGGATGGAAGCAGATGACACCTCTGAAGAGGTTCCGGGGGAGAATTTCCAAGTGGATGCATAGTGGATGAAGTGGATGCATCACGGATGCCTATAGGAAACAAAGGGTAGGCTGCGTGGATATATATCGGATGCAAAACATTCACTGCGCATGCGGGGAGGATGAGTTGCATCAGCTCCACGGATATAAAAGGAGGCAGCATGCATGCAGTCAGCATACAGGGGAAAGACATGCTGCCAGATACTTCTTGCAGGAACACCATGGCTCGTCAGTCAGGCAAGAAGAGGAATTAGGTGCCTACTTGTTCAAGCCCTGGCAAGGTGAAGAAGGGCACAACCAGCATCCCACCCCCTGGCACTGACTCTGAAGCTGCTGCTGCTGCTGCTGTTGCTGCTGTGGTGGACCAGCCCCAAGGCCCTCAAGCCCTTCAAAGCCCTGCTGCTGAAGGACCTGCTGCTGAAGCCCCTGAAGGCCCTGCTGCTGAAGCCCCCAAAGGCCCTGCTGCTGAAGCCCCTGAAGGCCATGCTGAAGCCCCTGCCAGAGGGAGGAAGAGGCAAGGGAAGGAGAAGGGAGAGAGGAAACAGTACACCGTTTCCGAGGAGCATGAGGATGAGGTGCTGGAATGGCTGAGGGAGAATGAGTACCTGTGGAGAAAGGGCCACAGACTGTATCGGGACACCAAGAAGAAGCAGACAGCTTAGAGAGATAAGGCAGAGAGCCTGGGCTACACTGCAGAAGTACTCCTTGGATGGTGGAAGCACATGCACAACTGTTATGGCAAGCTACACCTCAAGAAATCCGGGCAGGCCGCTGTCAAGCTCACTGACCAGGAGATGTACGTCATGGCCAAGTGCAGTTTCCTGGAGGGTGAGGTTCGCCATCGAGGAGCAGCCCGTCTGACACCCCTCTCCCTCAGACAGCCCACAGACAGCCAATCCTCTTCCAGCCAGGAGCCAGCTACCCTGTCCAGGCAGGTGTCTTCAGAAGGCCCCACAGCAGAGATGCCCCCGACAGCTTCACTCCCCATGCTGGCAGAATTGGAGGATTCCATGGAGGATGACGCCCTGCTGTCACAATGGAGGAAGAAGCAGCAGCCACCAGAGGCCAACCCACCCCCACCCCCACTCCCAGCTCCAGAAGATGCTGGCAGAGAGGCAGACTGGAGGGCCAGGACCACAGTGTGCTGTTGGAGATCAGGGACACAATGAAGACCAGAACAGAACTTCTCTCTCAGCTGGTCCATTTGGACAGAGCATCCTTGGGCCGGAACACCTTCATCACCTACATGAACCAGACCCTGAGGGAACTGCCTGAGGCCCAGTACCAGGTGATGAAGAAGAAGATCACAGCACTTCTGCACAACCCTCATGGCCCAGCTGAAGCTGCTCCTACCCAGTCCAGGTCTGCTCCTCCACCCCAGGTGATGTCACAGCCCTTCCACGGCTTTCAACAGCCCCTCACCTACCAAGGCTACGACTACCAGGACTTCCCATAGCAGAAGCAGAACTTCCTAGTCCCGGCCCAGACGCCACAGATGCCAGTCCTCACCCAGCTGCAGACCAGACAGCCCCACTACACTCCTCCCAACCCTTCCTCCACACCATAGGCAAGCCCGTAAACGGACAATCTGTCATCAATAATGGGCCTGACATGTCAAGTCCTTGATGAAGGGCCTCTCAACCTCATGGGACTGAGTCAGCTCTCGGATAGCTTCCTGAACACACCACCAAATGTTGTAACCTTGGGGCCAAGCACCCCAATGGTACCTCAGACCAGCACTCAAGACACAGCCATCTACACAGTCCCTGCCCACTTAACAGCTGAGATCATGGACATGACTCAGAGTGACTGAAAATAGTGTCAGAGACTGAGTTGTTTACTTGTTAAGTTTATCTTTGCTACTTGGTTCATTTTGCTTTTTTAATACAGTCATAAAGTTTACATAAGAAAGTTAATAAAGTTTATCTTTGCTTAAGACACTTAGTTTACTTGGTTCATTTTGTTTACTTAATAAAGTGTTGGTGAAAATTTTGAAAAAATGGTTAAGCCTTTGCATATTTGTGGGATAGATCAGGATAGTTGGGGGATAGATGAACCTCCAGTGCAACCATAGTGGGACTGTTTGGTCCACCATCCCAGCGATCCAGATGATTTTCTTCCCCTTTTTATAGAAAATATCAGTTGTCTGCTATGGGGCCTTCTATACACTCTAGACATACTGCAGACATGCTAAATATATGAGATACATCCCAGATACAAACGTTTTGTCTGTTTTGAATACTTTATATACGAGATGCATATGCTTAAGGGCCTGTCACATAGGCCGACGGATGCAAAACGTATGTAAAAAGGACACAGCGGACGAGAAAATGTTCCATCCAGTGTTATCCGCTCTCAAAAGTGCCCCAAATTTGCATAAGCAGAGCGGACAACAACGGAAAGGAACGGACGGGCGGAGGATGTAGCCAGGATGTAAAGTGGAGGCTCCACAGAAGCCTAGTGGAGGGAAGCGGATGGAAGCGGATGGCACATCCGCTGGGCTTCTGGGGGAGTACAGCGAAGCAGACACGCAACAGAAGGAACGGATGCAGAGTGGATGCTGAGCGGATACAGCGGATGTATCACAGACGCCTAGCGGATGCCTAGCAAATGCCTAGCAGATGCAAAGAATTCACTGCGCATGCGGGGAGTATGAATTGCATCAGCCCCATGGATATAAAGGGAAGCAGCTCGCAAGCAGGTCACCATTCAGAGGAAAGACCTGCTGCCAGACACAGCTCCAGCCAGCCAACATCCATGGGGAAAAAGAGGAAGCCTCTGCCATCTGCTGCCAGCCCTGGCAAGAAGGACAGGGCCACCATCCCACCTCCTGGCCCTGACTCTGCTTCTGCTGGGGCTTCTGCTGCTCGGGCTGACTCTTCTGGTGCTGGAGCTTCTGCTGGTGCTGCTCCTGGTGCTGGTGCTTGTGCTGGTGCTTACTCTGCTGGCGCTGCTCCTGGTGCTGGTGCTTCTGCTGGTGCTAACTCTGCTGGCCCTGTTCCTGCTCCTGGTGCTTCTGCTGCTGCTTACTCTGCTGGCGCTGCTTCTGGTGCTGAAGCTTCTGCTGGTGCTTACTATGCTGGAGCTGCTCCTGATGCTGGTGCTTCTGCTGGTGCTTACTCTGCTGGTGTTACTCCTCATTCTGCTGGTCCTGCTGGTGCTCCTGGTGCTTACTCTGCTGCTAATGATCCTGGTCCAGCTGGTCCTGCTGGTGCTCCTGGTGCTTACTCTGCTACTGCTGATCCTGGTCCTGCTGGTGCTGTTGATGCTGCTGGTGCTGCTGGTGCTGCTGGTGCTGCTGGTGCTGCTGGTCCCACTTTTGCTGCTACTGTTGTTGTTGCTGCTGCTGGTGGTGGTGTTGTGGTGGAGCAGCCCCTACAACCTCGAAGCCCCTCTGATGAGGGCCCAGATGGCCCTGCCAGTGGGAGGAAGAGGCATACACGTAAACGGGAGAGGAGGCAATACTCCATCGAAGAGGAACATGAGGATGAGCTGCTGGAATGGCTGAGGGAGAACGAGTATCTATGGTGGAAGGGACACAGGCACTATCGAGACACCAAAAGAAAGCAGGCTGCTTGGAGAGAGAAGGTGGAGAGCCTGGGCTACACTTTGGAGGTGCTCCTCGGCTGGTGGAAGCACATACACACCTGGTACCGGAAGCTGCACCTCAAGAAATCTGGCCAGGCCACGGTCAAGCTGACGGACCAAGAGACCTACATGAAGGCCAAGTGCAGCTTCTTGGAGGGTGAGATCCTCCACCAAGGAGCAGCCCCTCTGACAAACCTCTATCTCAGGCAGCCCACAGAGAGCCAGTCCTCTTCTGGCCAAGAGTCAGCTCCTGTGTCCAGGCAGGTATCTGTTGAGCGTGCCACGACGGAGACACCCCCAACAGCTGCACTCCCCGTGGCGGAGTGCATGGAGGACCCCCTGACACAGTGGGAGCAAGAAGAGGGCACTTCCATCATAAACCAACCCACATCCACCCCCAGCTCCACCTCCACAGAAAGCAGCCAGAGAGCCAGACCGGAGGGGCAGAGCCACACTGTCCTGCTGGAGATCAGGGACACCATCAAAAGCAGCATAGATCTCCTCTGTCAGCTGGTACACACTGACATACAATCCTCCAACCGCAAGGCCTTCCTCACCTACGTCAACCAGACCCTCCTGGACATGTCTGAATCACAGTACCAGGTGATCAAAGACAGGATCACCAGTCTTCTTCACGACCCTCCAGACCCAGCTGAACCTGCTCCCATCCAGTCCAGGTGTGCTCCTCCACCCCAGGTGATGTCACTGCCCTTCCAAGGCTTTCCACAGGCCCTCCTACAAAGGCTACGGCTATCAGGAGCTCCAGCAGCACAGGCAGCCCTTCCCAGTCCAGACACAGGTACATCGAATGCCACCGGTGCCACCTGTGCCACCGATACCACTGATGCCACTGATGCCACCCACACCACAGATGCCACCCATGCCACATATGCCACCCATGCCACAGATGCCACCCACGCCACAGATGCCACCAATGCCTCACCTCACTCAACTGTAGACCAGACATCCCCATTACACTCCTCCTTCCTCCACCCCACAGCCAAGCCCGGCCTCAGAACATCTGTCATTGGTCTTAGGACTGACACCCCATGTCCTGGAGGAAGGGGCTCTCAACATCACAGGACTGAGCCAGCTGTCTGAGAGTTTCCTCCACACACCATCCCCTGTTGTCCTCTCGTGGTCAGGCACCCCAATGGCGCCTCAGACCAGCACTCCAGCAGCAGCCACCTCCATAGTACCTGGACCCTTCACCCCTGAGACTATGGGCACACCTCAGAGTGACTGAGAAGAGTGCCAGAGACTGGGTTGCTACCTGATGATTTTATCTTTGCTTGGGACACTTGGGTCATTTTCTTTTACAGTTTGTTATTAATAAAGATTATCTTTGCTACACAAACTTGCTTCAGTTCTTTTTGTCAATAAAGTCTTGGTGGAAACTTTTAGAAATGGTTTAAGCCTTTGCATGCTTGTGGGATGGGTTAAGATAGCAGTGGGATGGGCAGGGATACCTGTGGAATGGGTAATAGCTGTGGGATGGGCAGGGATACCTGTGGGATGGGTAATAGCTGTTGGATGGGCAAGGATACCTTTGAGATGGGTAATAGCTGTGGGATGGGCAGGGATACCTGTGGAATGGGTAATAGCTGTGGGATAGATAAACCTCGAGTGCAAGCATAGTGGGACTGTATGGTCCACTCTCCCAGGTGCCACACCTTTGGCCCTTTATTATCAATAACAATTTAATCATTGATCCACACATTTCAACATAAACACAACTCTTTATTAAATGCCCTGTTCATTGTAGGGCCACTCAACATACATGGCACAATCTCATCAGTGTGATGAGACAGGCTGAAGGAAGCTTCCATTAAGCAACTATCATCCTGTCTTGCCACTCCACTGCTCCAGCTGGGGAGTTGCACCAGTGTTTCAGGAGGTTTCACTGCTTCTTCCCTTCACGTGAAGCTCTGTTGGGGTCTTGCACATCCACAGTATCTATCATGTTTCGCCCTTACCTCCATTCACCAGGCTCCATGTCCCCATTGCCTTGTTGACGGTCCAAAAGCCTGTTCTGCAACACTGGGTAGCGGGTGCGCATGAGATTGTGCAGGATGCAGCAAGCTTCCATGATCCTCCTCACGGTCTCCGGGCAATGCTGCATGGTGGTGAGAAGTACCTGGAACCTGTTGGCCAGGATGCCAAAGGCGTTCTCCACCACCCGCCTTGCCCTGGACTGCCTGTAGTTGAAGATCCTCTCTTCACGGGTGAGGCATCTGGAAGTGTAGGGCTTCATGAGGTAGGTTCTGAGGGAGAAGGCATCATCCCCACGATGAAGTAGGGCACATCTTGTGTGTCATTGGGCAGGGGATCTGGATCTGGGAAGCCCATGATGAGGTTGTGTTCCAACCCCTCCTTGAGGTGACTGGAGTTGTATACCTGGGCATTTGAAGATGACCCATTGCCTGAAGCATCGATGTAGATGAACTTGTAGTCAGCATCGACCATGGCGAAGAGGATGATGCTGAAGAAGCCCTTGTAGTTGTCATAAGTGCACCCTGACTTGGCTGGAGTTTTGCAGGCCACGTGCTTGCCATCGATGGTTCCAACGGTGTGGGGGAAGTTCCACTTCTGATACCACTGCTCTGCAACTTTCTTCCAGCCTTCTTCAGTGGAGGGGCACTGGAGGAGCTCCTCCAGGTATTCTTCAATGATGGCCTGCACCATTTCTCTGACCACAATGCTGATGGTGTTGTGTGGCACCCTCCAGCCATACTGCATGCTCCTGTAGGTGGTCCCTGAGGCCAGGTGGCACAGTGCCACCTTGAGACCAGGTCCAGTCTGGGCTGGAATTTGGTGCTCTGCTTGGTCAACCTGGGTCTCAGCCGCTCCACAACTTCGTCAAACATGGCTGGTGGCATCCTCATGAAGTTCTGGAATGCACGAGGATCTTCGTTCCTCAGCTCCACCATCAGCTTTTTATACAGTCCGTACTCTGCTCTTCTCGTGATCCATCTTTGGACCCAGACACTTCTTGGACGCCTCCTTTTCTTCAAGTAGAACAGGTGAAAGAGCCTGTAGATGGCTTTGCACTGTTGTAGAACAGTGGTGGCTACCAAAAGGAGTGTGTGATGATCTATGGTGGAGATGACTGGATGCTGTGGAAGTGCAAGAGCCAGATGAAGGCTGAAGACGTATGCACAGCAGGGCTGCTGGACTGAAAGTGAGATCCAGTTGAGTTCCTCCCCCTTTTTATAGGAAATATAGGTTTTCCGCTCGGTGTCCTTTTGCATCCCCTAGACATCCTGCAGACATCCTAAATATCCGAGATACATCCCCTATGCAAATGTTTTTTCCGTTTTAATGCTTTGAATGCTAGCTGCATCCACTTTCATCCTTTCTCCGTCCGTGCTACTAACGCTGCGTGTCCATTCCGCGTCCGTTTCGCTTCCTCCCTGTGTCCGTTTTCTGCTGGAGTGGATCTGAGTTGCGCGGATGCGCAGCGGATGCCTAGCGGATATAGCAGATGTGTAACGGATGACGATGGACGTCTAACGGATGTTCCCCGTGTTCGTAGTGGATGTAGAACAGACACGTTGGATACATTTTCTGCTCAAAAAGTTTTGTGCAGCTCAAAATTTTTGAGCGGATGAAATGTCAGTAGACAGATGCTGGATGGATAGAGAGGATGAAAAATGGACGCAGTGAGTACAGAACAGAAGCATCGCGTTAACCAATGGATGGCAAGTGTTTCTCTCCGTTTTACATCCTCTTTGCATTCGTTGGTGCTGTGTGACATGGGCTTTACATCCTTTTTATTTCCATGCTATAATGCTGTGTAGGCATTCCGTGTACCTTTTGTTTCTTCCCTCTTTCCGTTTTCAGCTGCAGTGGGTGTGAGTTGAGGGGATGGCCAGAGGATGCAGAGAGGATACAGCAGACATTTAACAGATGATAACAGAAATAGAATGTTTGTTGCCCGTATATGTTGTGGATGTACATCGTACGCAGCAGAAAGTTTATCCGTTCACAAAGTTTTGTGCAGCTCAAAACTTCTTGCGTGAATGAAATCTCAGTGGACGGTTGCTTGATGAAACACGTATGAAACACGTATGCAGTGAGTACACAATGGATGCATAGCATTTTCCAATGGATGGCAATCATTTTTTAATGTTTTACATCCTCTTTGCATCTGTAAGTGCAGTGGGACCAGGCCTTTAATAACCATTCAGAATTATGAATATTTTTTTTAATTTTATTCAGAATAAAAATAGAAATTAGAAATTTAAAATATTAGCGGGAAGGAGTAAACATTGGATTAAGAATTAAATAGGATAAGATGTGGATTTGTTATAATAATTAGACATATTATGTATAACAGTACAAAGTAGGATTAGAGTATGGATCAGTGGTGGGATTCAATTTTTTTTTACCACCGGATTTGTGGACATAGTTTGGTGGGCATGGCTTGGCAGGCATGGCAGGTGAAGGATACTGTAAAATCTCCATTCCCTCCCCATCCCACTAACCTGCTTTCCAGCTCTGTTCTCCTGTGCAGAGCAACAAAAGACGACCCAGCTCATCAGCTGGGACTCAATGGGAGACAGAGGAGTGATGGGGTTGGTCGGGCCAGTCAGAGGTGGGATTTGCCGATTCTCCGAACTATTCAAAATTTCCACTACCAGTTCTCCAGAACTGGTCAGAATCTTCTGAATACCACCTCTGGTATGGATATTTGCTTATGTATTAATTGTAATTGTGGTTGCACAAGATATTTGTGGTTGCAATTTCCTGTTGTGAATAAGCCAGGAAAATCCTATACTTAAAATAATAACGATAATGATTACGATAATAATAATGACAACAACAATAACAATAGAATGGCACAAAATTCCCATAAAAAAGATTTGATTTGCTTAATAACTTCCATGGTGACTTTACAGCAAAAAAAGTTGTAAAATCACATGATAACCCACTCAATGACTGTCAATGCTTCCAACCCTATTTGTGGTCTCAGTTAAGGTCATAAGTCAAGATTTTATTTGCACAACTCCATGCCAGGGGTGACAAGCTAGCACTAGTTCAATCAGAATAGAGCTGAAGGGACCTTGGTGGTCTTCCAGTCCAACCCCTTGCTCAAACAGAAGATACTATAGTTCCCTTTCAGTTAAGTGGCTGTCCAGTCCTTTCTTAAAATTCTCCAGTGATGAAGCACCCACAACTTCTGAAGGCAAGCTGTTCCACTGGTTATGATCACAGTGTTCCCCTATTTAAGGAGCTGCCACAAAGAAGGAGGGGTCAAGCTCTTCTCCACAGCACCTGAGGACAGGACAAGAAGCAATGAGTGGAAACTAATCAAGGAGAGAAGCAACCTAGAATTAAGAAGAAATTTCTCATTTTGTCAATCCAACTTATACATAACAGCCATCTGTAAATCCACATTTCAAATGCTTCTAGTCTGTTCAAATGGCTTTCTATCAGCAACCACTCTGTAGAGCAGGATAAAAAAGAAGTAGCATCTGACAAGCCTGGTTTTCAATCTGAAGGTCCTGTCGCACTGCCCAACGGATGCAAAACGTTTGTAAAAAGGACACAGCGGATGAGAAAAATGTTCCATCCATTGTTATCCACTCTCAAAAGGGGCAAAAATTTGCATAACCAGAGCGGATAACACAGAAAGGAACGGACGGGAGGCGGACGTAGAGCGGATGGAAAATGGATGCAGAGCGGAAACCTAGCAGATGGGAGCAGATGAGAGTGGATGGCACATCTGCTAGGCTTCTGAGGGACCTCAGCAAAGCGGACGCGGAACGGATACAGCGGATGCAGAGCAGATGCTGAGCGGATGAAACAGATGCAGAGTGGATGAAGCGGATGCAGAGCAGAAGCCTAGCAGATGCAGAGCATTCACTGCGCATGCGGGGGGGATTTATTGAGCTGCACAAAACTTTTTGAGCGGATGAACTTTCCACCGCGTCCGTTCTACATCCGCGACACACATGGGGAACAAACGTTCTACGTCCGTCGTCATCCGTTAAATGACCGCTGTATCTGCTCGGCATCTGCTGCACATCCACGCAACTCACATCCACTCCAGCGGAAAATGGAAAGAGGGAGGAAGCGAAACGGACGCGGAATGTCCACACAGCGTTAGTAGCATGGACATAGAAAGGATCAAAGTGGATGCATCTGGGACATAAAGCATTAAAACGGAAAAAATGTCTGCATATGGGATGTATCTCGGATATTTAGGATGTCTGGAGGATGTCTAGAGGATGCAGAAGGACACCTAGCGGAAAACCGATATTTCCTATAAAAAGGGGGAGGAAATCATCTGGATGTCACTTTCAGTCCAGCAGATGTGGTGTGCAGACCTCTTCAGCCTTGCTCTTGCTCTTCCACATCATCCATTGATCTCCACCATGGATCTACGCACACTCCTTTTGGTAGCCGCCATCATTCAACACTAGAACCAAGCCCTCTTCAGACTGTTTCACCTTTTCTACGTAAGGAGAAGGACACGTCCAAGAGCTGTCTGGGTCCGAAGATGGATTGGGAGAAGAGTGGAGTTTGGACTCAATGACAAACTGATGGTGGAGCTGAGGAAAGAAAACACTCGTGCATTCCAGCACTTCATGAGGATACCACCAGCCATGTTTGACGAAGTTGTGGAGCATCTTAGATCCAGGTTGACCAAGCAGAGCACCAACTTCCATCCCAGCCTGGACCCTGGGCTGAAGGTGACACTGACTCTGCGCCACCTGGCCTCTGGGACCATGTACAGGAACATGTAGTACACCTGGAGGGTGCCACACAACAGCATCAGCATTGTGGTCAGAGAAGTCGTGCAGGCCATCATCGAAGAATACGTGGAGGAGCTCCTCCATTGTTCCACCACTGAAGAAGGCTGGAAGAAAGTTGCAGAAGAGTGGTATCAGATGTAGAACTTCCCCCACACCGTTGGAGCCATAGATGGCAAGCACGTGGCCTGCAAAGCTCCAGCCAACTCAGGGTCCACTTATCACAACTACAAGGGCTTCTTCAGCATCATCCTCTTTGCCATGGTTGATGCTGACTACAAGTTCATGTACATCGATGCTTCAGGCAACGGCTCATCTTCAGATGCCCAGGTATACAATGCCAGTGACCTCAAGGAGGGGCTGGAATGCAACCTCATCATGGGTTTCCCAGATCCAGACCCCCTGCCCAACAACACACAAGATGTGCCCTACTTCATCGTGGGGGATGACGGCTTCTTCCTCACAACCTACCTCATGAAGCCCTACACTTCCAGATGCCTCACTCGTGAAGAGAGGATCTTCAAATACAGGCTGTCCAGGGCAAGACGGGTGGTGGAGAATGCCTTTGGCATCCTGGCCAACAGGTTCCAGGTGCTTCTCACCACCATGTAGCATTGCCCACAGACCGTGAGGAGGATCGTGGAATCTTGCTGCATCCTGCACAATCTCATGCGCACCCGCTACCCAGTGTTGCAGAACAGGCTTTTGGACCATCAACAAGGAAATGGGGACATGGAGCCTGGTGAATGGAGGCAAGGACGAAACCTGATAGACACTGTGGATGTACAAGGCCGCAACAGAGCTTCACATGAAGGGAAGAAGCAGCACAACCTCCTGAGACACTGGTGCAACTCCCCAGCTGGAGCAGTGAAGTGGCAAGACAGGATGGTAGATGCTTAATGTATGCTTCCTTGAGCCTGTCTCATAACACTGATGAGATTGTGCCATGTATGTTGAGTGGCCCTACAATGAACAGGGCATTTAATAAAGAGTTGTGTTTATGTTGAAATGTGTTGATCAATGAATAAATTATTATTGATAAAAAAGTGCCACACGTGTGGCAGCTGGGAGGGTGGACCATATAGTCCCACTATGCTTGCACTGGAGGTTTATCCATCTCACAGCTATCCTTGCCCAGCCCACAGCTATTATCCTTACCACAGCTATCCTTGCTCATCCCACAAGCATGCAAAGGCTTAACCATTTTCTAAAAGTTTCCACCAAGACTTTATTTAAAAAAAGAAATGAACCAAGTGTGTGAAGCAAAGATAACCTTTATTAATAACAAACTGTAAAAGCAAAATGACCCAAGTAAAGTGTCTCAAGCAAATATAAAGTCAACAGGTAACAACTCAGTCTCTGGCACTGTTCTCAGTCACTCTGAGGCGTGCCCATGGTCTCAGGTGTAAAGTGTCCACGGACTGTGGAGGTGGCAGTGGCTGCAGTGCTGGTCTGAGGTGGCATTGGGGTGCCTGGCCCCGAGAGGACAATCGGAGATGGTGTGTGCCGGAAGCTCTCAGAGAGCTGGCTCAGGTCCGTGAGGTTGAGAGGTCCTTCATCATGGACCTGGGATGTCAGGCACAGGACTGATGACAAATGTTCTGTTGAGGGGCTTGGCTGTGGGGTGGAGGAAGGAGGAGTGTAGGGGGGCTGTCTGGTCTGCAGCTGGGCGAGGTGAGGCGTCGGTGGTATCTGTGGCGTCAGTGGCATATGTGGCATCAGTGGCATCTGTGGCGTCGGTGGCATTGGTGGCATTGGTGGCATTGGTGGCATTGGTGGCATCGGTGGCATCGGTGGCATCGGTGGTGTCAGGGGCATTGGTGGCAGGCAATGAACCTGGGCCTGGACTGGGAAGGGCTGCCTCTGTTGAGGGAAGTCCTGGTAGCCGTAGCCTTGGTAGGAGAGGGGCTGTTGGAACCCTTGGAATGGCTGTGACATAGCCTGAGGTGGAGGAGCAGACCTGGATTTGGTTGGAGCAGGTTCAGCTGTGTCTGGAGGGTGGGTTCAGAAGCGCAGTGATCCTCTCCTTCATCACCTGATACTGGGGCTCGGGCATGTCCATGAGGGTCTGGGTCACGTAGATGAGGAAGGGCTTGCTGTTTGAGGATGGAATCTTGAAGTGTACCAGCTGAGAGAGGAGATCTGCACTGTTCTTGATTGTGTCCCTGATCTCCAAGAGGACAGTGTGGATCTGTCCCTCCGGTCTGCCTCTCTGCCTGCTTTCTGTGGAGATGGAGCTGGGTGTGGGTGTGGGTTGGTCTCTGGTGGCTGCGGCCTCCTCTTGCTCTATCTGTGTCAGGGGATCCTCCACGTCCTCTGGCATGGGGTGTGCAGCTGTCGGGGGGGTCTATGTCATGGGGCCCTCCAAAGACACCTGCCTGGACACACTGGCTGTTTCCTGGATGGAAGAGGAGTGCCTCTCTGTGGGCTGCCTGAGGGAGAGGGTTGACAGAGGGGCTGCTCCTCAGTGATGGATCTCATCCTCCAAGAAACTGCACTTGGCCAGACGTAGGTCTCCCGGTCCGTGAGCTTGACAGCGGCCTGCCCGGATTTCTTCAGGTGCAGCTTGCCATACCAGGTGTGCATGTTTCCACCACCCCAGGAGGACATCAGAAGTGTAGCCCAGGCTCTCTGCCTTCTCTCTCCAAGCCACCTGCTTCCGCTTAGTGTCTCGATATAGCCTGTGGCCCTTCCTCCACAGGTACTCGTTCTCCCTCAGCCATTCGAGCACCTCCTCCTCATGGTCCTCTGCAATGGAGTACTGTTTCCTCTCCCTCTTCTCCTTCTCCTTCGATTGCCTCTTCCTCCCTCTGGCAGGGCCTTCTGGGCCCTCATCAGCAGGGCTTTGAGGGCCTTGGGGCTGGTCCACCACACCAGCAGCACCAGCAGCAGTAGCAGCAGCACCACCACCAGCAGCAGGACCAGCAACAGAAGCACCAGCAACAGAAGCAGCAGCAGCACCAGCAGAAGCAGCAGAAGCACCAGCAGAAGCACCACCAGCAGCAGAGTCATTGCCAGGGGGTGGGATGGTGGTTCTGTCCTTCTTTCCAGGGCTGGCAGGATGAGGCACAGGCTTCCTCTTCTTTCCCATGGTCTCTGATGAAGATGTCTCTGGCTTTGGTCTTTCCTCTGAATGCTGGCCGCGTGCAAGCTGCTTCCTTTTATATCCATGGGGCTGACACAGTGCATCCTCCCCGCATGCGCAGTGAACACTTTGCATCCGCTATGCACCCACTAGGCATCCACTAGGCATCCATGATGCATCTGCGTCATCCGCTATGCATCGCCTATGCATCCACCCCTTCCACTACGCGTCCACTTTGCTGTTCTTCCCCGGAAGCCCTGTGGACGTGCCATCCGCTTTCATCCGCTTCCATCCGCCTCCATCCGCTTCCATCCGCTAGGCTTCCATTGAGCATCTGCTTAACATCCTCGCTACGTCCTCTCCTCGTCCATTCCTATCCATTCTTTTCCATTCTGTTTATGCAAATTTTTGCCCCTTTTGAGAGCGGATAACAACAGATGGAAAATTTGCTCAGCTGCTGTGTCCTTTTTACATCTGTTTTGCATCTATCGGCCAGTGTGACCTCGCCTTAAGGTATTGGTTTGGACAAAAATCAACAATACTTTTTTGTGTGGCTATTGATAAAAGCATAGGACTGCCAACATCCGATTATGGATTTGGCAGAAGAATGAACCAAACCAAACCAGAGCTTGTCAGAGAAACATCTTGAAAAATTTCCCAGACTGAATGGTTATTTGCACCACAGCTTTCCCACTATTAAGTTCATATCCTCTTTACATCTTTGGGCAGAAAACAGACCTGATGGTGCTGTTAACTAGAAGTTTTGTAAGGGAAAAACCTAAAGTTGAGCTTGATACCTGGTGTGTATATCAACATTATAACAGGTTGACTCTTGAAGAAGAGACTGAATAGTCTCTTGATATAGGATCATCTGCTTGAGCAGGGTGCTCCAAGGCCCTCCAAGGTCCCTTCCAACTTTTATTCTGATTCACACAATCTTCTTCCAGGACTTTTCAAGGCCAGACCAAGTGGACAAATTTTGACTTTCATCATTTTTTTAAAAAATAGGCCATTTATATCATTTTTAATTCTCATATTTTGGGTGAATGTCAAATTATTAAAGCTTTGAATAACTTTAAAATTATTTTGGGTAGACGTTCTTCCAAAAGAAAAATGGGATGAATAAATAGTTGTTGTTTTCTCTCTACCCTGAAAGAGGGATAGTTGGTTTCTCCGATAGTTGTTTTTTTCCCTCTACCCTGAAAGAGGGAAAGAAGAATGTAAACTCTGCCCATTTTAACTTTATAAGCCATTGTAATTTACGCAAGCATGAACTCATTTGGGCTTCCTTCTTTGAAAAAAAGACAATAATATTTTGACTTTACATACCCTCATTCAATCTACTGTGCTCCTCTCTGCTCTACAATGTAGTTTGCCTTCAAGGGAATACACTATGTTATTGCTTTCTGTTTTAACTCCCCTTAGAAATATATGTAATATATGTGTAAATGTTAAAACTAGATTTCTAAGAGAAGTCCCTGAGTTTATACAGCTGGAGTAATTCCATATTGGAGAGGAAGGAAAAAGGAAAGAAAAAGAAAAAGAAAGAAAGAAAGAAAGAAAGAAAGAAAGAAAGAAAGAAAGAAAAGAGAGAGGACAGATTTCTAAGAAAAGTCAGTAAACTTTATACAGTTAGAGTAACTTGATATGGGGGAAGGAAAAGGAAAAGAAAAGAGAAAAGAGGGAGAGAAAGAGAGGAAGAGAAAGAAAAAAATAGAGAGAGAGAAAAAGGGAACAGAGAAAGAGGGAAAGAGGAAACGAGGGAAAGAGGAAAAGGAAGGAAGGAAGGAAGATTTCTAAGAGAAGTCTTTGAATTTTATAGAGCCAATTCCATATGGGAGAGGAAGGAAAAGAAAAAGAAAAGGTAGACTGGAAAGAGAAAAAGGGAGAAGGAGAAAGGAAGGATGGGAAGGAGGGAGTGGCAGAGGAATTCACTTCTCAATCTGTACTTTCTGCATTCTAAAAATTCCCACAGATGAACCTACAATGTAGGATTCAATATTTCCATCCTTTGCAGGGTAAATCAGAACTTAGTGCATCAGAGCCATGCAATGTTTCAAATTCAATTTCCAAAACAAAACCACAACAAAGTGCTCACAGGAGCAAGAACACAGCATCTGTCAGCCACACCTTCCAAGTAACTCCGTTTTCCCCACATTGCAGCTGCCACACAATCCTGGGAAGAGATGCAGCTGCTTTGGGGTGCTCACTAACAGGTGCCCACTTTTTCGGCTGGGATGTTCAGCCATCCTTTTGGTATTCAGATCCAAAGCATGGAGGAATTTCTCTTTGCAACTCCTTGTCTGAACCATCTAATCTGTGGTTGAGCTAATGCAGCACCCCCTATTTAAGCATTCAGATTCCCAAGAATTCCTATAAACCATAAATTAAGCCCTATCTAATAAAATGAAATTCGATATAGAGAAAAACAAACCTTTATACTTCGGCAAGAAAACCCACATATACAGATTAGGTGAAATTTGGCTTAATACAAATAATTGTGAGAGGGATCTTTGGGTCCCAGTCGATCCTTGCTTTGTTGTGTTGGTGTTCTAACCAAGGAATATTGAGACACTAACAAACACATGTTAGTCCCAAAACCCTTTTTTAAAAAATTTCAATGGCTGTGAATTTTATTTATTCACATCCCATAATGAGTCTCAAACAGTTTGTAATAGTCCCATGAAAGTCTGCCAAAGTCCTTCAGGATAAGCCTGATAATCACACACCTTTATCTTCCTTGAAATGCTGCCAATGACTAAATTTCCAATTAGTTATACAAGGCCAACCGGAGCACAAATTCAACACAAGAGCTTCTGGTTTCAAACCGACCAGTGAAAAAAGTTGCTTCCTGCAAAGGTTCCTGCCCCTTTGCTCTTTCTTTATGTCTTATGGGAGGGCCAATCATCTCCAAGCCTTTCTCCTCAGTCACCCCTTTTGTCTTAATTATTCTTGCCTTCTGGCAGCTCTGCACATGCGCACACTGGGAACAGGCTCCCCTTTTTCTTCTGTCTTGCTACTGTCAGATTCTGGAGGCACATAACTCCCAGATGGTTCTGGCCCCATCTCTGTATCAGATGCAGGACCCTTGTCTGAGTCCGCCCCAGACTCCCAGACTGGTCCATGTTCCTCCCTATTATCCAACTCTGCTACCATCTCCACAGACTGTCGGTAGACCACAACAGTTGGAAGAAATATCCAGGTCCAGGTCCAAGCTGGGAGAAAGGCACTGGAAACAAAATGGAGGATGGAGGCTAATTGGAAAGAGAGTTAATTTATTGATGAAACAGAACTACCAAGCACATAGTTCTGGGCAGCTCACTGTATGGAGTTGAGAGTGAGGGGTATGTATATCTTCTCTAAGGCTTTGCACTTGAACTTCCTGTTCCTGTTCAAGAACATGTATTCCATTGGCTGTTGTCAGACTCCCATGGGGCCATGTACAAATTGTAGGATTTTGTCTGAGCTAAGTTTGGTTGAAGTTTGGCTGATGCAATGAAGGGGGTTGGCTGATGCAATGAAGGGGGTTGTTGGGCAATTCCTATTGTGGCTGATGGCTAACCCTACCTTTCTTCAGACCTTGCTGCAGGGAATTTTTGCCTATGAATAGAGCTACCTAAGAGCTACCTAGATCTTGATAAGCTCTTTATCTCTTAAATGCTGGCATCTGCTGAGGGCTGTTAAGAAAGGTGGGACTGCTTTCTGTCTCCAAGAGCATGCTTCTCAATTTCTTATCCAGGGAAATATAATATTCTGCCTTTTAAAATATTTCTCAAAATATTTCATTCTTCAAGGAGAGGGATGGGTGCTAACTTTCTATAGTTGCTTTGCATACTTTTAAAATTATACCCATTTACCATGTTCCTAATCATGTTACTAAGTTAACTTCAGTGATTCACTAAATATGAGGCAGCAGTGTGCTGCAGCTGTCAAAAAAGCCAGTGCAATCCTAGGCTGCATAAATAGAGGGATAGACTCACTCAAGATCACATGAAGTATTAGATGTTTTAGCCATCCTAAGTGGTACTTTACAAAGCCTTAGTATGGTCAGAACATCCAAAAAACATGTTGAGACTCTGGAAACAGTACAGAAAAGAGCAGCAAAAATGATTAAGAGGCTGGAGGCTAAAATGACAGTTATAAAAATTGGGCAAGTCTACTGTGATAAAAAGGACAAGGGGAAACATAAAACAGTGTTCCAATCTTTGAGGGGCTCTTACAAAGATGAAGAGGTTTTCCAAAGCACCAAATGGATGGAAACTAACCAAGGAGAGAAGCAACCTAGAATTAAGGAAAAATTTCTTTATGGTGAAAGCAATCAACCAATGGAATCACTTGCCTGCAGAAGTTGTGGATGCTCTATCACTGGAGGCTTTCAAAAAGAGACAAATCAAGAATGATTTGTCCGAAATGGTCTCCTGCTCAAGCAGGGGGTTAGACTAGAAGACCTCCAAGGCCCTTCCAACTCTATTTGTCTATGTTCTATGACAGAAAGGAAAACAAGCAGACACGTTTTCCAATTACTTTCACTCTGAATAAAATGCTTGCCACCTACCTGAACTGAAGAAAGACAAGACACACTCCATGGCTGAGAAATAAGAAAGGAAGATAAACATAATGGTGTAAGAACAACAACTAGTAGTCAGAAGACATGATGAAAACTTCTTCATTGTATGACATGTGGACAGACTCAACTGTAGTTGCAACTGGGAAATTGGGAGCATCCTAGACCAAGCCAAGTCCAAAATTATTAGAGAATTCCCGCAAGCCTGCAGACAAATCTGTCATCAACAGACACATAGAGATAAACAAAAACTACATACTGTTCAAAAGAGACAATCAGAAAGACAATCGGAATCACAACACTCCTGCCCAACAATCAATACCCAGATAAGCAGAGACTGATACCAAAATTAACACTAGACCAGCAAAATTTCAAGAACTATCAACTCAGATAAACAATTAAAGATTAAACAACAACCTAATCAATGATCACCAAAAACACTTCCACTAACATTGACAGGGCAATTGACTTCTTTAAAAACAGATAGCAAACCCCACTCCCTTCTAGAACTGATGATGTAACCTAGTTGGATCATGAAACATCTGCAAGAAAACAACCAAGATCAGGGAGCATCAAGGGCCCCAAGGACCCCACAGATCAACCCTGAGTTATAAATATTCTCTTTTGTTGGTAATGGGGAAGATGAAATAAGTTTTCTCTTCAACCACAGTCTAGGAAGAGCAGCTACATTAACAAAACCTGCTAATGGAATAATATAGCTGTTCTTGGAAAATTAAGGGATAATCGGATTCCTGTTTTATTGCAGTTTATGTCAGCGTAAAAATCATGGCGATTGCCAGAAACAAAAAGAACATGATATATAATCAGGGGAAAGAAGTGAAAAGAATCAATACTTACAGGCTTTTAAACACTCTGCTTTGGCAACCCTTCTCTAAGCCATAGTCAACACTGTTTTATTGGCTTTATAACTCAATCTGTGAAGCTGTAACACTTTTACTTTGTCGGAGAAGCTGCTGGGGGGGGGGAAGTGATGTTCAGGGAGCTGTGTATTGAGGTGCTTAGCCTGATGTGAGGACCTCATTCTTAGTAGGACAAAATAATAATAATTGAGTTCTGTGATGGAAATGGTCCTCTTGAGAAGAAGCCTGCATTAGACAAGGAAGGAAAAAAAGAATATTGTTGTGCAAACAAGCAGAGAGAGAAGTCTCAACAATCTCCCCCCAAAAAGTCTCAAAAATAGGAGAAATAAAACTGACAAATGTTGAGGGGTCCTTGGTGCTCTCTGAGCTTGGTTATTTTCCTGCAGATCTTTCATTATCCAAACTAGGAAACATCATCATTGTTACCTCATTGGGTAATGAAATCATCATCATCTTATTTGAATGATCCCATAAATCCTTGTGAGGTGGAGTCTGGACAACTGAATGAAGCTAGTATAGTGATTTACTGGCTGGATGCCCTTCCTGTCACCAATGTGGAGTTTTGCCAAGTAGATATATTAACAGTATGCCCAGAGAGAGAAATATCAGCCTCTACCTAGGATCCAACTCACAGCCTCCTGATTGTGAGGTGATAGCTCTACCTCTAGGCCACTGCCCCACTCTGTCGTTGGGTATTGAAATGTCTGCAGGATAATAACCAAGCTCAGAGAGCACCAAGGATTTCACTTTTCCACCCTGTGCTACAAACATTCTTGTTTATTACTGTCAGATGTTGATCAGGAAGTCCATCTGAAAAAGGGCTGGGAAAACAACAAGGAGCTGGTGGAAGTTAGAAAAAAAATGAAATACAAGGAAGAAGACTACGTAGGAAAGATCAGCTTTTCAAAGTTGACCAGATTTGGAAATCTTTGGAAGATTACAGGTAGTCCTCTACATACAACAATTGGGACCAGAATTTTGGTCATAAGATGTTGTGTACATAAGTTGACTCACCATGCGATCTGTCTCAGTTTTATGACTCTTTTTACAATGGCCATAAAAACAATCACTATGATTGTTAAGCAAACCCATTCTTCCAAATGGGTGAGGGTTTTCTTTTTTGCTGAAAACTGGTAAAAAACATTGCAAATTGCAATCATGTGAGGGCAGACTGTTGCTGAAATCAGTCATAAACATAACTTCAACATGTCCTTTTGGGGTTTTTTTGAGCCTGGCAAATAATGGACTGATTCAAATTCTTATAGCATTGGATCCAATGTGGCTCAGATGGATAGAATACAGGTAATGTTCAACGTATTGTTAACTCATAAAATATGTCTATGGTCTTTTTAGGGTTGCCAACAGAAAGGGAGGGCAGAGCAGTGGGCAACTTTCATTCCATAATTTTTTTTAAAGATAGTTTTTAGGTAACTGAAGTTTCTGCTGTGCAAAATTCTAACTGGAGAACATGACTGATGTTTCTTGGCTATGGATGTGTCCCATTGGAGAATATGAATTACGATACACCTAGGAGGTGGGGAAAAACCAAGGTCAAGGGTGACAATGAATGATGTGTCTCAGAGTTAGCTACACCCAGGCAGTGCTGGCATGTCTACTCCTAATAAATCTTCTTTAAGTTTTGAAAATCTGGCTACAGACTCATGATTTAAATGGGGGTAATTATCAGAGCCCTGACATGTAGAACATTTGATTTAGTGACCGTTCAAAGTTACAACAACACTGAAAAAAAGGGAGGTATGATCATTTTTCACACTTATGACCAGTGGTGGGATTCAACCGGGTTAACAATCGCTTTGCTGAGTATACAATGGAAATTTGATGGGATTCTCAAAATTAAGGCACTAAGCTAGATGCACAAGACCAGAACTACCAGTGCACGTGAACCGGTCCAAACTGGCTGAATCCCACCCTTGCTTATGACCATTGCAGTATTCCCACGGTCACATGATCCAAATTCAGATGCTTGCCAACTGACTCACAGTTATGACAGTTACATGTCCCGGGGTTGTGTGATTCCCTTTTGAAACCTCAAGTCAAAGGGGGTAGCCAGATTCACTGAACAACCATGTTACAAATTTAAGGACTTCAATGATTCACTTAAAAACAGTGGCAAGGAAAGTTGTAAAATGGGTGAACATTTGCTTTAGGCCCTGTCACACTGCCCAATGGATGCAAAACAGACACAATGGATGAGCAAAATGTTCCATCCGTTGTTATCCGCTCTCAAAAGGGGCAAAAATTTGCATAACCGGAGCAGATAACACAGATGGGGGGAGGACGCAGGGCGGATGGAAAGCGGATGCGGAACGGAAACCCAGCGGATGGAAGCAGATGAGAGCAGATGGTGCATCCGAAAGGCTTCCGGGGGACCTCAGCAAAGTGGACGCGGAACGGAAAGAGCGGATGCAGAGCGGATGTGGAACGAATGAAGCGGATACACAGTGGATGCACAGCAGATGAAGCGGATGCAGAGCGGAAGCCTAGCGGATGCACAGCGGAAGCCTAGCGGATACCTTGCATTAACTGCGCATGCGGGGGGGTGCATTGCGTAAGCCACACGGATATAAAGGGAAGCAGCTCACACGTGGCCAGCATTCAGAGGAAAGACCTGCTGCCGGATACATCAAGTCCTTACCTGCCCTGCCTTGCTACCAGCCTGCCTCCAAGCCTCCTGGCCAACCTCCCTGCCAGCCAGTCTGCCAGCCAGCCTTGGTGCCTGCCTTCCTGCCAGGCTTTCTGCAAGCCTTCCTGCCAGGCTTTCTGCCAGCCTTCCTGCCAGCCTTGGTGCCTGCAAGCCTCCTTGCCAGCCTCCCTGCCAGCCAGCAACCCCACAACCATGGGGAAGAAGCAAAAGCCTCAGCAACCTGCTGCCATACCTGCCAAGAGGGACAGGGCCACCCTCCCGCCCCCTGTCCCTGACTCTACTTCTGCTGGGGCTTCTGCTGCTCGGGCTCGCTCTTCTGGTGCTGGAGCTTCTGCTGAAGCTGCTCCTGGCGGTGGTGCTTCTGCTGCTGCATTGCTGAAGCTGCTCCTGGTCCTGCTGGTTCTGCTGGTCCTGCTCGTCCTGCTCGTGCTCCTGGACTTGCTCGTCCTGCTCGTCCTGCTCGTCCTCCTGGTCTTGCTCGTCCTGCTCGTCCTGCTCGTTCTCCTGGTCCTGCTCATGCTCCTGGTGCTGCTGCTGGTGCTGCTGGTGCTGTTGGTGCTGCTGGTGCTGGTGCTGCTGCTGCTGGTGCTGTTGATCCTGCTGGTGCTGCTGCTGCTGCTGCTGCTGCTGATGATGATGATGATGATCCTGCTGCTACTGATGATGATGATTATGATCCTGCTGGTGATGATGATGATTATGATGATGATGATGATGATCCTGCTGCTGCTGCTGGTGGTGGTGGTGTGGAGGAGCAGCCCCTACCACCTGGGAGCCCCTCTGATGAGGGCCCATCTGGTCCTGCCAAAGGGAGGAAGAGGCATATGCGGGGACGGGAGAGGAGGCAATTTTTCATTGAGGAGGAACACCAGGATGAGGTGCTGGAGTGTCTGAGAGAGAATGACTATCTGTGGCGGAAGGGACACCGGCTGTACAGGGACACTAAAAGGAAGCAGGCTGCTTGGAGAGAGAAGGCGGAGAATATGGGTTACACTTCGGAGATGCTCCTCGGCTGGTGGAAACATATGAACACCTGGTACGGGAAGCTGAACCTCAAGAAATCTGGCCAGGCCACGGTTAAGCTGACAGAGAGAAAGACCTACGTCATGGCCAGGTGCAGCTTCCTGGAGGGTGAGATCTGCCACCAAGGAGCACCAGGAGCCCCTCTCACAACCCTCTATCTCTGGCAGCCTGCTGAGACCCAGTCCTCTTCTGGCCAAGAGTCAGTCCCTGTCTCCAGGCAGGTTTCTGTGGAGCGTGCCACGGCAGAGAATCCGCGGACAGGTGTTGAAACCATGGTGGAGCATGTGGAGGACTCCCTGGTGTGGTGGGAGAAAGGAGACATCGAGTCCACCACAGTCGTAGCCGCATCCACCACCACCACCAGCTCCGCCTCCACAGAAAGGCAGAGAGCCAGACCGCAGGAGGGGCAGAGCCACACTGTCCTGCTGGAGATCAGGGACACCATGTGCACCAGCATAGATCTCCTCTCTCAGCTGGTCAACACCGACTCCTCATCCTCCAACCACAAGCCCTTCCTCACCTATGTCAACCAGACCCTCAGGAACATGGATGAAGCCCAGTACCAGATGGTGAAGGACCGGATCACCGAGCTGCTTCACAACCCTCCATATCCAGAGGAACCTGCTCCCACCCAGCCCAGGTCTGCTCCTCCACCCCAGGTGATGTCCCTCCCATTCCAAGGCTTCCCACAGCCCCTCACCTACCAGGGCTACGGCTACCAGGAGGTCCAGCAGCACAGGCAGCAGCCCTTCCCAGTCCAGGCACAGAGTCATCGGGTGACACTGTTGCCACCAGTTCCATTGATGCCACCGATGCCACCCACGCCAATGATTCCACCGATGACAGCGATGCCACCCATGCCAGTCCTCACCCAGCTGCAGACCAGACAGCCCCACTATACTACTCCTTCCTCCACCCCACAGCCAAGCCCGGCCTCAGTTCATCTCTCATCAGTACTGGGGCTGACACCCCATGGCATGGAGGAAGGACCTCTCAGCATCACGGGTCTGAGCCAGCTCTCCAAGAGCTTTCTCAACACACCGTCACCTGTTGTCCTCTCGGGGCCAGGCACCCCAGTGGGGCTTCAGACCAGCACTGCAGCAGCAACCACCTCCACAGCACCTGGACCCTTCACCCCTGAGACTGGGCACACCTCCGAGTGACCATGAAGACTGCCAGAGACTGGGTGTGGACTTTATTTGGACACTTGACTTGGGTCTTTTTCCTTTTACAGCTTGTTGTTCAATAAAGTTTATTTTTGATTCACACACTTGCTTCATTTTTTTTTTTAAATAAAATCTTGGTGGAAACTTTTAGAATTGGTTTAAGCCTTTGCATGCTTGTGGGATGGGTTAAGATAGCAGTGGGATGGGCAGGGATACCTTTGGGATGGCTAATAGCTGTGGGATAGATAAACCTCCAGTGCAAGCATAGTGGGACTGTATGGTCCACTCTCCCAGGTGCCACACCTATGGCCATTTTTTTATCAATAACAATGTAAAAAATCATCCACACATATCAATACAAACACAACTCTTTATTAAATGCCCTGTTCATTGTAGGCCCACCCAACATACCTGGCCCAATCTCATCCGTGTGATGAGACAGGCTGAAGGAAGCACCCATTAATCATCTATCATACTGTCTTGCCACTCCACTGCTCCAGTTGGGGAGTTGCACCAGTGTTTCAGGAGGTTGCGCTTCTTCCCTTCATGTGAGACTCTGTTGGGGCCTTGCACATCCTCAGTGTCGATCAGGTTTTGCCCTTGCCTCCATTCCCCAGGCTCTATGTCCCCATTGCCTTGCTGGAGGTCCACGAGCCTGTTCTGCAACACTGAATGAGACTTCATCTTGATGAGGCTCTTCTGGGAATAGAGTAGAGTAGAATGGAGTGGAGTGGAGTGGAGTGGAGTGGAGTGGAGTGGAGTGGAGTAGGGTAGAATGGAATGGAATGGAATGGAATGGAATAGAATAGAATAGAATAGAATAGAATAGAATAGAATAGAATAGAATAGAATAGAATAGAATAGAATAAGAATAGCTTAGAATTCCAATACCACTTCAGACAAATAGTTATCCAATCTCTTCTTTAAAAGAAAAGCTCTGAATATTCTTATTTATTTTCTCTTGATCTCATGGAAGATACCTTGACCATACATGGGACTGGATAGATGGAGAACCATAAAGAAAAAACTTAAACATGGACTTGTGGTACTTTTTGATCCTCATCTGCAATTTATGTCCATGTTGACCCAAATAAACAACACATAAGCAGTATTTATCACAACCTGGCTGTTCAACAGAATGTGTGGGATTTGAGGTGATGTGGAAATTATCCTGGCATCTCCATTACATCTGCATTAATATGTGTATATAAAAGTATTTATTAAGAAATACATACATTAATAATATATACATTAATATATATTAATATAATGTACACCAAATTTGCTCAGAGAAAACTCAGTGGGGATCATTAAACTCAATTTGCATAATGGTTCAGTTTGCATAATTACTTAATTTGCATAATTGATCTTGGTGGCAATTTAGTAACGGCAATATTTTTTTGGCAATTTATAAATGTGCAAAATGCTTGACCTGGTTTTTCCTTCCATTCCTGAGCTTCAACTCCCATTTTAAAGATGGGGAACTGAGATTGGCCTGAAATGTTTCTAAAACTCAAATGTCACATTTTGTTTGCTCATTTTCAATGTGCTATGTACAATCATCTGGTCTCACTTCTTTTAAGTATTGATTTCTAAAAGTTCAGACTTAAGCCCATGTCACACTGCCCAACGGATGCAAAAAGAACACAACGGACGAGCAAAATGTTCCTTCCGTTGTTATCCGCTCTCAAAAGGGGAAAAATTTGCATAACCGGAGCGGATAACACGGACGCGGGGAGGACGCAGGGCGGATGCAAAGTGGGTGCGGAAAGGAAGCCGAGCGGATGGAAGCAGTTGGGAGCAGATGGCACATCTGCTAGGCTTCCGGGGGGGCTCAGCAAAGCAAACGTGGAACGGATACAGCGGATAAACAGCGGACGCAGAACGGATGAAGCGGATGCACAGTGGATGCACAGCAGAAGCCTAATGGATGCCTGGCATTAATTGCGCATGAGGGGAGGATGCATTGCGTCAGCCTTGGTGCCTGCCTCCCTGCCAGCCTTCCTGCCAGCCTTGGTTCCTGCCAGCCTCCCTGCCAGCCAGCAACCCCACAACCATGCGGAAGTACAGCAAGCCTCAGCCATCTGCTGCCAGCCCTTGCAAGAGGGACAGGGCTACCATCCCGCCCCCTGGCCCTCACTCTGGTTCTGCTGGGGCTTCTGCAGCATGGGCTCGCTCTTCTGGGGCTGGGGCTTCTTCTGCTTCTGCTTCTGGAGGAGCTGATGACAAGCACTCCAGCACCAGCCACCTCCACAGCACCTGGACCCTTCACCCCTGAGACTGAGCAACCAAGAGGAGTGCCAGAGACTCATTTTTGTTTTATAGCTTGTTGTTAATGAAGTCTATTTTTGATTCACACACTTGCTTCATTTCTTTTTTTAAATAAAGTTTTGCTGGAAACTTTTAGAAATGGTTTAAGCCTTTGCATGCTTGTGGGATGGGTAAGGATAGCTTTGGGATGGGTTAGGATACCTGTGGGATGGGTAATAGCTGTGGGATGGGTTGAGATAGCTGTGGGGATAGATAAACCTCCAGTGCAAGCATAGTGGGACTGTATGGTGCACCCTCCCAGGTGCCACACCTATGGCCCTTTATTATCAATAATAATGTAATAATTATCCACACATGTCAACATAAACACAACTCTTTATTAAACGCCCTGTTCATTGTAGGCCAACCAAACATACATGGCCCAATCTCATCCGTGTGATGAGACAGGCTGAAGGAAGCATCCATTAAGCATCTACCATCCTGTCTTGCCACTCCACTGCTCCAGCTGGGGAGTTGCACCAGTGTCTTAGGAGGTTGCGCTGCTTCTTCGCTTCATGAGAGGCTCTGTTGGGGCCTTGCACATCCTCAGTGTTGATCAGGTTTTGCTCTTGCCTCCATTCCCCAGGCTCCATGTCCCCATTGCCTTGTTCACGGTCCACAAGCCTGTTCTGCAAGACTAAGTAACGGGTGCGCATGAGATTGTGCAGGATGCAGCAAGCTTCCACGATCCTCCTCATGGTCTCTGGGCTATGCTGCATGGTGGTGAGAAGTACCTGGAACCTGTTGGCCAGGAAGCCAAAGGCGTTCTCCACCATCCGTCCTGCTCTGAACAGCCTGTAGTTGAAGATCCTCTCTTCACGGGTGAGGAATCTGGAGGTATAGGGCTTCATGAGGTAGGTTGTGAGGGAGAAGGCGTCATCCCCCACGATGAAGTAGGGCACATCTTGCGTGTCGTTGGGCAGGGGTTCTGGATCTGGGAAGCCCATGATGAGGTTTCATTCCAGCTCCTCCTTGAGGTGACTGGTGTTGTATACCTGGGCATCTGAAGATGAGCCATTGCCTGAAGCATCGATGTACATGAACTTGTAGTCAGCATCGACCATGGCAAAGA
This sequence comes from Laticauda colubrina, assembly GCA_015471245.1. Lineage (NCBI taxonomy): Eukaryota > Metazoa > Chordata > Lepidosauria > Squamata > Elapidae > Laticauda > Laticauda colubrina. The sequence goes on from BLBF01000080.1 coordinate 6,967,112, forward strand.
GGATGATGCTGAAGAAGCCCTTGGAGTTGAAATAAGTGGACCCTGAGTTGGTTGGAGCTTTGCAGGCCATGTGCTTGCCATCTATGGCTCCAACAGTGTGGGGGAAGTTCCACTTCTGATACCACTGCTCTGCAACTTTCTTCTATCCTTCTTCAGTGGAGGGGTACTGGAGGAGCTCCTCCTTGTATTCTTCAATGATGGCCTGCACTTCTCTGACCACAATGCTGATAGTGTTGGATGGCATCCTCCAGCCGTACTGCATGCTCCTGTAGATGGTCCCTGAGGCCTGGTGGCGCAGAGTGAGTGCCACCTTGAGCCCAGGTTCCAGGCTGGGGCGGAAGCTGGTGCTCTGCTTGGTCAACCTGGGTGTCAGCCGCAGCACAACTTCGTCAAACATGGCTGGAGGCATCCTCATGAAGTTCTGGAACGCCCGAGTGTCTTCGTTCCTGAGCTCCACTATCAGCTTGCTGTACAGTCCCTCCTCTGCTCTTCTGGTGAACCATCTTCGGACCCAGACTCTTTTTGGCTGCCTCTTTTTCTTCTCGCAGTAGAGTTCACAGAGCCTGCAGATGGCTTTGCACTGTTGCAGAACGATGGTGGCTGCCGAAAGGTCTTTGTTACAATCCACGGTGGACATGACTGGATGCTGTGGAAGAGGAAGAGCCAGATGAAGGCTGCAGAGGTCTGCACCACTGTTCTGAAAGTGAGATGCAGATTTCCTTTTTATAGGAAATATAGGTTTTCCGCTAGGCATCCTCTGGGCATCCTCTAGACATCCTTAATATCCGAGATAGGTCCCCTCTGCAAACGTTTTTTCCATTTTAAATGCTTTGTTTCCGTGCTGCATCCGTTCTGCATCCATTCTGCATCCGTTCCACGTCTGTTCCGCTTCCTCCCTGCATCCAAGTGGATGCAAGTTGCGTGGAGGCGCAGCGGATGCCTAGCGGATATAGCGTATGCGTAACGGATGCGTAACGCATGCCTAGCGGATGCGTAGCGGATGCAGAACGGATGAACTGGATACATTTTCCACAGAAAAGTTTTGGGCAGCCCAAAACTTTTGGAGCGGATGAAACGTCAATAAACGGATGCTGGACGGATAGAGAGGAAGCAAAACGGAGGCAGTGAGTACATCGCGTTTTCCAATGGATGGCAAGCTTTTTTCTCCGTTTTACATCCTCTTTGCATCCATTGGTTCAGTGTGACATGGGCTTTAGAGAGAGTCCACAGACAGGTAACAACAATGATAACATAGGACATGATAGCGTATTCCAGTATTTGAGGGACAGTCACAAAGAAGAGGGAATCAATTTGTTCTTCAAAGCACCAGACAGTGGGACAGGAAACAGTGGATGGAAACCACTCAAGGACAGAAGCAACCTGAACTTATTTACTTATTTAAATTTTATTCATAAACATTTTTGAACATAGCGTTTTGTCCGAGTATACTGTTTACAAGAAACTAGCCAATACTATAAAATATTTCTTTCCATTTACTAATAATCATACCAATAATAACACATAAACACATTCTTTCTTTATGTTTAACTCATTCATATTTTAGTGCTTATAGAGATTATAGTTATATACCTCCTCTGTTTTTAATAAAAACATTTGTTTTTCTTTCTCTAACTTCTATCCCTTGTCTTTAAACACTCATAGAATCTATTCCATATCAAGTAATATTCTGAGTCTTCATTTCCTTTTATTTTTAAGGTTAATCTTTCCATCTCAGCACATTCTAGGCTTTTCCTGATTACCTCCTCAACTGACGGAGTATTATTTTTTCAGAATTTTGCGTAGCTAATCCTTGCTGCTGCCAGTATATGTAAAACTAAATATGCAATTCCTTTATTATAACCTTCTGGGATTTTGTCCTGCAGGTATACTTCTGGTTTCCAGTCTATCTTCTGTTTGGTTATTCTTTCCAGCCAGCTCTCTATTTTCTCCCAATATTGTTTTGCTTTGTGCAAGTCCACCACAGCTGATAGTAAGTTCCTAGGTTATGGTTACATTTCCAACATTTTGCAGAAAAATTACTGAACCTTTTTGCCAATCTTGCCAATGATATATGCCACCTGTAAAACATTTTATATAAGTTTTCTTTATATGCCAAAGCCATCATCAATTTATAATTCCTGTCCCATAGTTTTTGCCACTTCCAGCCACCTGGAATTAAGGAGAAACTTCTTAACAGCCAGGACAATTATCCAGTGGAATAACTTGTCACCACAAGTTGTGCGTGCTTCATCACTGGAGGTTTTTAAGAAGAGTCTGGACAACCCCATACTTGAGCAGGAGATCCTATGCCATTTCAGACATGGGTTTGTCCAATCTCTTTTCAAAAACCTCAAGTGATGGAGCACCCACAACTTCTGGAGGCAAGCCATTCCACTGATTAATTGTTCTCATTGTGAGGAATTTTCTCCATAGTTGTAGGTTGCTTCTCTCCTTGATTAATTCCCATCCATTTCTTCTTCTTCTGTCCTCAGGTGCTTTGGAGAATAGCTTGACTCCCTCTTCTTTGTGGTAACCCCTGAGGTATTGGAACACTGTTATCATGTCTCCCCTAGTCCTTCTTTTCATTAAACTAGGAATATTCAATTCCTGCAATTGTTCTTCATATGTTTGAACCTCCAGTCCCCTAATCCTCTTTGTTGCTCTTCTCTGCACTCTTTCTAGACTCAACATTTTAGTATCAGGTATTAACCTGATTTGATGATTCATAATAAAAGTGAGTCAGATTAAACAATTTGTTACCTCAAACTGCTTTGAATTAACTCAATTGGTTGTTACAGAGGAATGCTTTAATTTGGATACTGAGTTATTTGTACAACCATATTAATTTTGCCAAAGATACCGCTGGAGGAGATGCAATTTCCTGTTATGAATAAGCCAGGAAAATCTTGTACTTAAAATGATGATGATGATGATGCATCCTAAGAACAAGCCATCAGAACAAATGTAATCAAAGCCAGAATAGAAAAATGTGCTGATGTCTCCAAATGCAGACTCTGCAAAGAAGGGGATGAAACCATTGATCACATGCTGAGATGTTGCAAGACAATTGCTCAGACTGACTACAAACGTTACAACACAGTCAGTAAGATGGTCCACTGGAACGTGCGTCACAACCACCATCTGCCTGTAACAAAGAACTGGTGGAATCATAAGTCTGAAAAAGTGGTCAAAAGTGAGCATGCAAAACTACTGTGGGACTTCCAAATACAGACTGACAAAGTTTTGGAACATAATATCCCAGATATCATGACTGTGGAGAAGAAAAAAGTGTGGATCACTGACATTGCCATACCTGGTGACAGCAGAATCAATGTGAAACAACTTGAAAAAGTCACCAGATATCAGGACTTGAGAATCGAACTGCAGAGACTCTGGCATAAACCAGTGCAGGTGGTTCCAGTGGTACTTGTCACACTGGGTGCTGTGCCTAAAGACCTAGGCAAGCACTTAAAAACAATTGGTGCTGACAAGATCATCATTGGTCAGTTGCAGAAGGCCATCTTACTGGGATCTGCTCGCATAATCCGCCGATACATCACGCAGTCCTAAATTCTTCGGAAGTGTTTGACTAGTGATTTGTGATATGAAACCCAGCATAGTTATCTCATTTGCTGTGTACACTCATTTTCTCAAAGCATTTTCTCAAAGAAGAAGCTTTCTTTAAAAAAAAACCCTGAGAAAATTAGGTATTAAATTGCAATTTTATGCTGCAAGGATGTTCTTTCTAAAACAAGCCAGCCTTGGCACCTGAACTAGCAAATGCCATTTAATACAACAATATATTCCGAAGTCTTATTTAAAATCCAGGTTTCTTTTTTCACATTAATGTTTTCTGAATCTTCTGATTCCTTTTCAAGAATCTGATTGGAACATTAGAGTTGGCAATTCCATCTTTCTCTCCAGAATGAAAAAAATAATGTTTTCTCCAGTGAGCTTGAAGATTTGATCAGCCTAAAAGACCACAGTGGAATCCCTTGAAATCAAGAATAATTCATCCAGTCTTCTTAATGGAATATTGTACTGGGAGGCCTGTTGATGTGTGAGGGATTGTAAGTGTTGTAAATAAAGGATTTAAATTGGAGATAGTAGATAATTTTGAATCCCAAATCTATCTGCTAAATGTCTGTGGAAATTCATAGTTATCCAGGTCATGATTGTTCCAAAGGTGCTTTTTTAAGAGCTGAAGAAGCTTCTTGGATGAGAAGCGAAACATCTTCAAAGAAAAACCAGAAAGTCCAGTTGCCTCTTGAAAAAAGCACCTTTGAGTTTATCTGCTAAATTCTTCTCTGGGTTCCCACACTGGAGGGAAGGAATTGGAACCTTCCTAATAAACACCACTTTAACTTATCTAGTGGTAGTTTAGGATTAAAAAGCTGTGTTTTTTTTTAATGTATGAGAGGATTTTACAGTGTTCTGTTTCTTTCTTCTTCTCTCACTACTGTAAATATTAGAGTAGTGAGAGAAGTACTTCTAAATATTGTGTTCCTTTTTCGTGTGCAAAGTTCTTAACCCTCCAGATGATATGTTGAAATTTCCGGAGAATGTCAATTTGAGGAAACTGAGGCTGTATTGATTGTAATTGAATTCACTGCAAAACACTTGTTTTAATTGTTAAGCTGAATTGATGGATTGCTCGTTTGATTAATGAATCTAAAGTCAATTGGTTCTCCTTAACTTATGCCAGAAGCGCAAATACATTGTAGATATATAACATAAAATATAGTGTTGGAATCAGAGGTGGTATTCAGCAGATTCTGACCAGTTCTGGAGAACCGGTAATGGAAATTTTGAGTAGTTTGGAGAACTGGCAAATACCACCTTTGGAGATTTTACATTATCCTTCCCCAGCCACGCCCACCCAGCCATGCCCACAGAACTACTAGTAAAATTTTTTGAATCCCACCACTGATTGGAATGGACCTTGGAAGTCTTCTAATCCAATCCCCTGCTCAATGATTATCCAGTCTCTTTTTGAAAGCTTCCAGTGATGGAGCACCCACAATCAGGGGTGGGATGCTACTGGTACTGCCCAGCTCTATGGAACTGGTAGCTCTGAAGAGCAGCAGACAGCAAACTGGTTTACGTGGCAAAGCTGAGGTTGAAAAAGCAGGGGAAAAGTGGCTTTTCAAATGCTGCACACCTGCATGCAGGGCTTTTCAGCAGTCCAGGAAGCACAGTTTAAGGGTTTTTACATGCACAAAATGTAGTCACCAAACTGGTAGTAACACTGGTTGAATCCCACCCCTGCCCACAACTTCTGAAGATTTAGACATTTAACAGGTAAAATAAGTATAAAATTTATTTTATGAAAAATAAATAGGATTAAAGCTAGATAATATTCACCTGGTATTGGGCCACCTAAGCCATCTAGAACTAAAGAGAAATTTCCTAACTGTGAAAACAATCAATCAGTAGAACGCCTTGCCTTTAGCAGCTGTGCCTGCCCCATCACTGAAGACTTTCAAGAAATAACTACTTGTCTGAAATGCTCATGCAGGGAGTTGGATGAGATGACCTCTGAAGTCCATTCCAACTCTGTTATTCTATGTTCTACTGTATAAAGGTTATTTTTTTCATCAATGTGAAGTCTTCCTCTGTACATGTTGGAGAGCATCGTATGCATCATAGCATATTTGAGATGGATTGTTCTTCTGCACATTCACACAAAGTATCTCCGTTTTCTTAGATTGCCCTTGATGATGACAATGAGGGTGCCTACTGAAAGGAAGCAGAGGGATTGGTGAACTGCTGCAATAAAAACAGCCTTGCTTTTAACATTGGAAAAGAAGGTCCCCAAAAAATCCCCTGATTTATTGCTAAACAGCCACTTCATAGGAATTGTCATGCTCCTGTTAGAATCTGATTCCAAGGGGAGGTGGAAAAGCTGACAGGGAGTGGCTCCGGTGGCTGTAGAGGAAACTGGGGAAGGGCACAGTCTGGCTGGGCATTCGGAGGAAGACCCAGGCCCACCCCCTCTGTATCGGAGACCATGCAGGGAGGAACAGATAATTGAGCAATGGGGGTTATGGGGGAGAAAAAGGCCCTGTTTCCCTTCATCAGCTGCAGCTGGAAAAACAGGATGAAGAGGGTATTTACGCACAGCACCTTGCTGGAAGCAAAGCATGCATTATCTTTGTTTGTGAAGTCCTATCTGGGTTCTGGCATCCTCCCAACTGTGTGTGTTTCGTTATCTTTTGAGTTCTGCAATTCCTTATCCTGACCTGTCTTGTTAATTGCTGCAGCATGGTTTGTGTTGGTTTTTATTTATAATTTATATGTACTTTTGGTTCAGACTAATTTTTTCCCTTAAAAGTTGTTCTTGGGAGAGGTTTCTTTCTCCAGCCAAATTGAAGGTATTAAAGGAACTTTACCTACTTTTGTGACTTTGTTGCTTTTGTGCCACACCCTGAGGCATCACAAGAATCTTCTCAACTTAAGAATGAGCACCTTTTTGGAGTTAAATAAGAGATAACAGGATTCAGTGGGATCTGGATTTCACTTGTAGCTACACAAGGATTCTAGGCTGACTTCTCTTTTAACTCCACCAACAGGTACTGCCACTCCTTCTCCTATAGCCAACAAGCTTCTATGGCTGAGGATGGGCTAGACATTGGCTGCCATTGGTGAAATCTTCACTACTGTATCACACTAACTTTCATTATCTTCATCATCCTAATTTAACAATGCTAAGAGATGGATATTGATTATGTTCTTCTGTCCAGCAAACTTTTATTGTTGGGCCAGTTAGGCTATTTTTAAAAACTGAACTGAATCTGAAAGATATCTAAATAAAGATTTTCATCGTTTCTCCATCCAATGCCCTATTAAGCGGCTCTCAGCATCTCTTACTCATTTCTATTCATGTCAATAAGAACTGGAGTTATTTATAAAACCTGGACCATGAACCTAGAATCATGGTTTCATAGAATCATAGAATCAAATCAACAGGCCATCTTTTAAATTCAGGATTACCATCCTCACTAAGTGAATGGGAAGTACAAACATGCCATTTGGCATGTCAGATTGTTGACCTCAAGATATTTAACCTTTTCTAAGCTCACCTAGAAAAGATCACAGCAGAGTTACAACATCAGCAGCTGGATGTGTTAATGAGAACATAAAATGAGGTTATACCAGCTTACAATTTATACCAGAGAGAGATAAACCCATTAATTAAAGGTAGCAGGTAGATTCCAGCACTGGACAATTTAAAGTTTGCCTCCCTCATCCCCCATAGCTTCAATTAAATGCTCTTAATTTTTCAACCTGGTGTACTTTCTTGTTAACATATGTAAATGTGAAACAAGCTTTCAAAGCTCAGTGGCACAATTGGTAGAGGACAATTTCACACAAGTTTTGCTTCTCTTTACTTAGTTATCATTGATATTGATACCTGGTATAAATTAGACATGTCTTCTTTGGAAAAAAAAACAAGATGTGGGATGTAACAAAGATGTTGAGACTCTTAAAATAGTGCAGTGAAGAGCAACACAGATGACTAGGGAACTGGAAACTAAAGGCCCTGTCACACTGCAAAAACAGATGCAAAGAGGAAGCAAAACGGACAAAAAACCTTGCCATCCGTTCTAAAACGCGATGTACTCACTGCCTCCGTTTTGCTTCCTCTCTATCCGTCCAGCATCCGTTTATGGACGTTTCATCCGCTCAGAAAGTTTTGAGCTGCTCAAAACTTTTGCGCAAAAAATGTATCCAATTCGTCCGTTCTGCATCGGCTACGCATCCGCTAGGCATCCGTAACGCATCCGCTATATCTGCTAGGCATCCGCTGCGCATCCGCACAACTCCATCCGCCCGGATGCAGGGAGGAAGCAGAACGGACGCGCAACGGATGCAGAACGGATGCAGAACGGATGCAGCACGGAAACAAAGTGTTTAAAAAGGAAAAAACGTTCGCAGAGGGGATCTATCTCAGATATTAAGGATGCCTAGAGGATGGCTAGAGGATGGCTAGAGGATGGCTAGAGGATGCCTAGAGGATGTCTAGAGGATGCAAAGGGACACATATACTGCCTATAAAAAGGGGGAGCAAATCACCAGCTTCGCATTTTCAGCCCAGCAGCCCAGCAGCGCAGACCTCTGCAGCCTTCATTTGACTCTTCCTCTTCCTCTTCCTCTTCCACAGCAACCAGTCATCTCCACCATGGATTGCGACAAAATCCTTTTGGCAGCCAACATCCTTCTGCATCATTGCGAAACCATCAACAGTCTCTGTGAACTCTACTATGGCAAGAAAAGGAGGCACCCAAAAAAAGTCTGGGTCCAAAGATGGTAAGCCAGAAGAGCACAGTACAAACTGTACGACAAGCTGATGGTGGAGCTCAGGAGTGAAGACACTCGTGCGTTCCAGAACTTCATGAATATGCCTCCAGCCATGTTTGATGAACTTCTGCAGCGCCTGACACCCAGGTTGAGCAAGACAAAAACCAACTTCCCGCCCAGCCTGGAACCTGGGCTCAGGGTGGCACTCACTCTGCACCACCTGGCCTCAGGGACCCCCTACAGGAGCATGCAGTACGGCTGGAGGGTGCCACCCAGCACCATCAGCTTTGTGGTCAGAGAAGTGGTGCGGGCCATCATCGAAGAATACCTGGAGGAGCTCCTCCAGTGCCCCTCCACTGAAGAAGGATGGAAGGAAGTTGTAGAGCAGTGGTATCAGAAGTGGAACTTACCCCACACCGTTGGAGCCATCCATGGCAAGCACGTGGCCTGCAAGGTTCCAGCCAAGTCGGGGTCCACTTATTTCAACTACAAAGGGTTCTTCAGCATCATCCTCTTCACCATGGTCGATGCTGACTACAAGTTCATGTTCATCAATGTTTCAGGCAACGGCTCATCTTCAGATGCCCAGGTATACAATGACAGTCACCTCAAGGAGGGGCTGGAAAACAACCCCATGGTGGGCTTCCCAGATCCAGAACCCCTGCCCAATGACACACAAGATGTGCCCTACTTCATCATGGGGGCTGACGCCTTCTCCCTCACAACCTACCTCATGAAGCCCTACACCTCCAAATACCTCACCCGTGAAGAGAGGATCTTCAACTACAGGCTGTCCAGGGCAAGGCGGGTGGTGGAGAACGCCTTTGGCATCCTGGCCGACAGGTTCCAGGTACTTCTCACCAACATGCAGCATCGCCCACAGAGCATGAGGAGGATCGTGGAAGTTTGCTGCATCCTGCACAATCTCATGCGCACCCGCTACCCAGTCTTGCAGAACAGGCTCGTGGACCTCCAGCAAGGCAATGGGGACATGGAGCCTGGGGAATGGTGGCAAGGGCGAAACCTGATCGACACTGTGGATGTGCAAGGCCCCAACAGAGCCTCACGTGAGGCGAAGAAGCAACGCAACCTTCTGAAAGACTGGTGCAACTCCCCAGCTGGAGCAGTGGAGTGGCAAGACAGGATGGTAGATGCTTAATGGATGCTTCCTTCAGCCTGTCTCATCACACGGATGAGATTGGGCCATGTATGTTTGGTTGGCCTACAATGAACAGGGCGTTTAATAAAGAGTTGTGTTTATGTTGACATGTGTGGATCAATCAATGCTTACATTGTAATTGATAAGGGCCATAGGGGTGGCACCTGGGAGGGTGGACCATACAGTCCCACTATGCTTGCACTGGAGATTTATCTATCCCTCAGCTATCTTAACCCATCCCAAAGGTATCCCTGCCCATCCCACAGCTATCTTAACCTAAAGTTATCCCTGCCCATCCCTCAGCTATCTTAACCCAAAGTTATCCCTGCCCATCCCACAGCTATCTTAACCCATCCCAAAGGTATCCCTGCCCATCCCTCAGCTATCTTAACCCAAAGTTATCCCTGCCCATCCCACAGCTATCTTAACCCATCCCAAAGGTATCC
>BLBF01000080.1:6979122-6991387 GCA_015471245.1 Laticauda colubrina
GACCAGGAGCACGAGCAGAACGAGCAGGACCAGCAAGACCAGGAGCATGAGCAGAACGAGCAGGACCAGCAGGACCAGGAGCAGCTTCAGCAGAGTACTCAGCAGAAGCACCACTGCCAGGACCAGCTTCAGCAGAGTGCACAGCAACAGAAGCACCACTGCCAGGAGCAGCCGCAGCAGAAGCTCCAGCAAGAGTAGAGCGAGCCCAAGCAGCAGAAGCCCCAGCAGAAGCAGAGTCACGGACATGGGGCGGGAGGGTGGCCCTGTCCCTCTTGCCAGGGATGGCGGCAGGTTGCTGAGCCTTTCGCTTCTTCCCCATGGTTGTGGGGTTGCTGGCTGGCAGGAAGCCTGGCAGGAAGCCTGGCAGGAAGCCTGGCAGGAAGCCTGGCAGGAAAGCAGGCACCAAGGCTGGCAGGCAGACTGGCTGGCAGGGAGGCTGGAAGGCAGGCTGGCATGGAGGCTGGAAGGCAGGCTGGCAGGGAGGCTGGAAGGCAGGCTGGAAGGCAGGCTGGCAAGGAGACTGCCCAGGAGGCTGGAATGCAGGCTGCCAGCAAGGCTGGAACGCAGGCTGGAAGGCAGGCTGGCAAGGAGGCTGCCCAGGAGGCTGGAAGGCAGGCTGGGAGGCAGGCTTGGAGGCAGGCATGCAGGCAGGGCAGGCAAGGAACTCGAAGTGTCCAGCAGCAGGTCTTCCCTCGGAATGCTGGCCACGTGCGAGCTGCTCCCTTTATATCCGTGTGGCTCACGCAATGCATCCCCCCCGCATGCGCAATTAACGCGCGGCATCCGTTCTGCATCCGCTGTGCATCCGCTAGGCTTCCGCTGTGCATCTGCTTCTTCCGCTGTGCATCCGTTCTGTATCCGTTTTTTCCGTTCTGCGTCCACTCTCCTGAGACCCCCCCGAAGCCCTGCGAACGCGCCATCCATTCTGCATCCGCTGGGCTTCCGTTCTGCATCCGCTTTGCATCCGCCCTGCGTCCTCCCTGCGTCCGTTTCATCCGCTCCAATTATGCAAATTTTCGCCCCTTTTGAGCGCGGATACAACGGAAGGAACATTTTTCCCTTCCGTTGTGTCCTCTTTGCATCCGTTGGGCAGTGTGACACGGCCTTAAAACATAAATAATGACTGCTGGATTTGCATGTCTAGTTTAATGAAAAGAAGGACTTGAGGTACATGATAGCAGTATTCTGATATCTCAAGGGCTGCTAAAAAGATGAGGGAGTCAAGATATTCTCCAAAGCACCTGAAGGCCAAGCAAGAAGCAACGGATGGAAACTAACCAAGAAGAGAAGCAACTTAGAACTAAGGAGAAATTTCCAGCCACTTAGAACAATTAATAAGTAGAACAGCTTGCCTCCAAAAGTTTTGAATGTTCCAACACTGGAAGTTTTTTAAGAAGAGACTGGATAACCATTTGTCTGAAATGATATATAGGGTTTCCTGCCAAAGCAGAGGGTTGGATTAGAAGACCTCCAAGGTACCTTCCAATTCTGTTATTCTATTCTGTTCTGTTCTGTTCTATTCTGGTGTTATGTTCTTTTCTGTTTTGGTCTCACTCCATTCTCCATTCTCCTATTCTCTTCTCTTCTCCTCTATTTTAAGGCCGTGTCACACTGCCCAACGGATGCAAAAAGGACACGACGGAAGAGAAAAATGTTACATCTGTTGTATCCGCGCTCAAAAGGGGAAAAAATTTGCATAATTGGAGCGGATAACACAGACGCGGGGAGGATGCAGGGTGGATGCAAAGCGGATGCGGAATGGAAGCCCAGCGGATGGAAGCAGATGGCGCAACTGCAGGGCTTCCGGGGGACCTCAGAGAAGTGGACGCGGAACGGAAACAACGGATGCAGAACAGATGCACAGCGGATGAAGCGGATGCACAGCGGAAGCCTAGCAGATGCACAGCGGAAGCCTAACGGATGCCTGGCATTTACTGCGCATGCGGGGAGGATGCATTGCGCAAGCCACGCAGATATAAAGGGAAGCAGCTCGCACGTGGCCAGCATTCCGAGGAAAGACCTGCTGCTGGATACCTCGAGTTCTTGCCTGCATGTCTTCCTGCAAGCCTTGCTGCCAGCCTGCCTCCAAGCCTGCCTCCCAGCCTGATTCCCAGCCTCCTGGGCAGCCTCCCTGCCAGCCTTTCTGCCAGCCTGCCTTCCAGCCTCCCTGCCAGCCTGCCTTCCAGCCTCCTGGGCAGCCTCCTTGCCAGCCTTGCTGCCAGCCTGCCTTCCAGCCTCCCTGCCAGCCAGTCTGTCTGCCAGCCTTGGTGCCTGCTTTCCTGCCAGCCTTCCTGCCAGCCTTCCTAACAGGCTTCCTGCCAGGATTCCTGCCAGCCTTCCTGCCAGCCTTGGTGCCTGCCAGCCTTCCTGCAAGCCTTCCTGCCAGCCAGCAACTCCAAAACCATGGGGAAGAAGCGAAAGTCTCAGCAACCTGCTGCCATCCCTGGCAAGGGGGACAGGGCCACCCTCCCGCCCCATGTCCCTGACTCATCTTCTGCTGGGGCTTCTGCTGCTTGGGCTCGCTATTCTGTTGCTGGAGCTTCTGCTGTAGCTGCTTTTGGCAGTGGTGCTTCTGTTGCGTACTCTGCTGAAGCTGCTCCTGGTCCTGCTGGTCCTGCTCGTTCTGCTCGTGCTCCTGGTCTTGCTGACCCTGCTGCTTGTGGTTACTCTGCTGCTGCTGATCCCAGTCTTGCTGCTACTGCTGGTGCTGGTGCTGCTGCTGATGATCCTGCTGCTGCTGCTGCTGCTGCTGCTGCTGATTATGATCCTGCTGGTGATGCTGCTGCTGCTGCTGCTGCTGTTGGTGTGGAGGAGCAGCACCTACAACCTGGAAGCCCCTCTGATGAGGGGCCATCTGGTCCTGCCAAAGGGAAGAAGAGGTGTATGCAACAACGGGAGAGGAGGCAGTACTACACTGAGGAGGAACACGAGGATGAGGTGCTGGAGTGGCTGAGAGAGAACGACTATCTGTGGCGGAAGGGACACCGGCTGTACAGGGACACCAAGCGGAAGCAGGCTGCTTGGAGAGACAGGGCGGAGGTCTGGGCTACACATTGGATGTGCTCCTCGGCTGGTGGAAGCACATGCACACCTGGTACGGGAAGCTGCACCTCAAAAAATCTGGCCAGGCCAGGGTTAAGCTGACGGACAGAGAGACCTACGTCATGGCCAGGTGCAGCTTCCTGGAGGGTGAGATCCGCCACTGAGGAGCACCAGGAGCCCCTCTGTCTACCCTCTCTCTCCAGCAGCTTGCTGCGACCCAGTTCTCTTCCGGCCGGGAGTTAGTCCCTGTCTCCATGCAGGTATCTGTGGAGCGTGCCATGGCAGAGAACCCCTGGGCAGGTGTTGAAAGCATGGTGGAGAGTGAGGAGGACTCCCTGGTGCGGTTGGAGAAAGGAGACATTGAGTCCACCGCTGCCGAAGTCGCATCCACCCACACTGCCACCTCCACAGTAAGGCAGAGAGCCGGACCGGAGGAAGGGCAGAGCCACAAGGTCCTGGTGGAGATCAGGGACACCATCTGCACCAGCATAGGTCTCCTCTCTCAGCTGGTCCCCATCGACTCCTCCTCCTCCAACTGCAAGCCCTTCCTCAATTATGTCAACCAGACCTTCAAGGAGATGGTGGATCCCCAGTACCAGGTGGTGAAGGAGAGGATCTGCATGCTGCTTAACAACCCTCCAGACCCAGAGGCACCTGCTTCCACCCAGTCCAGGTCTGCTCCTCCACCTCAGGTGATATCCCTCCCATACCAAGGCTTCCCACAGCCCCTCACCTACCAGGGCTACAGCTACCCGGAGGTCCAACAGCACAGACAGCAGCCCTTCCAAATGCAGGCACAGACTCATCGGGCGACACCATTGCCACCGGTTCCAATGATGCCACCGATGCCAAGCACGACAATGATGCCACCCATGCCAGTCCTCACCCCGCTGCAGACCAGGCAGCCCCACTACACTGCTCGTTCCTCCATCCCACAGCCAAGCCCGGCCTCAGTACATCTGTCCTCGGTACTGGGGCTGACACCCCATGGTATGGAGGAAGGACCTCTCAGCATCACGGGGCTGAGCCAGCTGTCCAACACCTTCCTCAACACACCGTCCCCTGTTGTCCTCTCGGGGCCAGGCACTCCAACAACACCTCAGACCAGCACTGCAGCAGCACCCACCTCCACAGCACCCGCACCCTAACACCTTAGACTGGGCACACACCTCCGAGTGACCAAGAGAAGTGCCAGAGACTGGCTGCCTGGATATTTGTGGACTTTATTTGGACACTTGACTTGGGTCATGTTTATTTTACAGCTTGTTATTAATAAAGTTTATCTTTGTTTCACACACTTGCTTCATTAATTTTTTTCTATAATGTCTGGGTGGAAACTTTTAGAAATGGTTTAGCCTTTGCATGCTTGTGGGATGGGTTAAGATAGCAGTGGGATGGGCAGTGATACCTTTGGGATGGGTTAAGATAGCTGTGGGATGTGAAGGGATACCTGTGGGATGGGAAGGGATACCTGTGGGATGGGCAGGGATACCTATGAGACGGGTAATAGATGTGGGATAGATAAACCTCCAGTGCAAGCATAGTGGGACTGTATGGTCCACCCTCCCAGGTGCCACCCCTATGGCCCTTCATTATCAATTACAATGTAAGCATTGATCCACACATGTCAACATAAACACAACTCTTTATTAAATGCCCTGTTCATTGTAGGCACACCCAACATACATGGGACAATCTCATCAGTGCGATGAGACAGGCTGAAGGAATCATCCATTAATCATCTATCATCCTGTCTTGCCACTCCACCACTCCAGCTGGGGAGTTGCACCAGTGTTTCAGGAGGTTGCACTGCTTCTTCCCTTCACGTGAAGCTCTGTTGGGGCCTTGCACATCCTCAGTGTCTATCAGGTTTTTCCCTTGCCTCCATTCCCCAGGCTCCATGTCCCCATTGCCTTGCTGGAGGTCCACGAGCCTGTTCTTCAAGACTGGGTAGCGGGTGCGCATGAGATTGTGCAGGATGCAGCAAACTTCCACGATCCTCCTCATGCTCTGTGGGCAATGCTGCATGGTGGTGAGAAGTACCTGGAACCTGTTGGCCAGGATGCCAATGGCATTCTCCACCACCCGCCTTGCCCTGGACAGCCTGTAGTTGAAGATCCTCTCTTCACGGGTGAGGTATTTGGAGGTGTAGGGCTTCATGAGGTAGGTTGTGAGGGAGAAGGCGTCATCCCCCATGATGAAGTAGGGCACATCTTGCGTGTCGTTGGGCAGCGGGTCTGGATCTGGGAAGCCCACCATGAGGTTGCTTTCCAGCCCCTCCTTGAGGTGACTGTCGTTGTATACCTGGGCATCTGAAGATGAGCCGTTGCCTGAAACATCAATGTACATGAACTTGTAGTCAGCATCGACCATGTTGAAGAGGATGATGCTGAAGAAGCCCTTGTAGTTTTGATAAGTGGACCCCGACTTGGCTGGCGCTTTGCAGGCCACATGCTTGCCATCGATGGCTCCAACGGTGTGGGGGAAGTTCCACTTCTGATACCACTGCTCTGCAACTTTCTTCCATCCTTCTTCAGTGGAGGGGCACTGGAGGAGCTCCTCCTTGTATTCTTCGATGATGGCCTGCACCACTTCTCTGAAAACAAAGCTGATGGTGCTGGGTGGCACCCTCCAGCCGTACTGCATGCTCCTGTAGGTAGTCCCTGAGGCCAGGTGGTGCAGTGAGTGCCACCTTGAGCCCAGGTTCCAGGCTGGGCGGGAAGTTGGTGTTTGTCTTGGTCAACCTGGGTGTCAGGCGCTGCACAACTTCGTCAAACATGGCTGGAGGCATCCTCATGAAGTTTTGGAACGCCCAAGTGTCTTCGCTCCTGAGCTCCACCATCAGCTTGTCGTAAAATACGTACTGTGCTCTTCTGGCTAACCATCTTTGGACCCAGACTTTTTTTGGGTGCCTCCTTTTCTTCCCGTAGTAGAGTTCACAGAGACTGTAGATGGTTTCGCAGTGTTGCAGAAGGATGTTGGCTGCCAAAAGGATTTTGTCGCAATCCACGGTGGACATGACTGGATGCTGTGGAAGAGGAAGAGTCAGATGAAGGCTGCAGAGGTCTGCACAGCTGGGCTGCTGGGCTGAAAGTGAGATGCAGATGAGTTGCTCCCTCTTTTTATAGGCAGTATAGGTGTCCCTTGGCATCCTCTAGGCATCCTCTAGGCATCCTCTAGGCATCCTCTAGGCATCCTCTAGACATCCTTAATATCCGAGATAGGTCCCCTCTGCGGACGTTTTTTCCATTTTAAATGCTTTGTTTCCATGCTATATCCGTTCTGCATCCGTTCTGCATCCGTTCTGCGTCCGTTCTGCTTCCTCCCTGCGTCCGGGCGGATGCGAGTTGCACAGATGCACAGCGGATGTCTAGCGGATATAGCGGATGCGTAATGGATGCAGAACAGATGCATAGCAGATGCGTAGCAGATGCAGAACGGACGAATTGGATACATTTTCCGCGCAAAAGTTTTAGGCAGCCCAAAACTTTTGGAGCAGATGAAATGTCAATAAACGGATGCTGGACGGATAGAGAGGAAGTAAAACGGAGGCAGTGAGTACATCGTGTTTTCCAACGGATGGCAAGGTTTTTTGTCCATTTTACATCCTCTTTGCATCCGTTGGTGCAGTGTGACAGGGGCTTTATTCTAATCTATTCTAATCTTTGGGTACACCAAATAGGGCAAAAGAAGGTGTTAGAAATAGTTCTCCTCAGTGATATTAAAGGAAAAAAAGATATCTGCCTTGACATACTTGTATACTTTTCTCCTCCTACAAAAGGATTTGCTTTTCTGTCATTTTCCCAGGCTGCCTGAGAATTTCTCCTGAAGTTCTCTTTATGATGATTTTTATTATCAGATATCTATACTTCCAACAAATAGCCAACATCCACTGATGGAACAAAGGATTTTAGAAATGAACCCTTGTCTTCAAAACTGGTGTCTGCAATGGTGGTGAATATATATAGGTTGGGTGGAGGATGAAGGTGGAGGTTCATTCTCTGAGTTTGTGGTTCGGTTTCTGAATGTTTCATTACCAGGCAAGGTAACATCTTCAGCTGAGCTTAGAAGATGCTCTTCTGCTTATAAAGAGTTTGTATGATCAGTAGGTCTTGTCAAGTGTGTCAGGTGTGGGTTTGTCAGGTGAGGGTCTTGTGATGGAGCGGTCACATCAGGTGATGATCACTGGGAGATGAAGTGATGGTGGGTGAGACCCCATGGTTGGATGAGGGTCAGTGCTGTCACTAGGTGGCCATGTGATTGATTTGAATTCTGAAGGGTTTTTAGGCTGGTCAATGTGCCTCTTGATGGAATTGCTTGTGGAGTGACAGGCTTTGATGTACTCATGAGCATGGCAGGTGGTAACATCACCAATGATTTTTGTGTTGCTCCAATTGAACTGGTGCTGTTTGATGTCATCAAGCTTCCTAAACCATGGTCTGCATTACCTCAGTGAGGGGCTACTGGGAAGGGATGGAGTGAACCTCATAAGAATTGGAAAGAATATATTCATAAAATGCCTGGCTCATATCATATCAGAAGGGCTGTAAACAAAAATTGAGGAGGGAGAGAGAGCCATCTTCATGACCTTTAGAGCCGAATTCCAAGCATAAACCACTAGATAACCTGTCAAATATGAAGGTAAGGAATAAAGAGAAAGAAGAACTCAGATTCAGAGTAAGAGATGTAGGAAGCATATTAAAGGTGAGCCATGAAGAAATCAAATACTTAAACAGACTAAACAAACATTTATCTGAAATGGTATAGAGCAGTGGTGGCTAACCTTTTTGGGCTACTGTGCCAAAAATTGTCTGTGCATTTGCATGCTCATGCTTGGATGCCAGCACCCAGAAGGCAATGCGCACCACCCCATGCCCCATGCATGCACGCGCAAACCCCACTCACCCAGCCATACTCCCTCTGCCACCCTCTTACCTGCACTGCACCTCACAGCTGATTTTCGGCCAGTTTGAGGTGTTTTTTGGCCTCCCAGAGACTTCAGGAAAGCTTCTGCAGGCTTTGCAGGCCAAAAACTAGCCCCATTTTGTCGCTTCCTGTATTTTCAGAAAAACAGGAAATGACAAAACGGGGCTAGTTTTAGGCCTGTAAAGCCTGCAGAAGCCTACAGAAGCTTTCCTCAAGCCTTTGGGAGGCCAAAAAAGACCTCAAACTGGCCAAAAATCAGCTGTGAGGTGTTCATATGTGCAGTGAGATAAGTTTGCCTATAGCTCGCATGCCGGCACAAATGGCTCTGCATGCCACCTGTGGCATGCGTGCCATAGATTTGCCATTAAAGGTATAGAGTCTCCTCCTCAAGCAGGAGGGTGGACTAGAGGATCTTCAAGGTCCCTTCCAACTCTAGAGTTCTATGTTCTATGCTTTTTGATTTAACTTTATAATTAAAAAGTTAAAGATACCACTCTTATTGGGTTTATAGCTTTGTGGTTGTTTCTCTCAATTAACTAGCATTCAGGCTTGATTCAGGGACATATTTGCTTTACTTTTCATTTCATAAAATCACTGATAAGCAAAAAATAAAGTTTGTATTTTTGTTTCCAAACTTTCAATCCATGACAATATTATTAATTTCCTAAATGGGAAGATTTTATCATGGGTAAAAGTGTGTGTGTTGTGTGTGTGTGTGTGTGTGTGTATGTGTATGTATATACATATGTGATGTGTGTGTGTGTGTGTGTGTGTGTGTTATGTTCTTTTCTTATTTGAATAGGCTGATGAATTGCTTGTAGGGGGTCTTATGAATTTTGTGGCATGGTGATAGAGACCTACTATTAAAACCTGAAACCAACCATTTATACCAACACCATGTTGTGAAGCAACCATAAAGAATCTACACCAATTGAGAAGATACATCCTCTCACTGGCTTTGCCCCACCTAAGATCAGGAGAGAAGTAGCAGCAGATGCTGAGAGAACTAAGTAAGAGCATGATCCTTGACCTCCCCTGAATGGGCATATACCCCAAGCCCGCCAACTCAGATCTAGGAACACCTTTATGGCAAGATCAAACATTATTGAGATTATGTAGGAACAACATTGAATTAAAAGATGGAGGAAGGAGACCATTGAGCAAGGAATAACATTATAGGAAGATCTGGCTGAAGGATCTGATCTCCGTTATACTACCTGGAGGACCCTAAATAGGTTGAAGGTTGGACTACCTAAATATAAGACCAATGTCAGGGTTCCAAGTAACATACCCATAACAAACAAAAGTCTGAGGCAGGTAAACTCCTTGAAGAATAGGTTTATTGGATATGTCGTATTGGCACAGGCTGGTGAAAACCGACTCTGAGTATTACTGTGGTTTTCATCTAATTAAAAATATAAATTTGTCACTTTCCCCAAACAACCAGTCACATGGTCCAATCAGGATACAGTCTAGTTGCTAAGTGACTTCAGTCCCCTCCTTTCGAACACCTGCAGGAATATCCTTGGTTCCCAAGAGGAAGTATTTTGTTTGGACTATAATACCCCAACTCTCTCTATTCCCTGCTGCCTATCCCTCAGCTTCAGTGTGTCAGCACTGAGGTCTAAAAATGGCCTCAGTCAGGCCACCTTTAAGGTTGACAATCATATGTACAAATAGAGGCTCTTAGTGGATAATACTGTGTGAACGAGGAGAGATGCCGAGCCCAGCCAATCTACTGGTATCTCAACTACTATCGGAAACATGTACTGATAATGATTTATTTTTGGCCAATGATCAAGCCAAAAAGGTGGCTTCATTGTGACAGTTCAAAGTTTGATCTGGACAAGGAAGAAGAAGAATCATAAAGAAAATCAACCATGATGGTCCTTTGGATGCACAGTTCCTAAAGCCAAAGCTCAAATACTTTGGCCACCCCATGAGAAGAGAGGACTCCAGGAGACCAAGGACATTCCTATTAGGTATATTAAGAGATAAAATAAGTAAGAAACTCCAATATATTATATTACATATAATAACTGCAGCAAGAATAGCCTTTGCCCAGTATTGGAAAAGTGACAGCATTCCCTCCGATATTATGATAATAAAAAAGGTTTTAGAGTTTGCAGAAATGGATAGGTTTTCAATGGAAATGAAGGAGAGAGAAGAGAAAGAGTACCACGAAATTTGGAATTGATGGTATAATTGGCTTCAAGGTAGACACAAAATAGAGAGATGAAATGAAAGGTTATGATGTGATGAAATCATATTCTATGAATAGGCATAACTATACATGTTTATATATAAATATGTACATAACTCCATAAATATATGAAGATATGACATAAATCAAATCTAAAATAATTGTAAAAATGTATGTGTGTGTGTGTGTGTGTGTGTGTGTGTATGTGTGTGTGTATATATATATATGCTGTTTAGCTTCCTTCGGGTATTATCCCACGTCATTGTAGTTCTGTTAAAGTTGTAGCAACGTTTCAGCAGAATCTCATCTGCCATCCTCAGGCTTCTGCATAGAGTTAGTTCCTGGTTTCAAATTTGAGGCTGGTCCATTCTGATTGGCTGGGAGCCTGGATCTGTGTTCATTGGACTTGGAGTTTGATTGATTGGTGTTTCTGGTTTCTTCTGTCTGTTTTGTGGCTTTGATTGGCTGGCAACACTCTGTTCTTGTGTTGGAGGCTTTCAGTGTAGCTTGGCTCTGTGTGAAGGGACGGCTGCTCTTCATTAGCAAGCTGCTATTCATTAGCAAGCTGGGTTTCACCTAGGTTTCACCTGGTGGGGGGGTGTTTGGGTTGGAGCTATCAGAGGGAGTCTGTTTTTGCCCAGGTGTTTGCCTGGCTTGTGGCATGGAGATCTTTCTATTTGAGAGTGCAGACTTCCAAATGATTGACAGTCTGGTGGAATCATCTCTTCTATTCATGCTGTCAGGTCTTTTTTCAATCTCTATGGCTTCTCTAATGATTCAGAACACAGCCAACACACCTACCAATCAGAACACAGCCAAACCCCCAACCAATCAAGTCACACCCCCACTAGCAGTTAAAAGGAAGAAGCAGCTGCAAGCTCACATTACTCTGAGAAGCACAGAGCTGAAGAAACAAGCCTGAAGATGATGAATGAGACTTCATCGAAATGTTGCCTAGATACTTCCAATTCTACGCGGGAGAAAACCTGAATAACCAAAGATCCACATACAAATACCCGCGAAAACCTCAGAAAACATATATATATATATTTGTTTTTTTAAGCTTTCGCGGGTACTTACATATGTGCTGTTTAGCTTCCTTCAGTAAGATACTACACAGGCATCACATCAAGACTGCCTTCAAAACAGACAAAAAAATAGCAGCCATCCTGAGAAACCCCAAAGACAAAATTGACCTGGAAAACCAAGCCATATACGAAATTCCCTGTACATCATGCCCGGCCACATATATTGGACAGACAAATAGAAGAATAAGTACCCGCCTAGATGAACACAAAAATGCAGTAAAAAAGCTGGAACACACCTCCTCACTAGTCCAACACATGAAAACCACAGGTCACAAAATCAACTTCAATGGCACTAAAACCCTAGCCACTATAGAAAACCCCAACCACAGAATCATCAGAGAAGCCATAGAGA
This sequence comes from Laticauda colubrina, assembly GCA_015471245.1. Taxonomy (NCBI): domain Eukaryota; kingdom Metazoa; phylum Chordata; class Lepidosauria; order Squamata; family Elapidae; genus Laticauda; species Laticauda colubrina. Next base: position 6,990,734 of record BLBF01000080.1, read on the forward strand.
TTGAAAAAAGAACTGACAGCATGAATAGAAGAGATGATTCCAGCAGACTGTCAATCATTTGGAAGCCTGCACTCTCAAATAGAAAGATCTCCACACCACAAAACAGACAAACACCTGAGCACAGCCAGTCTCCCTCTGATGCCTCCAACCCAAACACCCCCCCACCAGGCACCCAGGTGAAACCCAGCTTGCTAACAAATAGCAGCTTGCTAATGAAGAGCAGCCGTCCCTTCACACGGAGCCAAGCTGCACTGAAAGCCTCCAACACAAGAACAGAGTGTTGCCAGCCAATCAAAGCCACAAAACAGACAGAAGAAACCAGAAACACCAATCAATCAAACTCCAAGTCCAATGAACACAGATCCAGGCTCCCAGCCAATCAGAATGGACCAGCCTCAAATTTGAAACCAGGAACTAACTCTATACAGAAGCCTGAGGATGGCAGATGAGATTCTGCTGAAACGTTGCTACAACTTTTACAGAACTACAATGACGTGGGAGAATACCCGAAGGAAGCTGAACAGCACACACACACACACACACCTATACATATACATATACATATACATATACATATACATATACATATACATATACATATACATATACATATACATATACATATACATACATACATACATACATACATACATA
>BLBF01000080.1:7008863-7026938 GCA_015471245.1 Laticauda colubrina
GAATAGAATAGAATAGAATAGAATAGAATAGAATAGAATAGAATAGAATAGAATAGAATAGAATAGAATAGAATAGGAGTTCCAAGTGTGATTGGACACACAAGGAATTTGTCTTTGATGTATGAGCTCTCAGTGTAAAACATAAAAGCTATAAGTGATAAATCATGATCACAGTCATCATAAAAGTGCATTCATCATAAATCATAAGATACAACACAGTGATAGTCATAGGATACTAAGCAATCAACATAAATCATACTAGGAAACTAAATAAAACAGTATAAATAATAAAGATACAATCAACAATATAAATAATAAAGATACAATCAACAAAGTTATAGTCATAAATAGAAAAGGAAATAGGAATAGGAAAGAGGAGAAGAAGAATATTAATGCAGGCTTAGTAAATGGTTTGACAGTGTTATGGGAATCAGTTGTTTAGCAGAGTGGTTCCCCTATAGTGGTCATCTGGATTAACACAGCCAGATCTAATACATTTTCTAAAGTTAAGCACAGAAAACATGGGTAGACTAGTTTGTAAATTGTTGTTGTTTGCACAGTCAGCCAGATGTTCAGACTGGCATTTAGTATTTTTATCTACCTATCCAGTCCTTCCCAAGGTCCTGGGATAGGTAGATGTGGATGTTTCATGGTCTTAAATGTATTGTCTTAGGGTGTAAATTATTCTGAGTCAAGCTGCCTTTTGCAATTGATTAGTGGTGGTCTTGTCAATGCCAATGATGTTGAGGTGATTAATGGTTTAATAGAGTTAGGAGGGACCTTGTAGGTCATCTAATTCAAACCCCCCATCCAAGCAAGAGACTCTACACCATTTCTGACAAATGGCAGTCTAATCTCTTCTTGAAAGCTTCCAGTAATGAAGCTCCCAGAACTTCTGAAGGAAACTTCTGTTAAGTACATTTTTCCCCATTTTTCAACCTTTCTTTCCATCGTTAAGTGAATCACTGTAGTTGTTAAGTTAGTAACAGATAACAGATAGCCAGAGTTGGAAAGGACTTTATCGGTCATCTAGTCCAACCCACCTGCCCAAATGGGAGAACCAACACCATTTCTGACAAATGGCAGTCCAATCTCCCATTGAAAGCCTCCAGTGATGAATCTTCCACAACTTCCAAAGGCTGCTTCTGTTCCATTGGTTGAGTGTTCCCCTGCCAAAAAAGTTCTCCTTGTTTCCAGGCTGAAGCTCTCCTTGTTCAGTTTCCATCCATTATTCCTTGTCTGATTTTCAGGTGCCTTGGAAAATAACTTGATCCCCACTCCCTTCTGTGGCAGCCCCTCAAGTATTGGAAGACTGCTCTCATGTCTCCCCTAGTCCTTCTCTTCAGTAAACATAACCATGCTCAGTTCCTGCAACTGTTCATTGTATGTTTTAGCCTCCAGTCCCCTAATCATCTTGGTTGCTCTTCTCTATGCTCTTTCTAGAGAACTTTTTTTAATAGTGTGGTGACCAAAACTGGATGCAGTATTCTAGGTGTGAATTATGATCAGGAATTTTTGCTTGATCAGGGGGCTGGACTAGAAGACTTTCTAGGTCCCTTCCAGCTCATTTCTGATTCTGACTTAATGTTATATTTCTTCTGATGCATCCCAGAACTGCAGTTGCCTTTTTTAAATAGCTGTATTGGTTTGTTGGCTCACTTATGATCCACCCAAGTAACCCAGATCCTTTTCACATTTGATGCTCTCCCATATGATCTCTTTTGTGTCTTGATTTTTCCTCCCCAAATGGAGGTCCTGCTGAAATTCATCTTGTTGATTTCTGTCCATTGTCTCAGTTTGTCAACATCCTCCTAAATCTTGACCTTGTGGGGGAAATAGCAAGCAGAGGGATGATGAATCTTGCGTCATACTGTATGAAATAGAGGCAGGATGTGAATCTTATATCAAATAAATATCATTTTCTGGTCTACAAGTTTCATAATCATCTTGTATAGTTTGAGTACTTTATTCATGTGGTGAAAAAGAACCACCACAATAGATTGGTAGATTATTTTCCCTCTAGCTTGAGGTTGAACCACTAATATTTGTTTCCCCTCTTTGCTACAATTGCTCGATCAGATCTGCCTCCATCTAAAGACATGGACGCAAGAATTTTGTCTTCTCTCCTGCAGCGATTTAATGGGAGATACTGTCAAATGCTTTGCTGAAGACAAGATACATAATCTCCACTCCATTCCTGCAGCTGACTAAAGAGGTCACTCTATCAAACAAGGAGATGTGGGTTAGTCTGGCATGAGGGCCCTTGATGAAGCATGCTGGCTAACACCAAGTGGTGACTTCTTGTCTCAACACTCACAAACAGAATGATTAATAAGCCATTGCCTGGTCTTTGTGTCAGGCTGATCAATTTGTAGTTACCAGATTCTGCTTTCTTTCTTTCTTCCTTTCTTTTTTAATTTTCTGTATTCTTTTTTGTTGTGCTCTACCTTAACAATTTCCCAAAGGTCACATAAAGGATATCTTAAGGGACAAATGGAACTGTGGTGGTATTTGAATTTTTTTACGACCAGTTCTGTGGGTGTGACTTGGTGGGTATAGCTTGATGGGGATGATAGGGGAAGGATACTGTAAAATCCCCATTCCCTCCCCACCCCACTAACCTGCTTTCCAGCTCTGTTCTGTGCAGGGCAACAAAAGAAGACCTAGCCAATCAGCTGGGACTCAGGAGGCAGAGAATAGATAGGACAGGGCCAACCAGAGGTGGTATTTACTGGTTCTCTGAACTACTCAAAATTTCTGCTACCAGTTCTCCAGAATCTGTCAGAACTGGCTGAAAACCACATATGAAATGGAAGCTTCTTGAAGCTTCTGAAATAAAATTGGTCCAGAGTAGAGTAGAGTAGAGTAGAGTAGAGTAGAGTAGAGTAGGGTAGGGTAGGGTAGGGTAGGGTAGGGTAGGGTAGAATGGAATGGAATAGAATAGAATAGAATAGAATAGAATAGAATAGAATAGAATAGAGCTGGAAAGGACCTTGGAGGTCTTCTAGTCCAGCTTTCTGCTTAAGCAGGATAACTGATATCACTTTAGATAAGTGACTGTCTACACTCTTTTATAAACATCCAGTGATGGAGCACCCACGATTTCTGAATGCAAGCTATCTCCACTGGTTAATTGCCCTCTCTGTTAAAAATTTTCTACTCAATTCTTTGTTGATTCTGTTTGATTGGTTTCCATCCATTGTTTCTTGTCCTGCCCTCAGGTGCTTTGGAGAATAAGTTGACTCCCTCTTCTTCCTGGCAGCCCCTCAAATACTAGAAGACTGGTATCATGTCGCCGCTAATTCTTCTTTTCTTTAGACTAGCCAAACCCAAATCCTGCAGACATTCTTCATATGGTTCACACTCCAGGTCTTTGATCATCTTAGTTGGTCTTCTCTGAACTTTTTCCAAAGTCTCAACATCTTTTTTTTTTTTTTAGTATGGTGACCAAAATTGGTTGAAGTCTTCCAGGTGTGGTTTTGTAAAGCAGAACTAATACTTCACATAATCTTGATTATATGCCTCTGCTTATACAAACCAGGATTATATTAACTTTTTTGGCTGCCACTGCCCACTGCTAGGACTCCAATGTTGCTTTCACAGTTACTGTTTTTGAGCCAGATCTCATCTAATCTATACCTTTAGTTTTTCTTGCCTAATTTAAAACTTTGCTTTTTTCCATATTAAAATTGATGTTTATTGGATAGACCCCATTGTTCAAGTTTATCAAGATCTTTTTGGATCCTGAGCTTGTCTTTTGGGTGTTGGCTATTCCTGCCAACTGTACTCATTTGCTTAATGACCATAGGGCTTCTCTTTACAACTGTCATGAAAACAGTTTCAAAATTGAATCCAGTGGTGCTTGACTCACAACTGAAATTTTGGATACCGATGTGGTCATAAGATGAGGAACACCTATAAAGTACACATTGTAGGGTGGAGGTCATGTTCTTTTACCATTTTTGGAAAACCTTTGTGTGATCCACAATAACAGAAACACTATCTAAATAATGGTAGAGGTCATTCTTATGTTGCAGCCACAATTCAGCCCAACACTGCCGTTGCGAACCAAGACAATTGTTAAGGCAGCCATGTCCCACTTTATGATCTTTCCTGCCATGGTTGTTAAGTGAATCATGTTGTTTACCAAATCTGGTTTCCCTTGTTGTCTTTGCTTGTATGAATCTGGCTGGGAATGTTGCAAAGGGTGATCATATGACCCTGAGACAGTGCAACTGTCAGCTGCCATCTCATGCTTGCTTGTTTCATGGACTCTGGGGAGAGTGGCTGGAAGGGGAGAGGCTTGTGGGGAAAGCGAAAGTAGTGAAAGTAACTGCTTTATTTTGCCAAGATGCTGCTTCAAGGCTACTTGACTGGGGAAAGAAGGCAGCTGCATAACAACACTTAAAGTGAAAACATTTTGCTTGAATCTGATTGGTCATGGGCAGGGGTCAGCAGCAGCCAAACAAAAAACAAAAAACAATGCAATCCTAAATTGCATTAACAGACGGATACAATCAAGATCAAGAGAGATACTAATACTACTCTATGAAGCCTTAGTAAGACCACACCTGGTATTACTGCATCCAGTTTTGGTCACCACATTATAAAAAAGATGTTGAGACTCTATAAAAAGTGCAGACAAGAGCAACCAGGATGATTATAGGACTGGAAACTAAGGCATATGAAGAACGGTTGCAGGAACTGGGCCTGGCTAGTCTAGTGAAGAGAAGGACCAGGGGAGACAGGATAGCAGTGATCCAATATTTGAGGGGCAGCCACAGAGAGGAGGAGGAAGGGGTCAAGCTATTTTCTAAAGCTCCTGTAGGTCAGACAAGGAATAATGGATGGAATCTGAACAAGGAGAGATTCAACCTGGAAATAAGGAGAAACTTTCTGACACTGAGAACAATCAATCAATGGAACAGAAGTTGTCTTCGGAAGTTGTGGGAGCACCATCACTTGAGACTTTCAAGAAAAGACTGCACTGTCATTTGTCAGAAATGGTGTAGGGTCTCCCACTTGGGTGGGGGGTTGGACTAGATGATCTACAAGGTCCCTTCCAACTCTAATTATCTGTTATTTGAAATGGGAGGCAATTAAGGGACAAAAAAAGTTGAACTTAGGGATTTGGGTGCACAATTCTCAGTTCTGGCTATGCATTATTGTAATACGATTTACTTCTAATAAAACTATACCTTTTTCAACAGATGGAACTAAGGATCATTTCTATTTAGAGGTTTAAATTGTAGCAGGTCTGACAGCAACTGTCATAAATACATGACAGTTGCTAAGTTTTAAAATGTTGACCATGTGACCATGAGGATGCTGTGATGGTCATTAAGTGTGAAAATTGGTCTTAAGTCACTTTTTTTAGTGCCCTTGCAATTTTGACCACTACTTGAATGATTGTATTTGTACGTGTGACATTTAAGCAAAGCAAATTTGTCTACCCCTCTAACACTGTTTTTGCCATGTACTTGTAGTTTTGGACATAGAGACAGAAATAGAAGGAATATCAGGCAGGGCGTCTCACACACACATTTACACAAACACACACAAACAGACACACAATGCTTTCTCTCTATCTCTCAGTCTCTATCGATTTCTACCCTTGAACTCATTTCATACCGCAGCTCCCAAATTAAATGATGTATTTAGTTCCAATACAACTTGGTCTACTAATTGGATTTTTTGAGCCTGTAATTTATGTAAGATTAATGGATACTTTCAGAAAGCCGCTAATTAACGGCTGACCTTTATTTTCTTTTAAACCAGATTTTTTGTTTAAAAAAAAATGATCCCAAGCAGTATAATAAAAAAGAAGAGAGAGAGGAAAGAAACAATCTTTATCTTTCTCCCCCTCTGACTCCTTTCACTAAGAATTGTGTGATTTTAATTAGCAGAAAATAGGGAACATATCAGGCCTGTTTTGCAAAATGAGGATGCTATATTATCCTTCTGATCAACTATCTGTTTAAAAAAAAAGACCAAATAATTTAAGGGAAAAAAAAAAATATATATATATATATATGTGCTGTTCAGCTTCCTTCGGGTATTATCCCACGTCATTGTAGTTCTGTTAAAGTTGTAGCAACGTTTCAGCAGAATCTCATCTGCCATCATCAGGCTTCTGTATGGATGTGGGTCTTACAGCTCCTGGTTTTTAAATTTGAGGCTGGTTCATTCTGATTGGCTGGGAGCCTGGACCTATTTCATTGGACTTGGAGTTTGATTGATTGGTGTTCCTGGTTTCTTCTGTCTGTTTTGGGGCTTTGATTGGCTGGCAACAGTCTGTTCTTGTGTTGGAGGCTTTCAGTGCAGCTTGGCTGCGTGTGAAGGGACGGCTGCTCTTTATTAGCAAGCTGGGTTTCACCTGGGTGCATGGTGGGGGGGTTGGGTTGGAGCTATCAGAGGGAGTCTGTTTTTGCCCAGGTGTTTGCCTGGCTTGTGGCATGGAGATCTTTCTATTTGAGAGTGCAGGCTTCCAAATGATTGACAGTCTGGTGGAATCATCTCTTCTATTCATGCTGTCAGGTCTTTTTTCAATCTCTATGGCTTCTCTGATGATTCTGTGGCTGGGGTTTTCTATAGTGGCCAGGGTTTTAGTGCCATTGAAGTTGATGTTGTGACCTGTGGTTTTCATGTGTTGGACTAGTGAGGAGGTGTGTTCCAGCTTTTTTACTGCATTTTTGTGTTCCTCTAGGCGGGTACTTATTCTTCTATTGGTCTGTCCAATGTATGTGGCCGGGCATGATGTACAGGGAATTTCGTATATGCCTTGGTTTTCCAGGTCAATTTTGTCTTTGGGGTTCCTCAGGATGGCTGCTATTTTTTTGTCTGTTTTGAAGGCAGTCTTGATGTGATGCCTGTGTAGTATCTTACTGATTTTATCTGTGGTACCTCTTATGTAGGGCAGGAGAGCTGTTCCATGGATCTGTTGATCTTCTAGGTCTCTGTTATGTCTTGGTGTGTTTTTGTGGATCAAGTTGGTGATTTTGTTTTTGTGGAAGCCATTGGCTGTCAATACTTCAGTCAGGGTGCATAGTTCAGTCTTTATATGTGTCTTATCTGCCAGGCATTTGGTTCTGGTAATTAGGGTTTTCGCTACAGAATTTATCTGTGCTGGGTGGTGGTGGGATTGGGCGTTGAGGTAGCGGTTGGTGTGTGTTTTCTTTTGGTATATGGTGTGTCCCAGTGTGCCATCTGTTCTTTTGTAGATTAGTACATCTAGGAATGGTAGTTATTTGTTTGTTTCTATTTCCATGGTGAACTTGATTTTGGGGTGTGTGTTGTTTAGGTGTGTTAGGAAATTGTTTAGGTTTTCTTTTCCATGGGGCCAAATCACAAATGTGTCATCGATGTATCTTAGCCATAGTTTGGGTTTGTGGGTGGCATTAGCCAGGGCTCTGGATTCAAATTCTTCCATGAACAGGTTTGCAATGACGGGTGACAGTGGTGATCCCATAGGGGCTCCTTCAATTTGCTTGTATCTTTGTCCTTTGTATATGAAATATGTGTTGGTTAAGCAGTGTTCTGTTAGTTGCATGAGGTGTTTAGCTGGTTGGTATTTATTTTTGATGATTTCAAGAGTTTCTTTTATCGGGACTTGAGTGAATAGTGAAACCACGTCGAAACTTACAAGCAGATCTTCTTCCACGTGTAGATCTTTGATCATTTCTAAGAAGTGGTATGAGTTTTGTACATATGAAGCTGCGGTTTCAGCATGGGGCTATAGTTGTTTTGCTAAGTGTTTAGCTAGGTTTTGTAGTGGTGCTCCTTTGGAGCTGACTATGGGTCTGAGAGGTATGCCTTCTTTGTGTATTTTTGAGAAGCTGTATAGTTTGGGGCATGACCTGAAAGACCTGAAAGCATGAATAGAAGTGATAATTCCACCAGACTGTCAATCATTTGGAAGCCTGCACTCTGAAATAGAAAGATCTCCACACCACAAGCTAGGCAAACACCTGGGCACAAACAGACTCCCCCTGATACCTCCAGCTCAAACACACCCCAACCAGGCACCCAGATGAAACCTAGCTTCCTAATAGATGATAGCCATCCTTTTACTCTAAGCCAAGCTGCACTGAAAGCCTCCAACACAGGAACATAGTGTTGCAAGACAATCAAAGCCACAAAACAAACAGAAGAAACCAGAAACATCAATCAAACAAACTCAAAGACCAATAAACACAGACCAAGACTCCCAACCAATCAGGATGTAGAAAAAACATCCTGGGACAACAGTAGGCTAGCCTCAAATTTAAAACTAACCGCTGTGATAGCCTGACCCACATACAAACTCAATACAGAAGCCTGATGGTGGCAGATGAGATTTTGCTGAAATGTTGCTACAACTTTAAAAGTACAACTATAAGGACGTGAGATAATACCCGAATAACATTTCCTGCTTGAGCAGGGGATTAGACTTAAAGACCTCTAAGTTCCCTTCCAACTCTGTTACTCTGTCATTCTATCATCTATATATCATCTATGAATCTGTCTATCTATCTATCCATCCATTATTTCTCATCCATCTATTATCACTCATCCATCCATCCATCCTCTCTCTTTTTACTATCATCTCTGTGTCTGTCTGTCTGTCTGTCTGTCTGTCTGTCTGTCTGTCTCTCTCTCACACACACACACAAACACATACACACACACACACACACTTTCTCTGTATCATCTATAATTTATCAATCTCTTTCTTGTAGAAGAAGCTTCTCCTTAGAAAGTTAGCTGCAACCAAAGTGCAGTTTGCAACTTTCCCATGTAAGACTATTCTGCTTCTGGATTACCTCTGCAAATCCAGATTGATTGTTGGTCTCTTTGAGACAGGAAAGGATGTAATAAGTACTACCTAACCCTGGTCTGAAAAATGAAGAGTTGCTGTACCCTTGGACTTTCCTTGGCCCTGACTTGGCCCTGACTCCTTGATTCTTTATCCAAGAATGTTCAGCAGTGGAAACTTACTGGATTCTGTCTCAGTCCAGACTAGATCAACATTCTTGCCTGCAGTGAGGTCTTCTCCATTTGTATGTGACCCTCAGCGTCATCTCCTGTCCTTGTCAATCCAATTTCAAGGGTCTCATTGAAAGTTGGGTGGGAAGCAGTGAGGCTTTGGAATTAAATTCACTGACAAGAATAGTTTGGGTAGAATGGAGTCAGAGAGCAACTCCAAATTTCATTCTCATATCGATATTCTTTCTCTTATGTTCTCAGGCATTTCCTTTCCTTCCTGCACAATAGATTGCCAAAGTGGACACTGATCTGTTTTGACAATGGTCAGAATTAATTGCTTGCAAACAACTTTTGAAGTTAGGCTGAGGGCCTCAAATTACTCATCCTTGACCTAGAATATCATAACTTAGATACCCAGATATTGGAATAGGTTGGTCTTTCTTCCCTCAAAATCTTCATTCCTTCATGTTAACTTCTTAACCTGGCAAATTCTACAATGTGTTCCTCTTAAGATATCTCATTAAAAATTATCCTGCCTGAACAATAATTTCATCTATTTTTATCCATTCAGTCCACTTCTCCCCATGTGTGGGTGTCCCTCAAAATGTTCTTGTAGGGTCCTTCAAATGATTGAAGCCTTCCAATATTTGAGAGGGTACCACAAAGAAGAGGGTATCGACCTATTTTCCAAAGTAACTTAGGGCAGGACAAGAAATAACCAGTGAAAGCTTATCAAGGAGAGAGCCAACCTAGAATTAAGGGGAAATTTCCTGGAAAATGAGAAAAAAAAAATGTGGAACAGCTTGCCTCCAGATATTATGGATGCTGTATCAATGAAAGTTTTCGAGCTGGACAGCCATTTGTTTGAAATGGTATAAGGTCTCCTGCTTAAGCAGGAGATTAGACTAGAAGACCTCCAAGGTCCCTTCCAACCAGTGGTGGGATTCAAATTATTTTACTATCGGTTCTGTGTGCATGGCTTGGTCGACGTGGCAGGGGAAGGATATTGTAAAATCCCTATTCCCTCCACACCCCACTAACCTGCTTTCCAGCTCCGTTCTCCTGTGCAGGGCAACCAAAAAAGACCCAGCCAGTCATCTGGGACTCAATGGGAGGTGGAGAAGAGATGGGGGCAGGGCCAGTCAGAGGTGGTATTTGCCCGTTCTCCAAACTACTCAAAATTTCCACTACTGGTTCTCCAGAACTGGTCAGAACCTGCTGAATACCACCTCTATTTCCAATTCTGTTATGATACTTTTTGAGCATGGAAATTCAGCTGAAAAGGGATGAGCTGGGATGATAGAAGAAAAGTCAACTTTGTTGGTAGAACTCCTGCCTTGGACATGAGGTTGGACTAAAACATCTTCAAGGTACCTTCCAACTATGTTATTCTTTATTGTGATTGGAACACAGAAGACTATCTTCCATCCCCCAGAGCAGCACTGATACCTACTTCTTTTCTCCATTCTGTTGGACCAAAGACATCATTTTGGACCAAAGACATGAGCTATAGTGGTGCAATGGTTAGAGTGCAGTCCTGCGGGCTACTTTGGCTGCCTGCTGGTTGCCTGCAATTTGGCAGTTCGAATCTCCCCTGAGGTTGACTCAGCTTTCCATCCTTCCAGGGTGGGTAAAATGAGGACCAAGATTGTTGGGGGCAATATGCTGACTCTGTAATCTGCTCAGAGAGGGCTGTAAAGCACTGTGAAGTGGTATATAAGTCTAAGTGCTATTGCTATTGCTATTTTGTTCCCTCTTTTGGAGCTCAGCACATATCAAATAAAGATGGAGATAACCAACCCTGCAGCAGAAAAAAAACAGCCACAGCAATAGCTTTTGTTGAAAACTCTCTTCCAAGTCTCTCGTTTTGTGCACATCTTTTACGATGCAAATTACTCTTGTGCCTTTGCCAACATCTTTCTTCCTGGCCTTTGCACAAATAGAAATGCCACTGCTTGACTGCAGTGATGGTAAGAAGAAACTGGACAAAGGAGGAAAAAAAAGGATGATTTGGTCATCACAATATAGAAAACTTTGAGACTCTGGAAAGAGTGCAGAGAAAATCAACAAAGGTGATTAAGGGGCTGGAAGCTAAAACATATGAAGAATGGTTGCAGGAATTGGGGATGTCTAGTTTAGTGAAAAAAAGGAGTAGAGGTGACATTTCCTGATACCCTGTTGTTAAATTGGACGGTTGCAGGAACTGGGTTTATCTAGTCTAGCGAAAAATAGGACTGGGGTGACATGATGACAGTACTCTAATATTTGAGGGGATGTCACAAAGAAGAGGAGAGTCAATCTATTCTTTAAAGCAAGAGAAGGCAAGAGAAGAAACAATGGATGGAAACTAATCAAGGAAAGAAGCAACTTAAAAACTAAGGAGAAATTTCATATCGATTGAAACAATTAGCCAATGAAACGGCCTGCTTCTAGAAATTGTTTGGGCTCCAACATTGGATGTTTTAAGAAAAGACTGGACAGCCATTTGTTTGAAATGCTATAGTGATTAGACTAGAAGATCTCCAAGGTCCCTTCTAACTTTGTTAGTCTGTTATAATGTTTCTGAGCATGGAAGTGCAACTGCAAAGGGGTGAGCTGGGTTGATAGACCAGAAGAAAAGTCAACTTTGTTTATGGGACCCGAAAGAAAGGAATTGATGCCCCCTGTGAATTCTGATGGATCCACAGCCTCTTGCACATTGATTGTCCCATTCATCACACAGGAATGCTTTCACGGTTTGGCTTCTGTTGGGATTAATGGAGGCCCTTTTGACAGCACGAGAGCATCTTTTATAGACTGGGTATTTCACACCCATACAAAAACAGCTGAAGCCAATTTGAATGGAAATGTCAGCGCCCAGCAGTAGGGCAACAGGAACAGAAAGAAACTTGGTCTGAATTTTAACAGGGGCTGAGGTAATTCATACAGACCCTGAACTAATACATAGATTAAAAACAGAGAGTGTAAAAATAGCCTTTCTGGAACAAAGAAAAGATTCACCTTCTGCTAGCTGTTTGTTGGTGGCCTATCCATGCTTATGGGGCATTAACAAGTAGATGATAGAGATGCACAATTCTCCTGCTCTAATTTATGGGGAATTTATCTGGGCTTCAATAATCTGAACCACCCATAGGTGGTGGCAAAACCTGAGTTTCCATATCTCGTGTCTGCCACCTAGTGGCCACACATGATTTTGCAATTTTATAATGGATCTTCCTACTTCCTGCCGTCACAACATCTTCTTGGTCATATGATCAGCATTCAGGTGCTTGGCAACCAGTATATATTTACAGGGTCATTTGTAACCTTCCAAACTGGCTTCCAACCAGCAAAGTCAATGGGGGATTCACTTAACAACCTCCTGAGTTACTTAACCACTGCAACGTTTTGCTTAACAACTATGGCACGAAAAGTCTTAAAATTGGGAGTGACTCATTTAACAACTTACCATGGTTAGTAATTGAAATTTTGCTCCTATTTGTGGACATAAGTCAAGGACTACTTCTAATACAGGTCTTCTCCACAACTTTTTCTGCAGAGCATTCATACAACTCAGGGTCAAGTTATATTGGTATTTGGGGAGGAAGTTAAAATTTCCACAACTTTGTATTTTCCTCAGTGCTGTCTTATATCTAAGAAAATTAATCCATGTGGTATTATTATTATTATCCTTCATATCTACTCTACTAACTTCTCTTATTTGTATCTTATGATTATTATTACTCTGTTGCACACCGAGAGCTTCTGCACCAGAGACAAATTCCTTGTGTGTTTAACCAATCTTGGCCAAATAAATTATTCTGTTCCATTCTGTTCCATTCCTCTCCATTCCATTCTATTCCATTACATTCCACATTTTCTATTCTGTTCTGTTCCACTCCATTCAACTCCGCTCAGTATTTTCTGTTCTGTTCCGTTTTGCTTCATTACACTCCACTTCACTCCACATTTTCTATTCTATTCTGTTCTGTTCTATTCCATGTAGCTGTGCTATGCTATGCTAGATCCACCATATATTCTCCCAGGAAAGCTACCAAAAAACCTTAAAACTGTCCCCCAAACCTTCCTTCTTTCTGAGGACCATCTTATTCCACCTGTATTGAGCAGAGCTGAGATTGTGCCAACAATGCAAGTGTAACCATATGAAGCGCTTATTTATAAGAAACAGTTGCTGGCATGGCAATTACATTTTGTCCGATACCTTTATAGCAATTAAATGATTTATGAGACAATCAACAAGAGATGTAGAAACTTGTCTCAGATGCGAGCAGCACGAATACCACTGAAAATTCTTCAAGGCTTGAATTCTTCCTTCTTTCTTCTCTTTCTTTCCTTTTCTTTCTTTCTTTTTTCCTTCCTTCCTTCCTTCCTTCCTTCCTTCCTTCCTTCCTTCCTTCCTTTCCTCCTCCTGGTGGTGGCTGATCATGGTGGTGGCTGCTTATGAGATTTCTCAGGTTTCTAGATTGAAAACCAATATTTAGAAATAGTTCTTGCTATCTCAGTCGGCTGTTATTCTGGGGAAGTATCACAAAAACAGAATAACAGAGCTGGAAGGGATTCTAATCCAACCCTCTGCTCAAGCAGGAGACCCTCTACCATTTCAAATAGATGGCTGTCCAATCTCTTTTTAAAACCTCCAGTGATGAAGTACCCCAACTTCTGAAGACAAGCTATTAAGGCAAGTAATTGTTCTCAATTCCTCCTCAATTTTATGTTGCTTCTCTCCTTGATTAGTTTCCATCCATTATTTCTTGTCTGACCTTCAGTTGCTTTGGAGAATAGGTTGACCCCCTCCTCTCAGTGACAGCCCCTCAGATATTGGAATACCAGAGAAACAGATCAACACAATAATGACTCCCATTCTTCTTTATTCCTCCAAGGAAGGTTTCCAGGTTGTACACACCTACTGTGCATGCTTTGGGAATAATGAAACCCATTAACAGATTGTTAATGTGACTTGGTAACAGACCAAGTTGAGGCTTATAAAAACAATAAAACTTCCCAATCAATCTGATGTGTAACTAGGCACTGATAGAGCCTTTTCCAAGCCAGGAGAAAACTGCTTAGGGATTAATCTCCAGTCTCAGCAGCCTAACTGGCTTCCATGGGTAGATATTGTGAAAATGCTTAATGGCTGAACCTTGGAGACACTTTTTGGAATGCGGAGTTTTCATCCCTGATGGTGCTGGAATTAAAAACTTTAATCATACACAAGGCAACAGGCAGGTAATTCTCCCTTCCAGTTTAATGCCCAGGGCTGCCTGGAATGGCGAGACTGGTGGCCAGTAATTTGATAAACAAACAAGCAAGAAAATAAATAAACAAACCATTAGATAAATGAAAGACTTTTTGTACCTAATGATTTTGTTGCCACACTGACTCATGTTGATTAGGTCTGAATCCTAATTATTTGCTTCCTCCCTCCCTCCCTCCTGCCTTCTTTTTTTCTTTCTTTCTTTCTTTCTTTCTTTCTTTCTTCTTTCTTTCTTTCTTTCTTTCTTTCTTTCTCTCGTATCTCCTCCTTCCTTTCTGTCTCCTTTCCCCACCTCTTTTCTTTTCCTTCCTATCTTCCTCCCTCCCTCCCACCTTCCTTCCTTTTTTCTTTCTCTCTCAATTTCTCTGTCTTTCTTTCTTTATTCTCTTCTCTCTTTTTCCCATTCCTTTCTTCCTTTCTTTCTCTTTCCTTCTCTTTCTTTTTTCTATCTTTTGTCTTTCTCACTCATTCTAACCTTCTTTCTTTTTTCCTTTCTTCCTTTCTTTTTCTTTCTCTCTCAATTTCTTTGTCTTTCTTTCCTCTCTTCTCTCTTTCCCTTTCCTATTCTCTTCCTCCTTCCTTCCTATCTTCCTTCCTGTCTTCCTCACCCTTCTTTCTTTCATTTTTTTTCCTTTCTTCCTTCCATCTCAATTTATAGATGGCCACCTAGAAAGATAAAGATGGGAGAGAAAGGAGGAGAGAAAAAGAGAGAGGAAGAGATACCCAGTGTGGAGGAGGGAAACAGGAAAAAAGGAAAAGAGAGGGTGAGGGAAGGAGAGGGAGAGACAGAGAGAGAGTTTCTGTTTTGCTGAGCTATTGTTAGCGTGCACCATTATGGAATAATTAGGTATTAATCCTTTATTTACCTTTGAATTTTGATAGGGCATTTAAATGATGTTCTTTATAGGCATTTTTCAGCTGTTAGGATAATGGCACACATTGGGGAAAAAGATCATATTAAAAGAGACAAAAAGTAAAAGGGAAATGATATAACTTGCTTTAGATTTGTTCAAGGATAGTTTCCCAAAATTGGAGGGTAGTTATTTTTTGATGCTTTTCATCCCTCACATCAACTTGTCTTCTCTCTGAAAATAACACCCTTCCCTTCCCCTCCACAGATATATATATTTAAAACGGCTGTGAAAGTCTG
Source organism: Laticauda colubrina (assembly GCA_015471245.1). Lineage (NCBI taxonomy): Eukaryota > Metazoa > Chordata > Lepidosauria > Squamata > Elapidae > Laticauda > Laticauda colubrina. The sequence goes on from BLBF01000080.1 coordinate 7,024,232, forward strand.
ACTCACAGACAAACACTATACAGAAGCCTGATGATGATGCCATCATCAGGCTTCTGTATTGTGTTTGTCTGTGAGTCAGACTTTCACAGCATTTCTGTTTTAAATTTGGTGCAAGCCTACTGCTGTGCCAGAATGGTTTTTTCTTCATCCTGATTGGTTGGGAGTCTTGGTCTGTGTTTATTGGTCTTGGACTTTGCTGTGATCTGCTTGATTGGTGTTTCTAATATCTTCTGTCTGTTTTGTAGAATTTCTTTTTTTTTTTTTTGTCTTGATTGGCTGGCAACGTTGTGTTTCCTGTATTGGGGGCTTTTAGTGCAGCTTGGCTTCAGGTGAATGGCCAGCTATCATTTATTAGGAAGCTAGGTTTCAACTGGGTGCCTGGTTGGGGTGTGTTTGAGCTGGAGGTATGAGAGGGAGTCTGTTTGTGCCCAGGTATTTGCCTGGCTTGTGGTGTGGAGATTTTTTTGTTTGTGAGTGCAGGCTTCCAGATAATTGACAGTCTGGTGGAATCATCTCTTCTATTCATGCTTTCAGGTCTTTTTTCAATCTCTATGGCTTCTCTGATAATTCTGTAGCTGGGGTTTTCCATAGTGGCTAGGGTTTTGGTGCCATTGAAGTCGATGCTATGACCTGTGGCTTTCATGTGTTGGACTAGTGAGGAAGTGTGTTCCAGCTTTTTTTACTGAATTTTTGTGTTCATCCAGGTGGGTACTTATTCTTCTATTGATCTGTCCGATGTATGTGGCAGGGCATGATGTGCAGGGGACTTCATATATGCCTTGGTTTTCCAGGTCAATTTTATCTTTGGGGTTTCTTAGGATAGCTGCTATTTTTCTCTGTTTTGAAGGCAGTCTTGATGTGATGCCTGTGTAGTATCTTACTAATTTTGTCTGTAGTACCTCTTATTTAGGGCAGGACAGCTGTTTGATAGGTCTGCTCATCTTCTAGGTCTCCATTATGTCTCAGTGTGTTTTTGTGGATCAAGCCTGTGATTTTGCTTTTGTGGAAGCTGTTGGCTGTCAGTACTTTCGTCAGGGTGCATAGTTCAATCTTTATGTGTGTCTTGTCTGCCAGGCATTTGGTTTTGGCAATTAGTGTTTTGGGCCACGGAGTTTATCTGTGCTGGGTGGTGGTGGGATTGGGCATTAAGGTCGAGGTTGATGTGTGTTTTCTTCTGGTATATGGTGTGTCCTAGTGTGCCATCTGTTTTTTTGTACATTTTTACATCTAGGAATGGTAGTTGTTTGTTTGTTTCCATTTCCATGGTGAATTTGATTTTGGGGTGTGTGCTTTTTAGGTGTGTTAGAAATTTTTTTTTTCCCATGGGGCCAAATCACAAATGTGTCATCGATGTATCTTAACCATAGTTTGGATTTGTGGGTGGCATTAGCCAGAGCTCTGGATTCAAATTCTTCCATGAACAGGTTTGCAATGACGGGCTCCTTCAATTTGATTGTATCTTTGTCCTTTGTATTTGAAGTATGTGTTGGTTAAGCAGTGTTCTGCTGGTTCCATGTGGTTTTTGGGTGGTTGGTATTTATTTTTGATGATTTCTAGGGTTTCTTTTATGGGACTTGAGAGAATAGTGAAACCATGTCAAAACTTACAAGCAGATCTTTTTTTTCCACATGTAGGTCTTTGAGCATTTCCAAGAGGTGGTATGAGTTTTGTACATGTGAAGCTGCTGCTTCAGCATGGGGCTGTAGCTGCTTTGCTAGGTATTTGGCTAGATTTTGTCATGGTGCTCCTCTGGAGCTGACTATGGGTCTGAGAGGTATGCCTTCTTTGTGTATTTTGGGGAGACCGTATAGTTTGGGGCATCTGGAAGATTTTTCTCTTGGGATGATCTTCTGTTGGATCTCTTTGCTTATGTTGCTGGTTATGATTTTCTTCTTGGTTATTTTTTCCAGATATGTGGTTGGGTCTGTGTTTATAGGTTTGTATGTGGAGTCTTGGAGTAGGTCTGTCAAGTTTGTTTCATAGTCTTTTCTATCCATTACTACTGTGGCATTACCTTTATCTGCTGGAAGTATGATTATACTGCTGTCGTTCCTTAGGGCTTGCAGGGCTTTTAGTTCCTCTTTGTGTAAGTTGCTTTTGGGTTGTTTGCTTGTGCATAGTACGTTTGTGACTTGGTATCTTATTCTATCAGCTTCATCTGTATTCTTCTGTGGAGTTTGTTCCTGAGTAGAGCCATTTCAGTTCTTTCCTGGATACGTTTGGTAGCTGCTGTGCTGTGATGAAATGTTGATTTGAAGATATGTGTGTGTGTATATATATATATATATATATATATATGTTTTCTTAAGTTTTCGCGGGTACTTACATGTGTGCTGTTCAGCTTCCTTCGGGTATTATCCCACGTCATTGTAGTTCTGTTAAAGTTGTAGCAACGTTTCAGCAGAATCTCATCTGCCATCATCAGGCTTCAACTTTAACAGAACTACAATGATGTGGGATAATACCCGAAGGAAGCTGAACAACACACATGTAAGTACCCGCGAAAACTTAAGAAGACAAATATCTGACCTCTACGGGGAGGAAATAAACAGCCAGATCAGAAGCTATGAGAAGCTGGAAGTTAAAAGAGCAGAAATACTATGTGACCTAAAATTCCTATGCAGCTGCAGAGACAACAATGTAACACCAACCTGCTTCAAATTAACATTTCATAAGAACACAGCAGCTACCAAACGTATCCTGAAAA
>BLBF01000080.1:7052016-7077569 GCA_015471245.1 Laticauda colubrina
GGGCTAAGCTCTGCCCACCACCCCCAAACCAATGGGGCTTGTGAGAGAACTAACTCAGTGTTAGAACAATATCTCAGATGTTACATAAACTATCAACAAGATAACTGGTCCGAATTACTACCATTTGCTGAAGTGGCATACAACAACTCCGTACACAGCAGTACTGGATTTACTCCATTTAAAGTGGCTTCGGGACAAGATTTCGTTCCCATACCTGAACTTCCTCGTGAAAAGCCAAATATCAATTCATTGGATGAATGGATAACTCAACTCCAACTGAACTGGCCAGTTACACGCAAAGCATTAGATGAGGCCCATCAAGCTCATAAGAAATTTGCAGACAAGAAAAGATCCCCACAGAAAGAATATAAAGTGGGCGACAAGGTTTTCCTGTCCACCAGATACCTGCAGACCACTCAAAAGTCAAAGAAGCTTGGTCCTAAGTATGTTGGTCCTTTCACGATTGAATGGATTATAAATCCTGTAACAGTCCAGCTGAACTTACCCAAAACTCTTCGACGAATTCATCCGGTATTCCATGTTAGTTTGCTAAAACCTGAATGTACTTCTGATCTAAGACCCATCCAAGCTCACCCTCCCATACAAATACTGATTGAAGGTGAACAGCATTTTGAAGTTAAAGAAATTCTGGACTCGCAAATGGAGAGTTCGACTCCAGTATCTTGTAGCCTGGAAACATTTCCCTTCTTCGCAAGCTGAATGGGTTTACGAAACCGACGTTAAAGCCCCTAAATTGATCAAAGCATTTCGTTCCAAGTATCCTGATAAGTCTTAGGAGTGTATTGATTTGTAATTGCTGAATGATTAATAATTGTCTTTATATTTTCTCCTCTCTCTCCTCTAGGACTGATGGTTTTCCTTTTTCTAGGAGGGCCGAATATCAGCCTTCAAGATCTTCTACTATTGCTTTGCACCTTTCGACTGCCATAAGTAACGGGGGGAGGAAGGGAAAGTCTGGGAAGTGAGCTGGAGGTGTTAAATTCTTCTGTTGTGTAAATGGGGGGGGGGAAGCATACAATAGTTAGGTTTCTATTTCTTGCTTAGCTTTCTTTTCTCTGCGCATCTGCAACCCATTATCAAAATATGCCAAGGTCAACGGACAAAGGCCTCATCATCACCTGAAGATGCCCACATGATCCTATTCACAACTTCTAATTGGAAGTGTCATCTGAACTATTGGGGGTGGGAACATTTCCATCACTTTGTATATGTGAATTGCGCACCTAATTTCTCAGATTCAGAATTCTTTGGTTGCTACCACTTCACTTTCAGTAAAATATATCTTTTCTCTAAACTAAAGAGTCTAAGTATTTCTTTCCTGGATTTTGATTGGAGCTCCGCCTGACACTAATAAAACCCTAGAGACATAGAATCAAAATCATGTGAAGTATTAATACTGCTTTACAAAACCTTACTAAGGCCACACCTGGAATACTGCATCCTGTTTTGGTTACTATATCACAAAAAAAGATGTTGAGAGTTTGAAAAAAAATGCAAATCAGAGAAAATAAGTTGATGAAAGACCTGGAGACTAAAACATATGAAGAACAGTTGCAGGAATTGGTTATGGTCTATCTAGACAAAAAATGGACTGAGGTGACATGATACCAATCTTCCAATATTTGAGGGTCTATCACAAAGAAGAGGGGTTAACTTATTTTTCAAAGCACCAGAAGGCAAGATGAGAAACAATGGATGGAAAGTAATCAAGGAGAGCAGCAACCTGGAATGAAGGAGAAATGTCCTAACAGTTAGGACAATTAACCAGTTGAATGTCTTGCCTCCAGAAGTTGTGGGTGCTCTCTCACTGGAGGTTTCCATTTGCCCATGATAGTATAGGGGTTCCTACCTGAGCAGGGGGAGTTGGAGTGGGAGCTCCAAGGTCCCTTCTGACTCTCTTATTCTGTTTCTTCTCTTCTGGCATTCTCTTCTGACTCCCCATTCCTAACAGTGTCCTAACAGTGAGGACAGTTAACCAGTGGAACGATTTGCCTTCAGAGGTTGTAGGTAGGTACTTCATCACTGGAGGCTTTTATGAATAGACTGGACAACCACTTGTCTGTAATAGTATAGGGTCTCTATCAGCATTCCAAAGAAACTCCATTCAACACTCAGAGACAAAGTCCATCCAAGTAAGAATTTATTAAAGAACTCATGTTGACACATCTGGGAAAAAACGAATCTGAAACTTCCAAGTTTTCCTTCCCCCCAGTGAAAATCCAAGATCCATCCCCTGCACCCATCAGTCCATCACATGGCCCAATCAAACATTATTTTATCCAAAGCCAAACCTTCACCCATTTGCATCCAGGTGCAGGATGACATGTCCTTGACTTCTGAGAAGAATGTTGTTGAGACTAATCTACTACTCACTAAGAAACCACCCCTCCCAAATTCCCAAGCACTAACTGCGTCAACCTCAAAGCTTCTAAGAAAATATATGGCTAATAAAAATATGGCTTCCGTAGCTGACAGCCTCCTTGCTGAACAGGGGTTAAACTAGAAGACCTCCAGGGTTCCTTCCAGCTCTATTCACTATATATCTATGTCGGTTTCATTCATTATTTTTCGGGGAGGGGAAAAAAAGGAGGCCGACTTTCATTTTCTTGTCCAATTGTTCTCTTGAAGCTGGTAACAACAAAATGGGGATTATTTTACTGAAACAAACATTAATTCCACACCACCTTCTCCCTCGCTCTCCCAACTGCTTCCCTTGCAACTTCTGGTTCAGCTTGGGCTCTCCCCTGCTCTTTGAAACCTCTCATTGATTTTACATCTTCCTTTTACGATATAAAATTGTCCCACCACTGATTTTACATCTGTCCTTATGTGGTTGCTTCTGCTGAGCTTGTCTAGACTCCCAACATGCCGCTCCAAATGGAGGCCTCTCCTGTGACTGCAGCTGCTGACGGATTAGTGACAGCCTGAAATGACAACTCCAAATTACTTACATCAAAACCCATCACTGTCAGAGGGAGGGAAGATATTAAGAAGAGGGCAAAATTGTCTCAAACTTTGCTTTTAAAGTAACTAAAAGCTAACAGTCAAGAAAGTTAGTTGGACAAGTGATTGGCACCTGATGTGATGGGTTGCAGTGAAGGCCTAAAGCTGGATAGGAGACAAGAAGAGGGAACAGAAAATTTCCTATATAGAAGTAGCACTTATATAACTGCTTTACCACACTTTACAGCCCTCTCTAAACAGGTTGCAGAATCAGCATATTGCCCCATAACAATCTGAGTCCTTATTTTACTGACCTCAGAAAGATGGAAGGCTGAGACAACCTTGAGCAAGTCAGGATTGAACTTCTTACAGTGGGCAGAGTTAGCCTGCAGTGCATGGCAAGTAATTAGTAAGAGTAAGTAAGTAAATAAGTAAAATAAGTAAGTAAGTAGGGAGGGAGGGAGGGAAGAGGTAGGGAGGAAGGAAGGAAGGAAAAGGATGGAGGGCAGAAAGGAAGAGAGGGAGGGAGGAAGAGAGGAAAGAAAGGGGGAAAGGGTGGAGAGAAGAAAGCAAAGAAAGGAGGGAGGGAGGAAGGAAAGAGATGGAAAAAAAGGAAGGAATTGCAATAGCTCTTAGACTTATATACTGCTTCACAGTGATTTTCAGCCCTCTCTAAGCGGTTTACAGAGTCAGCATCTTACCCCTAACAATCTGGATTCTCATTTTACCAATCTTGGAAGGATGGAAGGCTGAGTCAATCTTGAACTGGTGAGGATTGAATCCTTGGCAGTCAGCAGGATTAGCCTGCAATTCTGAAATCTACACCTATTAGGATGAGAGTAGTAACAGTTTATTCCAGTAAGATTCTGCCTGCTGTTTGTAAGCAGATTAAGGACTGAATTCAGGGATAGACCAAGAATGATGTAGAATGCTTTGGCCAGACTCCAGCTCTAAACTCTTACTATGCTGAGGGTCCTTCGTGCTCTCTGAGCTTGGTTGGTTTCTTGCTACCAGTTGGTAGGAAATACCAATCCGGACAAACAATCAAATAGTAAACAACAGCCTAATCAAGGAACTACAAGAAAAAAACAGCACTCCTACCAACGTGGACAGAGAAACCCAGTATATACATTATAAACAGAGAGCATTCCCCTTTAACACTGATGAAGTTATCTTGTTGGGTCATGAAACATTTGCAATAACCTAGCTTAGAGAACACTAGGTACCCCACAGTTCAGCCCTGAGCTACAGATATTCTCTTTTATTGGTAGGATGAGATGGCCAACCATTTATTACCAGAGAAGAAACCCCACTCCATTCTAGAACTAATGGGATTACCTTGTTGGGTCAGGAAATGTGTGTAAAGAAAACAACCAAGTTCAGAGAGCAGCCTGGACCCCAGAATCGTCCTCCTCTCTCAGAACCACACTCTCTTTTAGCATTATATCATCGAGTTGGGTCATGAAATATCATCATCTAATAATATCATAAATAATATGATATTATTATAGATGATAAATAATACCATCAGTTGGGTCATGAAATGTCTGCAAAAAAACAACCACATTCAGAGAGCACCAAGGACTCCAGAATCACCATCACCACCACTATCATCCTCTTCCTCTTCTTCTTCTTCCTCCTCCACCTCCTTCTCCTCCTTGTTCTTTTTCCTTCCTTTTAGCACTGATGATGTTGTTTTACTTGGCTCACGAAACATCTGCAAGAAAACAACTAAGCTTAGAGAGAACCAAGCTACCCACCAAGCCTTAGTTTTGTTTTGTTTTCCCACATGGAAATGTTGTTGTTTGTTTGTTTCTAAAAATGGTTGGTTTGATCCAGGGGTGGGCTTCAAAAATTTCAGCAACGGATTCTCTGCCCAGTTGCTGGATGGGTATGGCCATGGTGGGTGTTCCTAGTTGGCCTACTGCCCTCCCCGGGCTCCAGAGGCTTTCCTTGAGCCTCCTGGATGGTGAAAATGGCCTCCTCATGCTCTGGAGGCTCTCTGGAAACAGGAAACGGTCCCATTTCTGGCCTTCCCAAACTTCTAGGAGGCCTGTTTTTCACCCTTCCTGAGCTCCACATACGCCCTGCACTTACCTGCATCCAAAATGGGCCATGTGGTGACTCCTGGGAGCAGCAGGGCAGAGGGGAGGTGCCAGCCAGGAGTGGGATTTGGGGGTTCTCTGAACTGTGCAGAATCTTAGTTAGTGGCTCTCCTGAAACCCTGTGTACCCCCAAAAGCCCAACCATGGTTTGATCTTGGTTGATGAATTTCACTTTGAACCTGAATTAAATCAAAATTGGGCGGCCTCTCTGTTTCCTTTAAGTGAATAATCTTCTCCACCACCGGCCCTCTGTCTTTCTTCAGATTCCGATTCCCAAGGCATCCTTCCACACTCCTGGTTAATAAAACCTCACCCTGCAACAAGCCAAGTTGATCAGCAGGGCCCCATGGGGAACGCATGATGTCATCCTCATATTCCTGTGCAGTGACCCTGGCAATTCTCAATGTGGTTCTGCATGCCATTGTGTCAGAACAAGAGAAGCCTACAATCAACAACCCAGCCACCTGGAGGATTTGGAAATGTCACAAATGCTGAGTGGCCAGTTTTAACTGCCCTGTTTTTTGGCATCCTGCTCTCCTCCCCGGCCTTCCCTCCCTTCAGCGCTTGGCAACTTGGCTCTACTTAGCTCCAATTTTGCCATCCTCAATTTCCATACCTAATGAGCCCTGGACTGAGTTAATAATGGATGTAATAAGTAATAACTCATAGGAGGAGGGGGGAGGGGCAGAATGGCCAGGGTATCTCAGTATGAGATGAAGAGAAAGGCTGGACTGGGGTGCTATTTGTTCTGTGGTGTCACTCACTACCAAACAGTGCCAGCCATCAATAAAAGGTGAGATGACAGATGAGTTCATTTAATGGAATTCCTCCGAGTGAGCCTTGGCTAGTTCTTGTTGAGAGGGTTGGTTTACAACTTTCTCTCTTTTTCTCTTCTTCTTCTTTCTTTTTCTCTTCTTTCTCTTTATCTTTCTCCCTGTGCTTCCTTCCCTCTCTCTTTTTTCTTCTCTCTTTCTTCTCTCTTTCTCTTTCCCTTTCTTTCACTCTCTCTCACATTTTCACTTTCTGTGTGCGTCCTCTTTCTCCCTTTCTTTCTTTCTTTCTTTCTTTCTTTCTTTCTTTCTTTCTTTCTTTCTTTCTTTCTTTCTTTCTCTTTTTCTCCTTTCCTCCTTCCTTCCTATCTCCCTCCATCCCCTTTCTATCTTTCTTTCTCCCTTTCTTTCTCCCCTTCTCCCTTTCTCTCTCTCTCTTTTTCTACTTTCTCTTTCTTCCTCTCTCTTTCTCTTTCTCCCCGTGCTTCTTTTTTCTCCTGTCTCTTTCTCTTTCCCTTTCTTTCACTCTCTCTCACATTTTTGCTTTTTCTCTGTGTGCTTCCTCTTCCTCTTCCTCCTCCTCTCTCTCTCTCTCTCTTTCTTTCTTTCTTTTTCTTTTTCTTTCTCTTTCTCTTTTTCTCTCTCCTTTCCTCCTTCGTCCCTCCTCCCTCCTTCCCCTTTCTATCTTTCTTTCTTTCTCTCTCTTTCCCTCTCTCTCTCTTTCTTTGCTTTCTCTTTCTTCCTCTCTCTTTCTCTTTCTCTGTCTCTTCCCCCCTTCTCTCTCATCTCACTTCCCACCCCCTCTCTCTCAACATATACCCAAACCAGATGCCTACCCCTGCTCTAAAACTCAATGTTGAATGATGAATGTGATACCTATTGATGGGAAAATCTCCTGCTGTGCATTGGATTCAAAACTTTCTGCAGCCACCTGTTTCCTTCATCTCCTTATACCACAAATTAGTGGCTGGTTGGTATTATACTAAGACTGGTCAAGGAAATAGGAGAGGTTAAGCATTGGGGAGGATTGGGGGCTTAACATTCTAGTGTAATGGTCATATGACTGACCTGATTTTAAAACCTTTTTTAGTGGTCATTAAACAAATCATCAAGGCCATTTAGCCAATTCCTCAGTCATTAAGCAAAGCCATATTCACTATGGGCATGGTTTTTACCAAACAACAGAAGTAAAAGCCAAATTTTTTGAAAATAGTCATAAAATGCAGTAACATGACTACAAGAAAGTGCAAGCCCTCATAAAGGTAAAGTGGGTTGGATGAGAAAACCTTCAAGGTCCCTTCCAATTTTGTTATTCAGTTATTCTGATCCAGTTTTTCTCTTTCCAGTCATGTCTGACTTCAGGGGTAGGACTCATCTCAGTCTCTTAGCTAAGGGAGCCAGCACTGTTGAAGACACATCCATGGTCATGTGGTCACCATGATTATACTTACTATACTTATACTTACTGTAGGCACACAGTATGTTATTTCCTTCCCATCAAAGTGGTACCCATTTATCTATCTGCATTTTCATGCAGGTTGGCAGGACTTTGAGCAAGAAATGGGACCATACCCGTTTGGGTGGTTCTCGGGTCCTGAACCTGGGTTGTTCAAGATGACAAGTTCAGCATCTTTAATTCTAAGCCATCACGCCCCTATAAAGTTGCCATAAAGGCCTAGAGACAAAAACATATAAAGAACTGTTGCAGGGATTGGGTATGTCATTCTAGAGAAAAAAAGGAAGAAGGGTGACATGATAGCAGTCTTCCAGTATTTGAGGGGCTGCCACAAAGAAGAGGAGGTCAACTTATTCTCCAAAGCACCAGAAGGCAGGACAAAAAGCAATGGATGGAAATGTTGGGAAAACTAAAGTTTTACACTTAGGCAAGAAAAACCCAAAATACACATATAGACTGGGTGAAACCAGGCTCAATAGCAGGAACTATGAGAAGAATCTTGGAGTCTTAGTGGACAACCAGCTGAATAGGAGCCAGCCATGTGCAGCAGCAGCCAAAAAAAGCCAGTGCAATCCTAAATTGCATCAACAGAGGGATACAATCAAGATCAAGTAAGGTACTAATACCACTCTATAAAGCCTTTGTAAGACTACACCTAGAGTACCATATCCAGTTTTGGTCACCATACTATAAAAAAGATGTTGAGAATCTAGAAAAAGGGCAGAGAAGAGCAACAAAGATGATTAGGGGACTGGAAACTAAAACATATGAAGAATGGTTACAGGAACCCGGCATGGCTAGTCTAGTGAAGAGAAGGACCAAGAGAGACATGATAGCAGTCTTGCAATACTTGAGGGGCTTCCACAAAGAGGAAGAGGATCAAACTATTATCCAAAGCCAATTTTCCGAAGGTCATATAAGGAATAATGGATGGAAATTGATCAAGGAGAGATTCAACCTGGAAATGAGACATTTTCTGAGAGTGAGAACAGTCAACCAATGGAACAGAAGTTCTACTCGAATATTGTGGGAGCTTCATCACTGGAGGCTTTCAAGAGGAGATTGGACTGCCATTTGTCAGAAATGGTGTAAGGCCTCCTGCTTGGGTGGGGGATTGGACTAGATGACCTACATGGTCCCTTACCACTCTGTTAATCTAATCTAATCTAATCTAAGGTCCCTTACCACTCTGTTAATCTAACCTAATCTAAGAACTAATCAAGGAGAGAAGCAACCTGGAATTAAGGAGAAACTTCCTAACAGTGAGAACAATCAACCCGTAGAACAGCTTGCCTGTTGTTGAGGGTGCTTCATCACTGGAGACTTTTAAGAAGAGACTGGACATTCACTTGTGTGAAATGATATAGGGTCTCCTGTTTGAGCAGGAAGTTGGATTAGAAGACCTCCAAGCTCCCTCCCAGCTCTATTATGATTGATTGACATTAGCAACTAGCCAGAGTGATATGATGTTCTCCATACTCTTTTGTGTGCCAAATCTCTCTAGCCCTCCCTTTGATTCAGTGAAACGTTTGTCAACTGCCATCAGGAAAATAAAGATAAGGCAGTTAAAAGTAAATGTGGCTGCTCCTCTTAAAAAAATTTTTTATTGAGCTGAAGATTGTCAAGAAATATGTATTTAATCACAGGGTAAACAACAGATCACCGTTTGCCAGAAATATCACGTGCATCTTTCTTCTTCCTTCTTCTCCCGCTGTTTGAATTAAAAATGAAGAGATATAAAAATACAGAACACTTTTAATGCTTTATTAAAAAAAAAAAGGGGGGGGAGGGGGGAGATGAAAGAATAAATGGCCCCAATGTTTCTTCCCTTTTGTACTCTGCTTTATGTATTACATTTGTCATTCCTGTTATTTCTCTTTGTTAAAGTTCTGTTAAAGTTTGGGCCACAGTCATCAGCAAAAAAACAAGTGGCAGTTCTTAAAGACTTTCTTTGGGCGTGTTTTAAGTAACCATGGCATGCATTTGAATTATTAATTGTAAAGATAGTAGTTCTGAAGTACCTGCCTGCTTGTCTAGAGGTGAAACACAGAACAGGGATATCAAACTCCTGGCCCATGGGCTGGATGTGTCACACACTGACCATGCCTCCACCTGGTTTAGTGAAAGGTCCTGATATATCACTGACAATGAGAGTTTAACACTCCTGGAATATAACATAGGATAATAGAGTTGGAAGGGACCTTGGAGGTCTTCTGGTCCAACCCTCATCTCAAGGAGAAGACCCTATTCCATTTCAGATAAGTGGTTGTCCAGTCTCTTTTTGAAAGCCTCCAGTGATGGAGCACCCAAAACTTCTGAAGGGAAGCTGTTCCACTGGTTGATTATTCTCACCATGAGGAAATTTATCCTTAATTCCAGGTGGCTTCTCTCCTTGATTAGTTTCCATCTGTTGTTTCTTGACTTGCCTTCAGATGCTTTGGAGAATAGCCTGACTATCAGTGCTGTCATGTCCCCCAGGCCTTCTTTTCATTAGACTTAGACATAACCAATTCCTGCCGCCGTTCTTTGTATGTTCTAGCCTCTAGCCCCCCAGTCCTCTTCGCTACTCTTCTCTGCGCTCTATCCAAAGTCTCAACATCTTTTTTTATATATATTGTGGTGACCAGAACAAATTGCAATATTCCAAGTGTGGTGTTACTAAGGCTTTGTAAAGTGGTACTAGAACCTGCTGCTACTTAAATTAAGTCTCACAGGATCTTAGATTTCTTATTCTCCATGATCTTATATCTGATCTCCCATCTAGACTTAGGAGGGTCTATTCCATATTGTGTGTTCCTGTACACAATACCAGCTGCTTGGCTGTGTCATTCATTGCAATAGTGAGATTCAAATTTTTTTACTGCTGGTTCTGTGGGCATGGTTGATGGGCATGGCAGGAAAAGAATACTGCAAAATCTCCAGTCAGAGGTGGTATTTGCTGGTTTTCTGAACTACTCAAAAGTTCTGCTACCAGTTCTCCAGAACTGGTCAGAACCTGCTGAAGACCACCTCTGATTCCTTGTATACTTTTCCTGCCTGCATCTAACACCCTGCCACTATAATGCACACCCATACACAAACACACACAGGCAAATATCAAGAACTGTTCATATCTTAAATATTTATTTATACATTCTTATATATAAAAAGTTACCTGCTGTATTTTACTGAATAAAAATTAATGTCTGAGTCTATGGCTACAGTTTATTATATTTAATTATGTGTGTGTATGTTTTGAGGTTTTTCAACATTCTGCAATGTGTGTCTTTTGATGCTTAGATGTATGTTCTTTCTGTTGGATATAAAATCTAATGTCATTGACTCTTCAGCTTCTCATAACTGCTGACCAGAAGGGATAAAAGAGTGTAGACAGTGAATTAAAGGTTGTTTTTTTTCTTTAAAAAAAAATCTTGATTTTCTTTTTATTTTTATTGTTGTATGCCACCCAGAGTCACAAATTATGAGAACTGGTTTTTATATCTATGAGATCACAAAGCTATCTTTTCCTTTGTCTTTTCTTCTTGGGAAATTTGTACAGGGCATGCACTATCGTACTTTTTTCCTAGTCAGGTGTAGTTAGTTAGTTGCTGGGTTTTATCTAGAACTGTAGTGCATTTTGCACAGATGCAGCTCCCTTGAGAAAGCCATAAGTCAGGCTTCCACTGTTCAGTTGTGTCTGATTCTAAGTCACCACTCTCATCTCCATTGTTAGCTGAAGAAGCCAGTATTATATGAAGACATTTTCCATGGTCCTGTGGCCAGCATGACTATTTGCCGAGGCATATAGAATACTGTTATCTTTTCACCAAAGTGATACCTATTTATTTACTCGCATTTGCATGCTTTCAAATTGCTAGATGGGTAGGAACTGGAGCAAGGAACAGGAGCTCACCCCATCAAGCAGTGGCACTCAGGTCTGAAATCCAGGTTGTCAGTTTTCCAGAATCCCCTAAGAAAGAGAGGAAAAAAAAAAACATAATGAGCCACGGTGGCACAGTGGTTAGAATGCAGTACTGCAGGCTACTTCTGCTGACTGCTGTCTGTCTGCAATTTGGCTGTTCAAATCTCACCAGGCTCAAGGTTGACTTAGCTTTCCATCCTTCTGAGATTGGTAAAATGAGGACCCAGATTGTTGGGGGCAATATGCTGACTTTGTAAACCACTTAGACAGGGCTATAAAGCACTGTGAAGTGGTATGTAAGTCTAAGTGCTATTGCTATAATGCTAAGAAAAATGGAAGGGAAGAAAAGAAGATGGCAATAGCGGTTGACACACTGTTGGGAGATCTAACTTGGTTGGGGACAGATCTTCAGGGGAAGATCCCAATCTTCCTCTGAAATATCCACCAGAGAGAATGTTGTACCTAGCAAGGAGTAAATGCAGTAGTATAGATCTACTGGACTGTACAATAGGACAATGGCTATTTTTTTCTAAGCCTGCTTTTAAACTCTTCCAGTAGTGATCTAGATCATCAAGAGAAGATCCAGAGGTTTCTCTGGAAATATCCACCAGTAAGAACTGTTCTAACTGTGATTCAGCCCAGTTCTACTTAGCATGGTGTAAATACAAAAGTACAGGTTGTACCAGACAGTGCAGTAGTATAACAGCTATTTCTAGACTTGCTTCTGAGTCCATCCAATTGTGATCTAGATCATTAAAAGAAAATCCAGAGGTTTCTCTGGAAATATCCACCAGTAAGAACTGCTCAATGTGGGTTTCATCCCAGTCCTTTTCTTTAGCATGGAGTAAATACAACATTATAGATTACTGTACAGTTCAATAGGGCATCCACTGTTTCTAGTCCTGCTTCTGAGTCCATCTAGTGATGACCTAGATCATCAAGAGAAAATCCAGAGGTTTCTCTGGAAATATTCATCAGTAAGAACTACTCCATCTGGGATTCTGCCCAGTTCTACTTAGTATGGATCATATTCAATATTATAGACTACTGGACAGTGTGATAGGACAACATTTACTGTTTCCATTTACTGAGCTCATCCCATGGTGATCTAGATAGATAAATTTTAATAGGTTGCTCCACTCTTGAACCAAGCAATTTTCAATGTCCTTTTGTTTGAAGAGCAAAATATACTTTATAACAGCAAAGAGGATGTGATAAAATTCCATAAAGCATAATATGAACTATTTCATCTGTCCATTTCTAGGTCAAAGACAAGGATGCAGTCTTTTGGATTCAGTTAAAGTTTTCTTCTGAGTGATCATTGTTAGTGATTGAATTAGGAGACTGTAGGCTGGGGGTGGAGGGAAGACTATTTCCTAAATTCCCATAGGGAAATAGATTTATCTCTAAGAAAGCATTGGGCCAGTGAATCACTTCCATTGTTTAATTTCAGCTACTATCTTAAACAGCATATTCTTATCTGGGTGGTTATGGAAGAAGATTTTAATTCAAGGATCCTTAGGGCATAGGAAATAAATTGAGGGGTGAATCACTAAAATATTTATAATATTCAGACTTCTTTTTTAGGTTTTACCAGACAGTTTCAAATCAGTTGTAGGGGAATTGGCCTGTCAAAAATGAAAATATTGGAAAATGGTTCCTAGGAAGCATAAACGGAAGGGAAACTGTGCTTGAAAATTTTCATGAATCTCTCTCTCTCTCCCTCCCTCCCTCCCTCCCTTTATCTCTCTTTCTCTTTTTCTCTCTTTCACTCTCTCTGCTATCCAGGCTACTCTCACCAAAACCATCTGCTACTAGCCCTAGAAAGAAGAACACAAGGATAAAACTTTTCCATTTAAGAGCCAGTTTGGGGTAGTGATTTAAAACGCCAGATTAGAAACAAGGAAAGTGTGAGTTCTAGCCCTGGCTCAGAGGAGAAGTCATCTGGGTGACTTTTGGCCAGTTCCTCTCTCTCGGCTGGGAAAAAGAAGAGAAGAACAAATGACTTACAGAGAGAAAACTGGACAGAAAACTGCATGGCCCTGTCCAGCTAGTCAGTAAATATGACTACCAACCCACAAACATGCACATGGGGGGGGGGGCAGAGAGAAAGAGGAAGGGAAAGAGGGAGGAAGAAGGAAGAAAGGGAGGAGAGGGAGGAAGAAGAGGAAGCAAGGAGGGAAGGAGGCAGGGAGAGAGGAAGGAATGAAAGGAGAGAGGAAGAGAAGGAGGGAGGAAGGGAAAGAGGGAGGAAGAAAGAAGAGGGAGGGAGGGACAAAGAAGGAAGGAAATAAGGAAGGAGAGTTAGAGAAAGAGGGAGGGAGGGAAAGAGTGGAAAAGGAAGGAAGGAAGAGAGGGAGGGAGGGAGGGAGGGAGAAAGAAAGAAAGACCAATACATAAAGCAAGCATCCTCCCACATTCATCAATATGAAAATTCACATGCATCCATTGCTAAGTCAATGAATCTCAGCAGCCCCGCAGAAGCACAGCCAGGAGGCTGCTCTATCCACTTGCCCGTTTCACTCAAGAGCAGAGCGAGTAACTCCGTTACCCAAAAACCATCATCTCACAGTGCTTTTGGGGAGGGGGAGTGAGATCAGTTCCTTCTGTTTGGTTTCATAAACTCCGTTCTGTTCGACGTTGCCCTTTAATATCCTGTTGTTTGTGCCCCCTCAGCTCCCCAATTGAAGGCAACTTTCCCTCCAGCAGAAGGTCTGGCCTTGACATATAGCCACGGAGTCATTATTATTCCTTTCCAAAAGGCTGAGCGACCAAAATCAGGCCTGTCATTTCCCATGCTGGAGAGATTTATGTTGTACTTTTTCCCCCTGCCGGTTGAAGTTTTTCAGTGGGAGATTGTATTTTAGCCTCCTTGCTTTGGATGACGTGATTAAGATAATTTCTTTATGAAGCTGGAGTCTTGACAAAGTGCTTGCAAAGCCTGTCTCATTTTCACTCTTCTCTCTCTCTCTCTCTCTCTCTCTCTCTCTCTCTCTCTCTCTCTCTCTCTCTCTGTGTGTTTGTGTGTGTGTTTGTGTGTGAATGCCTGGAGCAGATGAAAAGGAGGGTAGGGGAGAGAGTCAGGGAAAGAAAACTTTGTGGGATTTTCTGACCTAGATGCTCTGGGAAAAAAAAGGCCAGAGGACACTTAAATACAAGGAAGCAGATGGGGCTGTATTAGCAACAGAGCCAATAAGTTGCATTTTTCTTTTTCTTGCATTTTTCTTTTTTTAAGCCTAGGACTTATGAAAAATAATGAAAAAGTAAATGCACACAAAATGCAATTTTGTAAAGAGATGAGGCATGCAGCATTCCTCCTAATGAGAGATGCAATTCATGCAGGGATTCTCAAAGAACTGTAGAGCCACAGAATCATAAAATCAATCAGAGAATCATAATAGAATAAAAGCATTGGAAGGGAATTTGGAGGTCTTCTAGTCTAACCCTCTGCTCAGGCAGGAAAACCCTATACCATTTCAGACAAGCTTGTCCACTGGTTAATTGTCCTCACTGTTAGGAAGTTTCTCCTTAATTCCAGGTTGCTTCTCTCTGGTTAGTTTCCATCCATTGGTTGTTGTCTTGCTTTCTGCTGCTTTGGAAAATAATTTGACCCACTTTTCTTTATGGCAGCCCTTCAAGTACTGAAATACTGCTATCATATCACCCCCTAATTCTTATTTTCTTTACACTAGCCAAACGCAAATCCTGCAGTTGTTCTTCATACGGTTTAGTCTCCAGGCCTTTGACCACCTTATTGTGGCAATCAAAACTAGATGCAATATTCCAAGTGTGGTAGAATCTCATAAAAATCATAGAATCGCATAGAATCATACTACTGGGAAGGAACTTTGGATGTCTTCTAGTCCAGGGGTCTCCAACCTTAGAAATTTTGAGACTTGTGGACTTCAACTCCCAGAATTCCTCAACCAGCTTTGCTCGCTGAGGAATTCCAAGAGTTGAAATCCAAAAGTCTTAAAGTTGCCAAGGTTTGAGATCCCTGTTCTAGTCCAACCAGTGGTGGGATTCTACCAGTTTCCCTACTGGTTCAGTGATCGTTCACTTTGTACGTCTGTGCGCACACACACAGCTTTCCAAACATCATCTGAGGCTGTATCATGACAATCAGCTGACAAGATAAAGAACAGAAAAGTGCAGGATTGGGCCAATCCTGCACTTTTCTCTTCTTTCTCCTCTTAGCTGATCATTGAACCTTTTTTTTTTTTTTTTACTACCAGTTCAGCTGAACCGGGAACAATTTTTGCCTCTGTGTCACAGTGGTTAGAGTGCAGTACTGAAAGCAACTTCTGTGGCCAGCTGCCTACAATTTGGCAGTTCAAATCCCACCAGGCTCAAGCCTTCGATCATTCCGAGGTGGGTAAAATGAGGACCCAAATTGTTGGGGGCAATATGCTGACTCTGTAAACCACTTAGAGAGGACTGTAAAGCACTGTGAAATGGTATATAAGTCTAAGTACTTGCTATTGCTATTTCACCACTGAATCCAACCCACTGCCCAAGGCTGGAGTCCTTTTAACCTCCAAGTCAAATGGTTGTCCAATCTTTTCTTGAAAACCTCTAGAGATCGAGCAGCCAAAACTCTGGGAGGAAAACTATTCTGTTGATGGGTGGATATTAAAGAAAAATAGCAAAACAAAATTATTCATTTTAGATGAGGGTAGAAGGAAAAGAATATTCAATGAGCAAAAGCAGATGTTGGCATAGCATTAATCCACAACCAGCACCCACAGCAATTTTAGAACATTAACAAATATCTTTCCCTCCCTCCAAAATAAAGAAGGAAAAGAAATAATAAGTTTCTAGCAATTATGAGAGATCTATCAGAGGAAACATTAACACCTGCAAAATATTACATAATTAACCCAAATGCATAGATTGGAATGTGCAATTTTTCACAACTGTAGTTCTTTGCATCTTCATTAATACCAAAGAAGAAAGATCTGCCATGCATTTTAATCTGCTGGTAGATATTTTTTTTTTATGCAATCCACAAAATGATTTTCCTCCACTTTTCTAAATGTTGTGATGCAGTGCCTAATCAGTGGCAAATATCCCTCCCGATACACATATTGATGAATAAGTCATACCCTAATATATTATATCAGGGGAATTTGCTAGCCAAATGTGAAAAACTTGCATAAAATATGTGTGCATGAAAGGAAATTACATTCACGGGGTCTTTAAAAATGATAGATTTCTCTGTCTTGGTTTCAATGCAAGAACATAATTAGAACTCATTGAGGCCCAAATCTTTCAGGATGTTCACCACTGAAGGTGACCTGAAGAAGTTGAGAAGAAAGATCACATTCCTAAAGATCACATTCTCTGTCATCCAGGTCATGGCTGTCCCAAAAGTGCTTTTTCAGGAGGCAACTGGACTTTCTTGTTCTTCTCTGAAGACATTTCACTTCTCATCCAAGAAGCTTCTTTAATTCTCCAAACTCCAATTTGAGCCCCTGTCACACAGCACCAACGGATGGAAAGAGGATGTAAAATGGAGAGAAAAACTTCCCGTCCGTTGGTTAACGCGATGCATCTGTTCTGTACTCACTGCATCCATTTTTCATAGTCTCTATCCATCCAGCATTTTTCTACTGACATTTCATCCGCTCAAAAAGTTTTGAGCTGCACAAAACTTTTTGAGTGGAAAATGTATCCAACGCGTCCATTCTACATCCGCTATGCATACAGGGAACAAACGTTATGCGTCCGTAGTCATCCGTTACACGTCCGCTATATCCACTAGGCATCCGCTCCGCATCCGTGCAACTTGCATCCGCTCCAGTGGAAAATGGACAGAGGGAGGAAGCGAAACAGATGCGAAAGGGACACGCAGCGTTAGTAGCACGGACATAGAAAGGATGAAAGCAGATGCAGCTCGCATACAAAGCATTAAAACGGAAAAAACGTTCGTATAGGGGACGTATCTTGGATATTTAGGATGTCTGCAGGATGTCTAGAGGATGCAAAAGGACACCTAGTGGAAAAGCTATGTTTCCTATAAAAAGGGGGAGGAACTCACTTGGATCTCACTTTCAGTCCAGCAGCCCTGCGGTGCAGACCTCTTCAGCCTTCATCTTGCTTTAGCTCTTCCACAGCATCCAGCCATCTCCATCATGGATCGTAACACACTCCTTTTGGTAGCCGCCATCATTCTACAACAGTACGAAGCCCTCTACAGGCTCTTTCACCTGTTCTACGTGAAGAAAAGCAGGCATCCGAAGTGTCTGGGTCCGAAGATGGATTGCCAGAAGAGCAGAGTATGGACTGTATAACAAGCTGATGGTGGAGCTGAGGAACGAAGACTCTCGTGCATTCCAGAACTTCATGAGGATGCCGCCAGCCATGTTTGACGAAGTTGTGGAGTGGCTGAGACCAGGTTGACCAAGGCAAACACCAACTTCCGGCCCAGCCTGGACCCTGGGATGAAGGTGGCACTGACTCTGCGCCACCTGGTCTCAGGGACCATGTACAGGATCATGCAGTATGCCTGGAGGGTGCCACACAACACCATCAGCATTGTGGTCAGAGAAGTGGTGCAGGCCATCATCGAAGAATACCTGGAGGAGCTCCTCCAGTGCCCCTCCATTGAAGAAGGCTGGAAGAAAGTTGCAGAACAGTGGTATCAGAAGTGGAACTTCCCCCACACCATTGGAGCCATAGATGGGAAGCACGTGACCTGCAAAGCTTCAGCCAAGTCAGGGTCCACTTATTTCAACTACAAGGGCTTCTTCAGCATCATCCTCTTCGCCATGGTCGATGCTGACTACAAGTTCATGTACATCGATGCTTCAGGCAATGGGTCAGCTTCAGATGCCCAGGTATACAACGCCACTCACCTCAAGGAGGGGCTGGAACACAACCTCATCATGGGCTTCCCAGATCCAGACACCCTACCCAACGACACGCAAGATGTGCCCTACTTCATCGTGGGGGATGATGCCTTCTCCCTCAGAACCTACCTCATGAAGCCCTACACTTCCAGATGCCTCACCCGTGAAGAGAGGATCTTCAACTACAGGCTGTCCAGGGCAAGGCGGGTGGTGGAGAACGCCTTTGGCATCCTGGCCAACAGGTTCCAGGTACTTCTCACCACCATGCAGCATCACCCAGAGACCATGTGGAGGATCGTGGAAGCTTGCTGCATCCTGCACAATCTCATTCGCACCCGCTACCCAGTGTTGCAGAACAGGCTTGTCGACCATCAACAAGGGAATGGGGACATGGAGCCTGGTGAATGGAGGCAAGGACGGAACCTGATAGACACTGTGGATGTACAAGGCCCCAACAGAGCTTCACGTGAAGGGAAGAAGCAGTGCAACCTCCTGAAACACTGGTGCAACTCCCCAGCTGGAGCAGTAGAGTGGCAAGACAGGATGGAAGATGGTGAATGGATGCTTCCTTGAGCCTGTCCCATCACACTGATGAGATTGTGCCATGTATGTTGAGTGGCCCTACAATGAATAGGGCATTTAATACAGAGTTGTGTTTATGTTGAAATGTGTTGATGAATGATTAAATTGTTATTGATAATAAAGAGCCATCGGTGTGGCACCTGGGAAGGTGGACCATACAGTCCCACTTTGCTTGCACTGGAAGCTTATCTATCCCACAGCTATTATCCATCCCACAGGTATCCCTGCCCATCCCACTGCTATCCTTACCCATCCCACAAGCATGCAAAGGCTTAAAACATTTCTAAAACTTTCCACCAAGAATTTATTTATAAAAATAAATGAACCAAGTGTGTGAAGCAAAGATAAACTTTATTAATAACAAACTGTAGAAGCAAAATGACCCAAGTAAAGTGTCCCAAGCAAAGATAAAGTCAACAGGTAGCAATCCAGTCTCTGGCACTCTTCTCAGTCACTCTGAGGCGTGCCCATCATCTCAGGGGTGAAGGGTCCAGGTGCTGTGGAGGTAGCTGCTGCTGGAGTGCTGGTCTGAGGCGCCATTGGGGAGCCTGGTCCCGAGAGGACAACAGGGGATGGTGTGTGGAGGAAGCTCTCAGAGAGCTGGCTCAGTCCTGTGAGGTTGACAGCCCCTTTCTCCATGACATGGGATGTCAGTCCCAAGACCGATGACAGATGTTCTGAGGCCGGGCTTGGCTGTGGGGTGGAGGAAGGAGGAGTGTAGTGGGGCTGTCTGGTCTGCAGGTGAGAAAGGTGAGGCGTGGGTGGCATCTGTGGTGTGGATGGCATCTGTGGCATGGGTGGCATCTGTGGCATTGGTGGCATCTGTGGCATTGGTGGCATCAGTGGCATTGATAGGATTGGTGACATTCGATGAACCTGTGGCTGGACTGGGAAGGGCTGCCTGTGCTGCTGGAACTCCTGGTAGACGTAGCCTTGGTAGGTGAGGGCCTGTGGAAAGCCTTGGAAGGGCTGTGACATCACCTGGGGTGGAGAAGCAAACCTGGAAAGGGTCGGAGCAGGTTCAGCTGGGCCTGGAGGGTTGTGCAGAAAACCGGTGATCCTCTCCTTTATCACCTGGTACTGTGATTCGGACATGTCCATGAGGGTCTGGTTGACGTAGGTGAGGAAGTGCTTGCGGTTTGAGGATGGTATGTCAGTGTGTACCAGCTGAGAGAGGAGATCTACGCTGCTTTTGATGGTGTCCCTGATCTCCAGCAGGATAGTGTGGCTCTGCCCCTCTGGTCTGGCTGTCTGCCTGCTTTCTGTGGAGGTGGAGCTGGGGGTGGATGTGGGTTGGTCTCTGGTGGAAGTGCCCTCTCCTTGCTCCCACTGCATCAGGGGGTCCTCCATGCACTCCACCATGGGGAGTGCAGCTGTTGGGGGGGTCTCTGTCATTGGATGCTCCACAAATACCTGCCTGGACACAGGAGCTGACTCTTGGCCAGAAGAGGAGTGGCTCTCTGTGGGCTGCCTGAGAGAGAGGGTTGTCAGAGGGGCTGCTCCTCAGTGGCGGATCTCACCCTCCAAGAAGCTGCACTTGGCCATCACGTAGGTCTCCCGGTCGGTGAGCTTGACCGCGGCCTGGCCAGACTTCTTGAGGTCCACCTTCCCGTACCAGGTGTGCATGTGCTTCCACCACCCCAGGAGGACATCCGAAGTGTAGCCCAGGCTCTCCGCCTTCTCTCTCCAAGCAGCCTGCTTCCTCTTGGTGTCTTGATAGAGCCTGTGTCCCTTCCGCTATAAGTACTCATTCTCCCTCAGCCATTCGAACACCTCATCCTCATGTTTCTCTTCGATGGAGTATTGCCTCCTCTCCCATTCTCGTGTATGCCTCTTCCTCTCTCTGGCAGGGCCATCTGGGCCCTCATCAGATGGGCTTCGAGGTTCTAGGGGCTGCTCCACCACACCACCACCACCAGGAGCAGCAGCAGCAGCAGCAACAACAACAGTAGCAGCAAAAGCAGCACCAGCAGCACCAGCAGCACCAGCAGCACCAGCAGCACCAGGATCAGCAGCAGCAGAGTGAGCACCAGCAGCACCAGCAGGACAAGGAGCACCAACAGGACCAGCAGCACCAGGAGCACCAGCAGGACCAGCAACACCAGCAGGACCAGCAGGACCAGCAGGACCAGGAGAGCACCAGCAGAGTAAGCACCAGCAGAAGCACCAGCACCAGGAGCAGCAGCAGTAGAATAACCACCAGCAGAAGCCCCAGCACCAGGAGCAGCACCAGCAGAAGCCCCAGCACCAGAAGAGTCAGCCCGAGCATCAGAACCCCCATTAGAAGCAGGGTCAGGGCCCGGGGGTGGGATGGTGTCCCTGTCCTTCTTGCCAAGGCTGGCAGCAGATGGCACAGGTTTCCTCTTCTTCCCCATGGTTGTTGGATGGAGATGTGTCTGGCAGCAGGTCTTTCCTCTGAATGGTGACCTGCTTGCGAGCTGCATCCTTTTATATCCGCAGGGCTGACTCAATGCATCCTTCCCGCATGCGCAGTGAACACTTTGCATCTGCTAGGCATCTGCTAGGCATCTGCTAGGCTTCCGTGATGCATCCGCTATATCCGCTCGGCATCCATTCCTTTCGCTGCACGTCTGCTTCGCTGTGCTCCCCCGGAAGCCCTGCGGATGTGTCATCCACTTCCATCTGCTATGCTTCCGTGGAGCATCCGTTTTATATCCTGGCTATGTCCTCTCCCCATCCGTTCCTTTCCGTTGTTGTCCACTCTGTTTATGCAAATTTGGGGCACTTTTGAGCGTGGATAACAACGGATGGAAAATGTTCTTGTCTGCTGTGTCCTTTTTACATACTTTTTGCATCCGTCGGCCAATGTGACAGGCCCTTTACTGTCTGGATTTTCTTTGTTGTTACTTGAAGACATTCTGCTTCTCATCCAAGAAGCTTCTTCATCTCTGACTGAAGTGAGGGAATTAATTTATATTCCTTGCAGACAGCTGGTCATTTGCATCCTTTTTTTAAAAAATAAAGTTTATTAAAATTTCATCTTTAAAAAAAACAAATTCTATATACATTTTTTAAAGTTATTTGTGACATCAGTTTTACCATTCTCCTATACATACATACATACATACATACATACATACATACATACATACATACACACATATACACATATAGCATAATATATATGTATGTATGTACACATACGAACTCAATACAGAAGCCTGATGATGGAAGATGAGATTCTCCTGAAACGTTGCTACAACTTTAAAAGCACTACAATGACGTGGGATAATACCCGAAGGAAGCTGAACTGCATTCATGTAAGTACCCGCAAAGACTTAAAAAAAACATATATATAGGTCCACAGTAAGAGATTCCAGTTGAATTATATATATATATATATATATATATATATATATATATATATATATATGGATCTTTGGTTATTCGGGTTTTCTCCCGCGTAAAATTGGAAGTATCTAGGCAACGTTTCGATGAAGTCTCATTCATCATCTTCACGCTTGTTCTTCAGCTCTGTGCTTCTCAGAGTAATGTGAGCTTGCAGCTGCTTCTTCCTTTTAACTGCTAGTGGGGGTGTGACTTGATTGGGCGGGGGCTTGACTGTGTTCTGATTGGGTGGGGGTGTGTTCTCATTGGTTGGGGGTTTGGCTGTGTTCTGATTGGTAGGTGGGTTGGCTGTGTTCTGATTGGCTGGGGGTGTGTTCTGTTTAGGTGGGGGCTTGGTTGTGCTCAGGTTAGTCTTAGTTGCTGGGGGATTTGAGCTGGTGAGCTGTGATCCTGTTGTTTGGCTTCATGTTCGTGGTCAACTATCAATCATTTGGAAGCCTGCACTCTGAAATAGAAAAATCTCCACACCACAAGCCAGGTAAACACCTGGGCACAAACAGACTCCCTCTGATACCTCCAGCTCAAACACCCCCCCACCAGGAACCCAGATGAAACCTGGCTTCCTAATAGATAACAGCCTTCCTTTCACATGAAGCCGAGCTGCACTGAAAGCCTCCAGTGCAGGAGCAGAGTGTTGCCAGGCAATCAAAGCCACAAAACAGACAGAAGAAACCAGAAACACCAATCAATCAAACTCCAAGTCAAATAAACACAGACCAAGACTCCCAACCAATCAGGATGAAGAGAAAAATAACCATCCTGGCACAGCATAGGCTAGCCTCAAATTTAAAACCAAAGACTGTGAGACTCTGCCCCACATACAAACTCTATACAGAAGCCTGATGATGGCAGATGAGATTCTGCTGAAACATTGCCACAACTTTAAAAGCACTACAATGACGTGGGATAATACCCGAAGGAAGCTGAACATCACACATGTAAGTACCCGCGAAAATTTAAAACACACACACACACACACATTTATGTGTGTGTGTGTGTGTGTGTGTGTGTGTGTGTGTGTGTGTGCTGTTCAGCTTCCTTCCGATATTATCCTACGCCATTGTAGTGCTTTTAAAGTTGTAGCAACGTTTCAGCAAAATCTCATCTGCCATCATCAGTATTGAGTTTGTATGTGGGTCAGGCTATCACAGCCATTAGTTTTAAATTTGAGGCTTGCCTACTGTTGTCCCAGGATGGTTTTTTCTACATACTGATTGGTTGGGAGTCTTGGTCTGTGTTTATTGGTCTTGGAGTTTGATTGATTGGTGTTTCTGGTTTCTTCTGTCTGTTTTGTGGCTTTGATTGCCTGGCAACACTGTGTTCCTATGTTGGCGGCTTTCAGTGCAGCTTGGCTTCAAGTAAAAGGACAGCTATTATCTATTAGGAAGCTAGGTTTCATCTGGGTGCCTGGTTGGGGTGTGTTTGAGCTGGAGGTATCAGGGGGAGTCTGTTTGTGCCCAGATGTTTGCCTGGCTTGTGGTGTGGAGATCTTTCTATTTCAGAGTGCAGGCTTCCAAATGATTGTCAGTCTGCTGGAATCATCTCTTCTATTCATGCTTTCAGGTCTTTTTTCAATCTCTATGGCTTCTCTGATGATTCTGTGGCTGGGGTTTTCGAAAGTGCTCTGGTTTTGGTGACATTGAAGTTGATGTTATGACCTGTGGTTTTCATGTGTTGGACTAGTGAGGAGGTATGTTCCAGCTTTTTTACTGCATTTTTGTGTTCATCCAGGCGGGTACTTATTCTTCTATTGGTCTGTCCAATGTATGTGGCTGGACATGATGCACAGGGAACTTCGTATATGCCTTGGTTTTCCAGGTCAATTTTATCTTTGGGGTTTCTAAGGATGGCTGCTATTTTTCTGTCTGTTTTGAAGGCAGTCTTGATATGATGCCTGTGTAGTGTCTTACTGATTTTGTCTGTAGTACCTCTTATGAAGGGCAGGACAGCTGTTCCATAGGTCTGTTCATCTTCTAGGTCTCCATTATGTCTCAGTGTGTTTTTATGGATCAGGCCAGTGATTCTGCTTTTGTGGGAGCCGTTGGCTGTCAGGACTTTAGTCAGGGTGCATAGTTCAGTCTTTATGTGTGTCTTGTCTGCCAGGTGTTTGGTTCTGGTGATTAGTGTTTTGGCCACGGAGTTTATCTGTGCTGGGTGGTGGTGGGATTGGCCATTAAGGTAGCGGTTGGTGTGTGTTTTCTTCTGGTATACGGTGTGTCCTAGTGTGCCATCTATTCTTTTGTAGATTAGTACATCTAGAAATGGTAGTTGTTTGTTTGTTTCCGTTTCCATGGTGAACTTATTTTCGGGTGTGTGCTGTTTAGGTGTGTTAGGAAATTGTTTAGGTTTTCTTTTCCATGGGGCCAAATCACAAATTTGTGATTTGTAATCACAAATCTATATGGAATCCGTATACAGAAGCCTGATGATGGCAGATGAGATTCTGCCGAAACGTTGCTACAACTTTAAAAGCACAACTACAATGACTTGGGATAATACCCGAAGGAAGCTGAAGAGCACACATGTAAGTACCCGCAAAAACTTAAATATATAAATATTATTTACAATTACACTTAAAGTTTCTACTTTTGCATTATATTTTATTTCTATTTTCTAACCAGAAATACCAATTTTTCAGGTCATATGGAATTCTTTATCATCCCTCTCCTGCAGTTCCATTGTGAATTAGTTCATTTCTGCACTTGGAGGTTTATCTGTGTCCTCAAAGTCACCTGAGTATTGCTCTTGGTTCCTCTAGTCTGCAATTTTCCTATGGAAATCCATTCCTACTCCCACACCTTTCAAAGGGTGTTCATCCCAAATTATATAACTAAAAGTCTGTTGAGGTTTTCTTTCTATTCTTTCTTCAAAAGAAAAAAATGAAGCAAGTCCAGTTGCCTCCTGAAAAAGCACTTTGGGGACAATCACATTCCTATTTATATATCTGTCACAGAAGCAGCAAAGGGGCTGAGGGCAGGACAAGAAGCAATGGATGGAATTTCATCAAGGAGAGAACCAACCTAGAACTGAGAATAAATTTCATGACACTAAGAACAAAACCAATGGAACAGCTTGCCTCCAGAAGTTGTGGATGTTCTATCACTGGAAGTTTTTAAGAAGAGATTGGGACAAGCATTTGTCTGAAATGGTATAAGATCTCTTGCTTGAAGCAGGGGGTTGGACTAAAAGACCTCCATCATGCCACACCTGTTATTCTGTTAATGAGAATTTGATAATGATGTATAATTAATGAGCCTTGATGGCGCAATGGTTAGAGTGCAGTACTGCAAGCTACTTCTCTTCATCCAGCTGCCTGCAGTTTGGCAGATTGAATCTCACCAGGCACAAGGTCAACTCAGCCTTCCATCCTTCCAAGGTGGGTAAAATGAGGACTCGGATTGTTGGGGGCAATATGCTGACTCTATAAACCGCTTAGAGAGGGCTGTAAAACACTGTGAAGCAGTATAGAAGTATAGTCTAAGTGCTATTGAGAGGCAGGGAGATAGAGGGAAGGAAGGAAGGAAGGAAGGAAGGAAGGAAGGAAGGAAGGAAGGA